>CM068367.1:1405787214-1406387214 GCA_034769895.1 Magicicada septendecula
GATGCTGCCCCTTCAAAAACATGGTTTGTAAGTGGGCACTCAAGTTCAAATGTACTTGTACAAGCATTGAAGATGATCCCCCAAAAGTGCAACAACTCCAGACATCAACTAAATAGCACTATTACATAAACAACTCGGAACTCTAGGTTTTTTTATAAGTAAAAGCATAAAGTTTTACCTTACAGCCTGAACCGGTTTTCTCCTTTAAAAGGCTTCTTCAGAGGCTGCCACTGGTAGTGCTGTCCGTCTTGTTGTGGGCGACGGAATCGAGTTTCGAAAGATCGATGCTGTGTGTGTGGGGTGAGATATGTTCTAATAATGCGTGCGATTTGAATTGTGTCTGTTCGTTTAGGATATCGTTTTTATTTCTTTTTGTGTGTTTGTATATTTCCAATTGTTCTAGAGTGTCTAGTTTTCGGCCTTTTGTGTGTACGTGTAGAATGTTCATGTTATTGTCGATGTTTTTATATGTGTGGTTTGCTTCAATGAGGTGGTTTGCAAAGGTGGATTCTGTAGTGGAGTGGAGTGCCTTTGTGTGTTCAATGTATCTCTGTTTGAAGCTACGTCCTGTCTGCCCTATGTAGAATTTATTGCAATTTGAGCAATTTAGCTTGTAAACACCGGGTAGATCGAATTTGTTTTGTGCTTTGTATGTGTGTTTTGATAGTGTGTGTTCTGTTTTGTTAGTAGTTTTGTAAACGATTCTGTATCCTGCTTTTTTGAATTTGTGGGCTATTTTTTCAGTTTGTTTGTTGATGTATGTTAGTGTTATGAATTTGTTGTTTTCTGCAGTGGCGAAGCTAGTAGTTAATGAATGGGTAGGCAAAAATCTTATCTTAAATTTTTTTAAGGAATCACTAAAAGGACGGTGGTTCAAATCGGACGCTGAGGTAGAGTTTGCTGTAAGCGAATGGTTCCACAAACAGCCGTAAGAATTTTACTGGCAGGGAATCTACAGGTTGGTGCAACAGTGGAACTCATGTCTTAATGTTAATGGAGACTTCTTTTAAAATCGTTGAATAAAAAATGCTTTACAGCTCTATATGTCTTTCTATTGAACAATCCTTGTATTAGTCATACACAATAATACAACTGATTGAACTTCAAAATTTTAAACTTGATTAGTTTCTATATATATGTTTAATGTTACAAATAATTCAAATAACAATCTTGATCACCTGTTAGTTCAGCGGAATAACAGGGACACTTTTAATAACCGCATAAAATAAACACACTTATAAACAACACAGGCACTTTAACTTAACTGATTGGACCACAGAAGTGAGGCATGCCTCAACGCTCTATGTGTACAGCGCAGGACAATCCCCCCCCTTCACTTCCCTATCAAACCCGCACATTGCTTACATACGATGTGTACAAAAAATGGTGAGGCAAGTTCAGGTTGCCTCATTCGCTTTAAACAAGCTATGCCGAATCTCACCTGTCACCATCTAGCGGTCGCTCAGTAAAGCACGTTTCGGTTTAATAAATTCGACAGTCGCAGTAACAATGTATAATCTTTATGTTATGTAGTTCATACGTATTTATAATTTTTATTCTACAGAATTTTTTAGGGTAGGCAGTGCCTCAACTGCCTCCATGTAACTTCGCCACAGGTTTTCTGTCTTTGTCTGTTGTTTGTTTTGTGTAGGAGTTTACTGACTATAGTTCTGTCATACCCGTTGGATTCTCCTAGATATTTTATTGTGTTTAGTTCGTCTTTGTAGTGTTTTTCATCTAAGGGGATGTCGTTAAGTCTATGTATCATGGTTCTGAAGGCAGCTAGTTTGTGTTGTATTGGGTGATTGGAGGAGTTGTGTATTAGTGTGTCAGTTGTAGCTGGTTTTCTGTATATACTGAATTTGTGCCTGTGTTCTAGTTTTGTGATGGAGAGGTATAAGAAGTTTATGTTATTGTTGTGTTCGTATTCGGCAGTAAAGGTTATGTTTTTATTATTTTGTTTATGTGCGTTAGTAACTGTTCACATTGTCTTTTGTTTCCCCTGTATAGTATTAGAATGTCATCAACGTATCTGTGCCAATGTAGTATTTTATGTGAGTGTCTGTCATTGTTTGTGAGTATTTTTGTTTTTTCTAAGTGTTGGAGGAAGACTTCTGCTAGAATGCTGGATATGGGGGAGCCCATGGGTAAGTCATCGTTTTGTGTGTAGTATTTATTGTTATAAGTAAAGTAGTTTTGTTTTGTGATAATGTTCAGAGTTTCTGTTATTTCGTTGATAAGTTCGTCTGGTGTGTTGTTCTGTTTGAGTTTGTTTTGTAGGATGGTGATTGTTTCAGAGATGGGGATGATTGTATACAAGTTTTTAATGTCAAAGGAGGCTAATGTGGCATTGTGGGGGATGTGTATGTCTTTTATTTTTGTTACTAGCTCTGTGTTGTTTTTTACTGCAATGTTGTTGTCTAATTGTGTGTGTTGTCTGATAATTTTGTCTAGATATTTTGCGAGTTTGTGTGCAGGGGCATTACGGTAGTTGATAATGGGGCGGATCGGAATATCTTCTTTATGGATTCTGGGAAGCGCTTGGAGGGTAGGGGCTGATGGTCAGATTTGTTTCATGTAGGGCTTTTGTTTGTGTGTCATTATGTGTTTGGCTTTGTTGACTAGTTGTTTTACTGTGTTTTGGTATCTGTCGGTGGGGTCGTGTTTTAGTTCTGTTCCACGAAGTTTTGTACTTTTTTGTGTAGGTTGTCTGTGGGGATGATTACAGTCGTGTTGCCTTTGTAAAAGCAGAAATACCAGATGAAGATCAAATTATGACAGCAAGTGCTGTCTACAACTATTGTGAAAAGAACATTGAAAACATTCATTTTCACTTTATTGACAAAAAAGATGCTGATTCACTACGACTGGAACTAGAAAAACGATTTTCAACAACCCGGACTATTCCTGGTACTAGAAGTTTTCATAATTTCAAACCACTTCAGACAAACAACCTTGAAATTAGAAGGACTACTGATAGTCTTAACCCTGCACTAACCTTTTCTTATCAAACTTCTTCTGATTGGGTTTGTGTTCAACCATCTTCAAATAATTATGTGGCTGCAAATTATGATGGTAACTGGTATTTTGGACTAGTAAAAACTATCTTCAGTGAAGAAGAAGATGCGGAAATTCTTTTTCTCCACCCTTCAGGACCAGCTGCATCTTTTTATTGGCCTCAAAGAAAAGATTCGTGCATAGTGCCTTTGGAACACATCATCAGTATAGTAGACGCACCTCAATCAAGTGGCACCAGAAGAATGTATTATTTCAAAAAAGATTGTGTGAAAAAAACTGAAAGCTGTTGGATGACGTGGAAAAAGTATTTCAATCAGCATTAACATGCATTAAAAAGACAAACAACTCACAATATTGAATGTGTATTTTGAACAATAAATTGTGTTTAACGTAAGTACTCAATCATCTTTTGAATTTTAAAAGATATTCTTCTGTTGTGCACAGTAATTAAACATGTTAAAAAGCCAACTATATTTTTTAATTATCTAATAGCCTATATATTTAAGAGTATTTTAAAACAAATTTGAGCATTCTATCATGTCTGAGACTCTAGATATTGTGGTTTTTGTAAAATAAAACACCCGTTTCTTAAATTTCTAAAAAATTATATTTAAATATTTTTAGTTTTTTGAGGGATTGAAATAGGTTAATAAGAGCATTTTTCGCTACTTTTAGGTATAACACACAAACTTCCTGCAAAATTTCATGATGATATCTTGAATAGTTTTAAAGAAAAATATTTTTAAAGTTGTAAGTGCGATTTCTGAGGCTTCGGATAGCGCCAAATTAAAAAAACTAAAAAATGAATTAAAAAAAACTACAAATGATGGAGCAAAAAATTTTTGCAGGTGTTATCAGGATAGTAATAGAATACATTGTGCCAAGTTTCATCAAAACCTGAGGAGGTGGGTGTCAAATTAAGTTTTTATTGGATGATTTGACATGGAATGACCCTACTAATACTTGTTTTTTACATTGGTTAGTTACTGGGTTCGTTTCCTTTATGATATTTAAGTGTATCATTTCTCCCTTCCATATTCTATATTATTTGTCTGTGTTTTATCATTTGATTTCGCTTTATTTCCTTTATATTTGGTTTGTTTCATTTCTATTTTCCTTCTTCTCCTTCATTTCCATTTTGTTTCATTTTATTTTGGGTTTTATCTGGCCAATCTCTGGGGTTGGGTCAAAGTCATTTGTTTGTCAGTCTAGTCTATTCTTTTAATAATTACTTTTGTTTACCATTCTTCCTTCTTCTTTCTTAACTACATTTTATATTTTTTCTTCATTATTTATTTATCAAATTATATTACTTTTTAGCATTTCTTTCATACTTATAGATATCAAATATGATCTGAATTTGGCGATGTTATATATATATATATATTGCAACAGTACAAATGTATAGGGTACTGTGCATTGCACAAATTAATGAAAATAATTAATTAAAGTAAATAAATAATTCATATTGTTAGCAACAATAATTCAGCTTTCAATCTGAACTGTAAAAGGAACGACCAAATTTCATGTTGGGATAGGTTAATCAAGCCACCCGCTATGTCTGTGTGTATACATGTATTTTACAGTACATGTGTGTGAAACCTGTCAATTCCTGCAAAGCATCACCCCTTAATGAACGCTATTAATTATATGAATTATTTAAAGTGTAAAGAATGTGTGCATAATATCACAAAACCAAATACGCCACAGTGTGTATAAAAATAAGACACACATGTGTATAAAAAATAGTGTGAAAAGAATAAAAAGTGCGATTATAGTGAAAATAAATATAAATAAAACTTATGTTAATTAAGATAGGAAAAAACGGTTTATACACAGTGAACACATAAAAATTACTGACAAGATGAATATCGGGTAATGTGCAAAAGACTTCGCATATCGCGAAGACAAGCGAATTAAATGGGAAAAGAATCGTGTTTAAAAAGGGACGCCAACGACAGACTCAGACCTGCAGAATATTGTCGAAACATGATTTTTGCAGGCTTTGGAGGCTCTGCCCCATGATAGCCAAGTACATGGAGTAGAGTCCAGCGTACGGGACAAGGCAATGGACTATGGAGAGGATCTGAAGGATGAGAATCAAGGACTCCAGGACTACACGACTACAGAGGAGCATCCAGGATCGAGGACCTAGGACCAAAGAGGATATGCTAAGAATTACCACGACCAAGGTGAAACAAAACCATGTATTTGTAAAACAAAGACTCACATAAAGACAATATAATTATGTAAAAAAAAGACAATATAATTCAAAGATGATTTAATAATTTTTGGAAATGTAAATATTTATTTGCATAGTAGTTAGAGTAATATTTAAAAGTATGAAACTATAATTTTGAATAAATAACTTAGTCAATGATATTCAAATTAATATAAAAGTAAATAGTAAATTTTTATTAGAAAACAAAGCAATGCATATGCAGTATAATCAAAAGAAATTATATTATTAGAAAGAGATTAGATCATGTAATAATTATCACACTAATGAGCAAGCCGAGAGCAATATTAGATAATACAAATGTTTATTATAGCATAAGAATGTATATTATGTCTATGTGTAATACGAGATTATCACTTATATGTTAATAATTAGATGTGTGCTATGGCTACACACAAGCGAATAATAATGATATTTTTAAATCGCAACCAAATAAGAAATTTTTTATTAATAAATTTTTAAATGATTTTAAACCATATTACATTGTGTTATTATTATTACGATTACACCTGTCATACTTTTACCGCATAAGTAATGTGTAAAATAAATGGCTCACAAGAAGTTGGGAGCTGCAAAAATACTTAATGTTGTCGTAAAATAAATGTTGCCCAAGAACGTGGAGTGCGATCATGCCATTTAACTATTTAAAAGAATTTTAAAGTTAAATGTATGCTCTATAAAAATGTGTGTTAAATGTAAAAATATATTATATGTAATAACTAATATTATATTAAATAGTATTTGAATGTTATTTAAATTTGTTGTGTATTATAATAGCATGACTGGTGCTCAACAGGTAATTATTGTAAATGAAAAGTGTAAACGAAATAGTAATATTAATAATAATAACAGTAATAATACAAAACGAAATAATCAATAAAGAATAGTATAACCGGGATCACCAATAATAATTATTTTAAAAACAAATATAAAAATAAAAATAATTCAACGTGGCAGAACCAGGAAGTTTTAGTCTGGAGTCAATTCAAAATATGATGCGAGCCATGATGGACAAATTAATTATAAAACAAAAAGTATCAAATAGAAAAAAAATAGAAGAATTAAAAGAATTTAATGCAAAATTAAGACAAGAAAATATAAAACAAATAGAAGAATTAAAAGAATTTAATGCAAAACTAAGAGAAGAAGTAAAAGGAGAATTAAAACAAGATATCATAGATAATACTACACAATTAGTAGATACAATGATAGACATTAATACGCGCATAGATGCACGTGAAAATAAAGTTAAACCAGCACTTCATGAACAAGCTGTTAAAATAGAAGATATGTGAGAAGAAACGTTGAAAACTATTAAGGAAGATTCTAGTGAAACAATTAATATTAAAGAAGAGTATAAAATAAAATCCAAACAATCTTACCTCGTTCACAAGAGTAACCAACTTGGTGTTTACATACAAGTTATTAAAACAATTGAGAATTAATACTTGTAACACAATCTGAGAACATGACTCGCGGTGAGAACACAACACAATTATCAACCGCACGATAATCACAATTATAACCATAACCACAACAGTGATTATGTAATACACTAACGCAACACACGAAAATTCGATCAGCTGTGAGTGGAGGTTACACACCAATGACTCAACGTATGGAATACGGTTGTCAAGTGAGGGAGAGCAGCGATGAGAGAGAGAGAGAGAGGGTATGGCTGGCTGTCTCCTAGAAAAAATCCTCATCACCATATGATCGTACACGTGATGCGGTCAAAGCCAACAATGATAACAAAAAGGGAATGCGAAGTGGAAATAGCTGTGCAGTCGGCTACTCAACGACTATAAACAATACATATTTCCTGTCAACTGACGAGAAACATTGTTTAGCCTAGACAAGGGTGTGAATCAGGGAACTTCACACGATGCCCTACTGTAAATAAAAATTATTTTTAAAAAATACAACGATTTTACTTATTAATAATATGAGAAATAATATGTGAATAATATTGTGACGATTTAATAGGGTTAAATAGCACAAAATAAAAAAAAAGGTAAAAATAATATAATCCTAAATGAAACTACATAATTTCCATAATTTCTCTCCCTATGAAATAAATAGAAAACTAAATAATGTTAAACAAATAAATATGTAAACCACCTCCTGTTTCTTCAGCGAGTATTAAATTATAGAGAGACGTAATAAACCAGCAATTTAAAATAAGTAAAAATAATAATTAATAAATTAAGAACTATTTATCGCGTGGGTAAATAACAACACGCGCGGACAAGCACTTCGCTAAGCCAGCGATGCGCGCCCCAAATTAGTTGTAAATCAGACTCCGCAGCGAGAACAACACAGTTGAAAATGTAGTCAGTAACTACAAAATTATAGAGAATGAAAGAATATGTCATTCACTCTCTTAGTTTCTTTAAGCTAATGCTTAGTAAAGCTGATAGCAAATATTATCAGTAATTTCAATATGTTTAACATCTTTGATACGTTTTAAGTGTGTGTTTATGACATCTCTGCAGTTGATTTAATATCACGTCAACGTGATAGAGATCACAGTATATGTAACAGTTTAACTATAAGTAAAAAGTGCGGTAAACCAAAGTAAGTGAGTTCAAGTGAAAGTTTCCCACCACCGCCAGCACCAGAATCTCATAAACCTTGGAAAAAGAGAAAACCACACCTTCCATTATTACACCTTCTTCAGTCTCCAGGATAGACCAGAAGCCGCTGAGCCACAGTTTACTTCAGACAACCCCGATTCGCCGAGGATGCTACATACAGGTGATACAGAAGTCAAACTTCTGTAGTTCAGAAATTACTTAATAAAAATATGAAAGACAATTGACACCAAAATAAAATTAATATCATAATACAAAAGACTGGCCGAATTTCAATTACCATTGTAACTTTGTGATAAACAATATGATGTATTTAGCCTTAATGACTATAACATGCTAATACTAATAACTCCATTCTTCAAATGGCAGCAAAAGTAAATTGTTTAACTTTAATATAAAGAAAGGATATACTCGTATCTCGGATCCGAGGGTGTGAATTACCAAAGTTTTATAAATAATTAACCAAGTTGATTAATTATGCATTATTATTTATCATTATGCAGTTATTATTTTTTTATAGTTAACTTAATCAGTTGAATGAAATAGAGTAAACGAAAAGTAGGTTAAGTATATAAATATATATATATATATATGTATGTTTTAACAATACAAATCACAAACCTATTTGATTTTTTAATAATAAGACAGTAACTCATTTTCTTTTATGATAATTACCATGTAAATAAAGAGATGTCATGGACGTAAACATGCGTGAATTAATTTGGCAACATGAAGCTAATATTCCTTAATTCACAGGTTCCAGTTAAGTGTTTTGTTACATTGTATTTTAATTAAATATGTATATTTTGTGAATATTATGGCAGCCTGTTTAATTGACCGACGTCAATTAACCGGGCTCCCGAGGTTATAATGGCGATAGTATACAGAAGTTATAAAATATAGTATACAGCCGTTATAAGATGCGCCACTCTGCTTTGCTAATAAATAAAAGACTAATTGGTGTTACTGCAATAAAGAAATAAAAAAAGGCCATATAAAAGTTTAATAATAAAAATAAATATTATAAGAAAGAATAATAAGAAATGGATATTAATAAGAAAGTAAAGTAGTAATTATTATTAAGAAAAATATAGATGTAATGATAATTTAATTCTGTAAACCCATGTTGAAGCGTGCACAGATTGTCACCCCAAAGTAAGCGTGAGAGCAAGAACAAACAGGAAATATATTAACGTGTTATAAACTGTATAAACTATGCCTTTGTTATAAGCGTATGTGCAACAACGCGTAATTTCTCCCCTTGCATAGGAAAGTTATCGCCTAATAACAACAGTAGTCATAATATTTCATGTCATGTCCTGTAAAACTCTGTGTGAGATCCCCTTCTATATCTGCATACGAACTATTATTCTCTCTGTGAATTGAAAGGTACAGTATTTGATTCCACAAAACTAAAGATAGTCATATACAGTGATATAATTAATATAATCAAACTGATGTTGATTAGTATAAGTAGATTACTACAATTAGCATATTAAGACAATGTCTTAATTTAACCCGGATTTGTTATTAAAAGACGAATTATGCTATGAAGCACTTTTACGCGGTTTACCTTATGCAAACGTAACGGTCGCAAAATTACGCAAAACATTACGTGAAAACAAGCAAAATATACCTACCCAGTTAGATAGATTAAATGAAATAGAACTTGAAAGCGAAGTAGAAACGTGTTATGCAAAATATAGGGAATTGACGTCAATATCGCAAACCCTCCACGATGAAAAATCACCCGCCATAATCTTGCGTACCACGCAACGGATAGAGCATTTAACCTGTCGCATAAATAATTTACTAAACTGGCCCGGAGCTACTGTAACACCCCGTGACGTGCAAAAATTTGCCGACGAAGCATTGCAGCAATTACCAACGATAATAAGAAACCTATGTCGTAAATCAGACTCATTTAAAATGGAGGAAATAGAAGAATCTCTTTCTAGATTAAATATCTCACCATCTCAATCACCCACCACAGAACAGAGACCCACTACCGTGACTTTCGAATTTCCACAAGTATCAAGTGTAGAACCGAATGCAGATCAGACGCTTCATAGAAATGTGAATACCACACCAACAGCGGAATCCTCACCCAAATGCCCAGCGTAGTCTCAAATATAATAATGATTTAATAAGTAATCGTGTGTTACCACCCTCTGCGATAACTAATTCAGTGTCGAGAAACCCGAGAATACAATCTCACGTGAACTTTATTATCCTATACGGAAAGATAACTCATCCCGTAGAAAAGATTTTATCAGAAATCCAATATACCGATGGATTAAGTATTACCAAACTGTTAGCGTTCATAAAACACCTTTTGCAAATCAAAGACTTACAGCAACTGAGCGATAGCCAGATATTGCCAGTCATTATGACTAAATGTAGACCACCATTAAAAGACCGTGTACAGGAGTCAATGAATTTTCAGCATTCCGTAGACCAGCTACATTCTGCCTTAATAAGACATTTTATTCCAACGGGAATTTATGAAGAATTGAAACGGAACACAGTACTTAGAGTACAAGGAGCGCACGAGAGACTCGTGCACTATATTTCAGAGATAAGAGAATCTTCATTATTACTTCTTCAATAGACCCAACACTTTTGCAGAATTAGAACAATGCTGTATCCACTCATCAAACGTATGGTACTCGGACCAAAACAGACATGCTTTAATTCCTCAGGCACAACGCAGAAACGAAATACCACCCCTGGTATCAGAACCGAGAATACACCGTGATAGTCGACACATTAGAACTCCGAAACCTGCACAAAATTATCAACTGAAATCCCAACCGAATATGAGCGACACAGTGAGTAGAGAAAAAAGATGCTATAACTGCGGTAAACAAGGTCACATTAGTAGGTACTGTAAACAGAAACAGCACTACCAAAAATCCTCTCATTCAAAAAACATGTAAGGCAGGGAGTGCCGAAATCCTGTGTCTCCCGCCGCGTCGTAAGAGTAGGTAAAACCGAGAAGTACAAAACCAAAAAAAAAAATAATAATAAAAAAAATTAGACCCCTACGTAGAAAGATTTGTCAATAGATGCAACTCAATTACTACATGCAAATCCAGTGTGTGTCAATTACCATATGTACAAGTAGACCTTGGCATTACGAAAATACTAGGATTAATTGATTCCGGGTCAACACGAAGCTTAATAAGCCAACAGTTAGCCGAAACATTAGCCAAACACCACCTTGTTAAACGTAGTCAACCGGTGAATATGAAATGCGCTACCGCTAATAACCAAAAATTAAAAATAAAACTCAGCGTTACTACCAAACTAAAAATTAAAAATTTAACATGGTATTTTCCAGTATTAGTATCTGAAGAATTAGGACCAAACTTAATATTAGGAGCGGACTTCATCAGTAAAACAGGTATAAATTCTTGACATGTACGATAATAAGTATTATTTTAGATTCGACCGTACCCAAAAATATAATTTTGACTTCGAAGTAAATAACAGTAAAGGTACAGAAACATCCGCAACGCACGTGGTAAACCACGAAACTGCACTAGATCATTTAGAGAGTAGAGATAAACAAAAAATACAAAAACTAATAAAAGAATTTTCCACCGTTCTAACCCCAAAGTTAGGTTTAACAAATCTAATAGAGTACAAGATCAACCTGAACGATAATAAAGTAATCCAACTGCATCCATATAAGTATCTCCTCCAAAAATGGAAATCATGAGAAATTAAATCAATAAATTGTTAGAACAACAAGTTATAGAACCTTCCACTTCCCCGTATTCATCACCCGCGTTCTTAGTACCCAAAGGCACTGATAAACATAGATTAGTCGTTGACTATAGACAATTAAATAAAAAGATAGAATTCGAGTCCATACCACTCCCCGACATCCACAGCGCCTTCCATTATTTTACAAAAGCTAAAGTTTTCACCATAATGGATCTCAATCAAGCATTCCACCAAATACCATTATCGGAAGAATCCAAACATCTAACTGCCTTCGCAGTCCCGTTCACCTGTACCAATTTATAAGAGTACCCTTTGGAATCTCCCAAGGAAGTTCTGTTTGTAGTCGATTGTTAGAAAAAATATTCCACGACGTAAAATTTAAATTCGTATACCACTACCTAGATGACATAGTAATTTACAGCGAATCCATGGAACAACATCTTCATCATTTACGCGAAATCTTATCCCAACTAAAGAAAGCCGGATTAACCGTGAACCCAAGTAAAGTAAATTTTGCCGTTAACCAATTCTCATTTTTAGGTCACATAGTATCTGCCAACGGAAAAGTAAGCATAGACCCAGAACGCACCCGTGTAATCAGAGAATTTTTACCACCACGTGATACGAAAGGAATAGCCCGATTTTTGGGAATGATAAATTACTTCCACAAGTATGTTTCACACCTAGCTGATATAGCAGCACCCTTAAATGCGTTAAGAAAAAAAGGAGTAAAATTTGAATGGACCCCTCAACATCAAACAGCATTCGACAACCTGAATGAAAGTATAATACAACCTTCAGTATTACAACTGGCCGATTTCACGAAACCATTTATCGTACAGACAGATAGTTCAAGTGTAGCCCTAGGAGCAGTCATATATCAGGAAGTAGATAATTCTAGATTACCAGTTATGCCTCGCGAACCCTAACCGATCAGGAAAAGAAATTCTCCACATACGAATTAGAATGTTTACCCGTAGTATTCGCATTCGAGAAATTCAAGCCATTTTTAGAACATAAAGAATTTCTATTAGAAACGGATAATCAAGCTTTATCATGGTTATTAAATCACCCTAAACAGTTAGGTCGTATCGGAAGATGGGTATTGAGATTAAATTGTTACAAGTTTAAAGTACAACACATTCGTGGCACCCAAAATGTAGTAGCCGATACACTATCCCATATGTTCCAGCAGCCGAGTAAGGAATCCAAACATAATGAAAGAGGTGAAACATCAATAATAAATGCCCTAATTTAATAAGAATTCCCACTGGCATTTACTGACATAGCCCAGTATCAACAACAAGATCCTTCCTTAAGTAAAATAATAGAACAGATCAATAAAGGAAATACTTCAGATAAATATATATTGAGTAAGAGAGTATTATGTTATAAACTAGCAAATGTAAAATCCTTGAGAATAATTGCCCCAGACATTATTAAACCAATGCTTATGCAATACTACCACGCATCCACCATTGGAGCTCATATGGGTATTAATAAAACCATACATCGTATTAGAAAAGAATATCATTGGGGAAATATGAACAGCAAGATAGCTAAGTTCGTAAAAGAGTGTAAATTGTGTGCACTCAACAAACCCGCGAGAAACAGCCACATTGGTAAATTAATCTCCGAGACTCCCACGACACCCTTTTCAAAAATTTACATAGACTTTACTGGCCCTTATCCACGTTCAAAATACGGTAACACCATGCTACTCATTTGCGTAGATTCATTTACCAAATTCGTCTGGATGTATCCCATGCAACGAGCATTAGCATCAACTACAGTGAAAATTTTACAAGAGAGATTATTTAAAGACTTTGGTACACCAGTACACCTAGTGTCAGATAACGGACCCCAGTTTAAGTCCAAAGAATTCAAGGACATGTGTTTCAGACTAGGCATAGACCATATAACTGTTACAGAGTACCGTCCACAAGGTAATATCGCTGAAAGGTATTTGCGAAACTTAAAATCCGCTTTAATAGCCTATCATGCAAATGACCAGACATCATGGGACCAGAACCTATCCTGGATCCAATTTGCTTTCAACTCAGCATATCACGAAGGACATAAATCTACACCATTTGATTTGTTGTACAAATATAAACCAAATCACCCATTATCCACAAAGTGGAAAATACATGAATTGCTACCCCGCGAAATCAGTGTTAAAAATAAAAAAAAAAAATGGAACGAAACTCGCGCAAATCTGAGAGTAAACTGAATAAAATCGCGAAAATATCATGAGCGTGATAGTAAAGAAATTAAGTATCAAGTCGGAGACTTAGTGATGTACCAAACTCATCCGACGAGTCGTGCAGTTGATAAGACCACCTCCAAGCTATCTTACCGATGGTGTGGCCCTTACAGGATTCACAAATATTTAACGCCTGTAACCGTAGCACTGTATGACCCCACTACGGATAATTATGTATGAAGAAGTCATGCTTCCCAGATAAAATATTATCATGGAAATTGTTCTGCTAGTGAGCAAAGAAAGAAATGAAGTAAAAAACAATAAATGTACTACGGAGTATATTTCCTATATTGTAATTAAGTCACTGTATACCATACTTAATTACAAAATCGTAAGGTATGAATAAGAATGAGGCCTGATCAACCTTAGATCCTATTCACCAAAAATAAATAAAAGCGATATGTAAAGTCAACTGACAAATAAAGGTAACGTTACCACAGAAAAATATAGTACTAAAATAAAATTGTCGACGAACAATTAAAAAAGGAAAGGAAACACAGTAAGTATGAAAAACATACTCTGTGTAGAATAACTCCACTAAACGAGTTAGAAAAAGCTAAACGAAAAAACCGGTAGTAGTATTAAGTAGTAGTATTAAGTTAGGGTGACCAGACGTCCCGTTTTTAACGGGATTGTCCCTTTTTTCATTATGTGTCCCGTTGTCCCGGCAAATTATTAACGGGACGTCAAATGTCCCGTTTTTCCGTACTTGCAATAACGGATAACCTAATCTTTTATCTTCACTTCGTTTTGAGTTTTTATTTGTTTTTGTGTCATTTTGGTCTCGTTCGTTTAAACTTTCTTGCTGAGGTCAAGACGGGTCTCGAATGGTTAAGGGAACGCAATCACGAAAAGAAATTATGATCTCTGGTTTCCGCCAGAGTGCGTCAAGGGAGAGTGAGGCAATCAAGGTAAACTTTTTTTGTTTGGTTAATTTTAACGCTTGGCGTGGCGAGCTTGTTCCATTGTCTGTTGTTCGCTTGGTTCGAGATACACGTGCATATTAATATAGGGAAAAGAAAGTGTACTTTCTCCAAAACCCTGAAAGAAGAGTTTCCTTTCTTGAAGGACAACACCACATCTACAAAGGTAGAATGTACTTTATGTCGTTCAGTTTTGTCCATTGAACATGGAGGACGTGCCGATATTACACAGCACATTAAGAAAAAGAAACACATGTTGGCAGTTTCCGCGAGAACTTCCAGTAGTATAACTTCCTTTGTAAGTAGGAATGGACTACAAACTGAGGAAGATAAACGTATCGCTGCTGAAGAAGGGCTGTTTGCATTTTATACTGCAAAACACAACCATTCTTTCTGTTCAATGGACTGCACATCTCTTATCATCAGAGAACTATTTGAGAAGAAATTCACGTGTTCCAGGACAAAGTGCGAGTCGATTTTAGTGAACGTTTTATCGCCGTATGCAATGCATGAAGTGCAATCAGAACTTGAAGATGCTAAGTATGTGTCTGTGATGGTTGATGCATCAAATCACAAAAGCTTAAAATTAGTGCCGATTCTAGTTAGGTATTTCATTCCTACCAAAGGTGTTCAGTGCAAAGTAATCTGTTTTCAGAACGTTGGTGGAGAAACAGCAGAATTATTAGCTAATCATGTTCTGGACATCTTAAAGAAACATCATTTAGTTGACAAGATCATCACGTTTTGTGCAGATAACTGTAACACTAACTTTGGTGGGTACAAGAGGGCCGGAACAAACAACGTTTTTTCTAAATTGAACAGTGTGCTCAAAATGAATATTCAAGGCACTGGTTGTGCAGCTCATATGGTACACAATGGTGTACAAACAAGTGCAGACATTCTTCCTATCGACATAGAAACAGTAGTGAATAAAATATTTCAATATTTTCACATTTATACCGTGCGTGTGGAGGAATTGAAATTATTTTGTGATTTTGTTGCTACTGAATATAAGCAAGTTCTGGGTAGTGTTAAAACTAGATGGTTGTCATTGTTGCCAGGAGTTACAAGGGTTATTGATATTTATGAACCTCTAAAGTCTTATTTCATGTCTCAGGATAGGTGTCCTACATTGCTAAAACAATTTTTTGAGAACCCACAGTCACTTCTTTGGCTTCATTTCATACAAAGCCAACTGAAAATGTTTTCAAATTCAATCCAAAAGTTGGAAAGAACCAACATTTCAGCCACTGAAGTAGCTGAAGAATTAGAATTGCTTACAGAAAAAGTCAATAACAGGAAATGTAGTAAGTTTCAAACTTCAGTTGTTTCTTCAATTTTAATTAACTTAGAAAATTTTTTCACCCAATCGAAATATGAAACGATTACCAATTTATTTTATGACACTTTTTTAAGTTATTTAAACAAGTGGGTCTCTCCATATCAGCCTCTGAAATCATTTCATTGGATAACATTGAAAAATTCTGTATCTTGGGATGAGGTTTTAAAAAGTCTGAAAATTCTTAAGACAGTAGATTCATGTTCAACAATTCAGGTACCTGAAGATGAATTATTTGATGAGATAGGACATGTGAACAAAGTTTTATCCAGAAAATTTGAGGAATGGGAAAAAGTTAATGTGGAGATTGATAAGAAATGGTGTGATGTCTTCCACATACTTAAAAGTATAAGCATTCCATGTAAAAACATAGAGGTGGTTGTGAATTTTGCTCTGGCTGTACCAGGCACAAATGCTGTTGTGGAAAGAGTCTTTTCAATTGTGAAGTCCCTTTGGATTGATGAAAGAAACCGTTTTACTACCAAAACTATTCAAGCAATTGTAATTTTAAAAACTCATTTTCAAGACCTTAGCTGTAAGGAATTCTACAACCTTCTATTAAGTAATTCAAAGCTCTTGCGAGATATCAGGTCTTGTGATAAGTACAAAGTTAATAGTGATGTTCCTGATTCAGAAGCCACAAGTTCATGTTCAGCAGGTTGTTGATATCTATGAATCACATCCATGTAATTTTATAGTTGTTAAGAATTTGAATATTTATATTTGAATAATTATAATTTTATAATTCTTGAAAAAACTTGATCAATTATAATATGATCCAGTGCCATGATAAGTATCTTTTTAAGTTGGTTATTAAAATATATGTCTTTTTAAGTGTAAAAAGTAGTTTTTATTTGTCTTAGTGAAGCAGTGCAGTCATATATGAAGCACATTTTCTTTGTAACTCGTGTCCTGTTTTGTCCTGTTTTTTTATTTCCATATTTCAGAAATGTCCTGTTTTACATCATAAAAAATCTGGTCACCCTATATTAAGTAATAGTATTAAGATATATTTTAGAGATAGTATAGTATTGTATCTTTTAGAAAAAAAAAACAATAAAAAAAATATTGAATTGATAATGATTCGATTATCACATGAGTGAATCACGAAAAGAGAGAAAGGGGATTTCACACAGAAGCTCGTACCAAATTCCCATTGTAATTCTTAGCTATTTCCCCATTGAATACACATCGGTCACCGACCCAGTGTCTTCTTTAAGTGGAGGAGAATGTGACGATTTAATAGTATTAAATAGCACAAAATAAAAAAAAAAAGGTAAAAATAATATAATCCTAAATGAAACTACATAATTTCCATAATTTCTCTCCCTATGAAATAAATAGAAAACTAAATAATGTTAAACAAATAAATATGTAAACCACCTCCTGTTTCTTCAGCGAGTATTAAATTATAGAGAGACGTAATAAACCAGCAATTTAAAATAAGTAAAAATAATAATTAATAAATTAAGAACTATTTATCGCGTGGGTAAATAACAACACGCGCGGACAAGGACTTCGCTAAGCCAGCGATGCGCGCCCCAAATTAGTTGTAAATCAGACTCCGCAGCGAGAACAACACAGTTGAAAATGTAGTCAGTAACTACAAAATTATAGAGAATGAAAGAATATGTCATTCACTCTCTTAGTTTCTTTAAGCTAATGCTTAGTAAAGCTGATAGCAAATATTATCAGTAATTTCAATATGTTTAACATCTTTGATACGTTTTAAGTGTGTGTTTATGACATCTCTGCAGTTGATTTAATATCACGTCAACGTG
Organism: Magicicada septendecula; assembly: GCA_034769895.1. Lineage (NCBI taxonomy): Eukaryota > Metazoa > Arthropoda > Insecta > Hemiptera > Cicadidae > Magicicada > Magicicada septendecula. The sequence continues at coordinate 1,405,805,107 of CM068367.1, forward strand.
ATAGAGATCACAGTATATGTAACAGTTTAACTATAAGTAAAAAGTGCGGTAAACCGAAGTAAGTGAGTTCAAGTGAAAGTTTCCCACCACCGCCAGCACCAGAATCTCATAAACCTTGGAAAAAGAGAAAAACACACCTTCCATTATTACACCTTCTTCAGTCTCCAGGATAGACCAGAAGCCACTGAGCCACCGTTTACTACAGACAACCCCGATTCGCCGAGGATGCTACATACAGGTGATACAGAAGTCAAACTTCTGTAGTTCAGAAATTACTTAATAAAAATATGAAAGACAATTGACACCAAAATAAAATTAATATCATAATACAAAAGACTGGCCGAATTTCAGTTACCATTGTAACTTTGTGATAAACAATATGATGTATTTAGCTTTAATGACTATAAAATGCTAATACTAATAACTCCATTCTTCAAATGGCAGCAAAAGTAAATTGTTTAACTTTAATATAAAGAAAGGATATACTTGTATCTCGGATCCGAGGGTATGAATTACCAAATTTTTATAAATAATTAACCAAGTTGATTAATTATGCATTATTATTTATCATTATGCAGTTACTATTTTTTTATAGTTAACTTAATCAGTTGAATAAAATAGAGTAAACGAGAGTAGGTTAAGTATATAAATATTATAACATCACCAAATTCAGATAAATTTTGATAACAATAAGTATGTGTAAAAAATGCTAAATGATATTATGTTTGAATAAATAAATTATGTGGAGAGTAAAAAATAAATAAATGGTAATTAACATGGAAGGAGGAGGTGTAATAAACTGAAAGTGATTAATAAAGAAACTCAAATAATAGACTGACAGACAAACAACATTGACCCAACCCCAGAGATTGGCCAGTTAAGAAACCAGTTAAGGAACCAAAATAAAGAAAACAAGACGGAGGAAGGAGAAGAAGAATGAAAACCAAGAGAGAACAAACCCATGAGGAAGAAAACAAAATGAAACGCATCGAGAAAACTAGACAAGTAATGAAAAATAGAGAAGGGAGAAATAATGTAACCCAAAGTAATAAAGACAATGAAATTCGGTTAAGAACCAAAACTATTAATGCATGTTAGTATTGATAAAATGACCATTATGAACTGTCAGTAATATGAAACAATGTATAAAAATACACTAACCAAAAGAGTTAGGGATATATGTAATTTGTTAACTAAGAAAGACACAATATTAATAATTTTATATAGATAGTGTGTAGAGAAAGAGAATAAAATGATGAGAAATAAATGGAAGTTGAATTAGTGAAAGTGATTTATACTAGAGTGACATAATACTAAAGAAACACTAAATAAATTATAATGAACACTAAATAATTTAAGAAAGTGCTAGTGAAAAATAAATACAAATATTGTCTATCATAAAAATAGTAAGAGGAGAGTAGGCTAAGGTGAAGACTTAGTAAAATTACTTATGTTTTAGTATTAAGAGTGAACAATAACATTTAACAAGTTACAATGAATAGTATTTAGGATAGAACATTTATTCAGTAAATAATGGACACTAAGTAGTGATATTCACTGTGATGACTAGGAAGTAATATTGTTATAACTTAAAAATGTATTGTAAATGTAAAGGTGTGTTTCACAAAGAAAAGTAATTAGATGGTGTCAATATGGAAGGGAGAGAAAAAATCATTAGAAAATAAGTTTGTATTAACATTAATTAAATACCCATGTTATAAGGGGAGTTTAATGGAAAAAGTTCAATAGAGGTGAGATTGTTTAGCACCAGAACAACATATCAGAAATAATGAATGGTATAAACTGTTATTTATGAAATGGATATGGCTGTAAGAGTTGTACAGACCATAGACCTAGATGTTATATTTTATATTGGAAATGAATAGCAAATAATCAGCAAGTAATATTGAATAACACAGTTGTTACTAATTAAAACACATCCAGATACATTAAACTTAATGATAAATGCAAAATAACCATTTGGGACTAAATGAAATATATTGTGTATGAAGCCATAAAAATCCAGTAATGGCTACTTAAATATGAAACAGGCCTAACGGTCAAACATAAACAATTACTGATTGTACAAAAATCACCATGTAATGGACAAATCCAAGGTGAATAATTCGTCAAGGATGAATAGTAGTTATTATTAAAAACCAAATATTAAATTAAGGAATTATATAAACAAAGAAAGGTAATTGATAAGTATGAAATTAATTGTGAACTTAGAAAACTTGATAAAACCCAATATTGTGGGGTACCAAAATAATCTTTGTGAGAAAATATAAATGACCGTGCATTTAGATATTAACTCAGAAGGAAGACAAGAGGAGGAAGAAAGTCCGAAGATATGGGAAGATTTGAAAGAAATTCGAAAATTGATAACAATGTACTGATGTTCAGATCACCCAATGAGAGCAAATACGTAACCATGGAAACGACCATTTAACGAGGTAATTACCGTTAAATACAATTACTTGGAAAGTGACGCTATCGCAAGCCAGATGCGAATTTTCTGTACAACACATTTTAATAGTTAAAACATCTTAAAAGTGAAACTAAGTATAGCAATCGATAGTACAGAAGTCTGATGGATGCTGAATACCATTTCCAGAGGGAGAAGATGTTTAACTCAATATGAAATATATAAATGAGTCCAAACCACTTTGAAAAAGATGCCGAAGCTTGAATAAAGAACACAGAAACAAAATTGATGCCATAATCCTTCCTTCTTGACATCCCGAATAATACCGTACTGCAAGGCTGTTAAGTATCAGTTAAATTGTTTCAACTTCCAAAAAATAAACGCACTTTGAATATTTCTCAAGGTATGTTGAATACCACTGAATCATTTTTATTCTCTTACAAGGATTGATCCATAAAATTATATCACTGAAAATTTGTTAACTATAGAACTAACCTCATATTTATGTACGACTTATAAACATCTTGTATGACACTTAAACAAAACAATTATCACTACACATTATCCTACATAAGGAAAAAACATTGTAAGGTTGTGTATTTTTAATGTTGTAACTGCATCTGAACCTTTTAACGTGATCCAAACAACTCACAACCATCGATCGAAATATTTATTGATCGGCGAATTAAAACGCCATACTGTTTATTTGTATTCAAAAGTCGATTGGTTCACCCTTGAGTAGAGTCTTATAAAGAATTATCCGGTGCAGAATTATATATGAGCAAACTAATTACAACTTGTGTCTATAAAATATTAACTTCCAATTAATAATAAATTTATACTGTGTGTGTTAAATTGTGTCTTATTTCCATTAGCAAAGTGTATGTTTAAAAATATAATGTATAGTGAAGGTTTCCAAGGCGACGTCTAGTGCTCAAGTAGCGAATCCTGCAACCGCTATCTCGATTGACACGAAATTGAGAAAAGGCGGGACGGATTGAATTCGTCGCCTCGTTCAAATAGAACAGTGATAAGTAAACCATTTTAATTGTTTTATATAAACAATTTGGCGCCACCTGGAGATAATCCACTACGTTTGAACCTCAAATCGGGAACCACGATACCTGGTCCCCAGTACGTTCGCTACGGGCCCAAACATCGTGAAGTACATCGTCGTGCGAGGAAGCAGTGGTAAGAAACACAGACACACTTTCACACTCAGACACACTATTATATTTTACAGAGGTATACGAAAGACGAGACACGAGTTGGATATATAATAAATTGGCTTCCATCGCGGGGCTTGAAAGAGACACGACAGTTATATATAATAATAATAATAATATATATATATGTATGTTTTAACAATACAAATCACAAACCTATTTGATTTTTTAATAATAAGACCGTAACTCATTTTCTTTTATGCTAATTACTATGTAAATAAAGAGATGTCATGGACGTAAACATGCGTGAATTAATTTGGCAACACGAAGCTAATATTCCTTAATTCACAGGTTCCAGTTAAGTGTTTTGTTACGTTGTATTTTAATTAAATATATGTATTTTGTGAAAATTATGGCAGCCTGTTTAATTGACCGACGTCAATTAACCAGGCTCCCGAGGTTATAATGGCGATAGTATACAGAGGTTATAAAAGATAGTATACAGCCGTTATAATATATTAATAATAATATGTCAATACGTCAAGAATTGTCATTTCTACGGAAATGTAAATTAATGAACTCTTGCGTACTGAATTTAGCCAGAAGAATGTGAAGAGATCTACAATAAAGAAGATAACGAAGTACGTCTATTACCTATTCGATTTGAAGCTAGCAACGAAGTAAGAAGAATGCTACAAAATCTAGCAGAAGAACAGGATCAAGATATTATCTTATGAAATTTAAAACATCAATCTCACCTACCAGCTCAATTTAAGCTACATAAAAACATTCTTTTCAAATTAATAAGACATGATTGTAAAGTTGTGTTGACAAATGAGATGTTATTTAAACTGATAACACCAACTCATGAGAGCTTAGCTCATGCATCAGCATTAAAATGTTATTTATCCCTTAGAGAAGATTTTACGATCAACAACATGTTTAGAAAAATTAAAAATGAATTGAAGCAATGTTATGATTGCCAGACTGCTTAGCAACCTAATCTTCACACATATGTGGAAATGCAAAGTGCACAGAAGGAGGCGAAAGGGGTGTTAGTTGCAGTGGACTTCTTAGGATCTTTACCATGATCAAGTCTGGGGGTTAAACACATACTAGTCTGTATCTAGACGTGTTTTCTAAGGCAGTTCATCTGTATCCTATTATGCTACCCACAACGAAAGCTGTCCTAAAAATTCTGTTACAAAAATATATTCCAATACATGGTAAGATGAAGAGGATTCTTAGTGATCAAGGAGTGCAATTTCAAAGTGAAGTATGGAATAGAATATTAAGAGAAAATGGAATCCAACCCATACTCACATCCATCAGACATCCACAGGGAAGTTTAGCCAAGAGAGTGAATAAAGAATTGGGTAAGTACCTACGTATTTACTGCCATAACCAACACAATAAATGGGCAGAGTATTTACCATTCTTTGAGAAAGCCATTAATGAGAATTATAGTGAAGCAACGAGCTACACACCGACAGAGATTGAACAAGATCGTCAGCCCAACAGATTTTGGAAGAGGTATGTTTACAAACCTACTAATCTGAACTTACCGATACCGTTAAGCATTAAGATTGAACATGCAAAAAGAATAATAATGGAAAAAGGTAATAAGAGAATAGAACGATTCAACAGAACTCACAAGTTGCAGAAGTTTAATGTGGGAGATAAAATATTAGTAAAAACCAATCCAGTTGGAAAACGTATTGATAATACTGTGAAAAAATTCTTGAGATTATATGATGGACCTTACACTTTGCTAAGAGAAACTGGCAAACAAACTTTCATTGTGTATGATGACACAAGACAGAAAGAATTGGGCAAGTACCATGCCAGCTCTTTAAGGAAATTCTATGAATGAATAACTAGGTTACTGTGACAGTTAAAGGAGAACGTGTATTAAAGCATAAAGTGTAAAGATTATTGTGTATTTTTTAGTGGATGGTTAGTGAGGATCGGTCAATAATACAACTTTTAGTTATTTTGCGTCGACGTTTCGACAATATTTATTGTCATCTTCAGGACAATTGTTGCTGACGCCAAACACACAAACAGTTGTGTGTTTGGCGTCAGCAACAATTGTCCTGAAGATGACAATAAATATTGTCGAAACGTCGACGCAAAATAACTAAAAGTTGTATTATTGACCGATCCTCACTAACCATCCACTAAAACATTCACTGATTGACGGTCACTAAAAATTTAAGGATTATTGTGTATTATTTAAAGTGTAAAGAATGTGTGCATAATATCACAAAACCAAATACGCCACAGTGTGTATAAAAAAAAGACGCACATGTGTATAAAAAAGAGTGCAAAAAGAATAAAAAGTGCGATTATAGTGAAAATAAATATAAATAAATCTTATGTTAATTAAGATAGGAAAAAACGGTTTATACACAGTGAACACATAAAAATTACCAACAAGATGAATATCGGGTAATGTGCAAAAGACTTCGCATATCGCGAAGACAAGCGAATTAAGTGTGAAAAGAATCGTGTTTAAAAAGGGACACCAACGACAGACTCAGACCTGCAGAATATTGTTGAAACATGATTTTTGCACCCTAGGGTATAAATACTCGAGACACGCTAACTTAATTCTGTTTCTCGTTCAACCATAGTGGCAGCCGGAGGCTCTGCCCCATGATAACAACTTTTGTCTATCAACCACAGCAGCAGCCAGAGCTTCTTCACGACTACTCATCACTTTCGTGAGAACACCTGCAACCTGAGGCCATGAGGGAGCAGCCAAGTACATGGAGTAGAGTCCAGCGTACGGGACAAGGCAATGGACTATGGAGAGGATCTGAAGGATGAGAATCAAGGAGTCCAGGACTACACGACTATAGAGGAGCATCCAGGATCGAGGACCTAGGAGCAAAGAGGATATGCTGAGAATTACCACGACCAAGGTGAAACAAAACCATGTATTTGTAAAACAAAGACTCACATAAAGACAATATAATTATGTAAAAAGAAAGACAATATAATTCAAAGATGAATTAATAATTTTTGGATATGTAAATATTTATTTATATAGTAGTTAGAGTAATGTTTAAAAGTATGAAACTATAATTTTGAATAAATAACAGTCAATGATATTCAAATTAATATAAAATTAAATAGTAAATTTTTATTAGAAAACAAAGCAATGCATATGCAGTGTAGCGGGTCAAATTTTGTGTGTCTTTATTTTAACCGTTTGGGGCATATATTTATATTTTTATTCAGTTCATTTTCGGGCGGACTGGTATAAAGTATGGTAAAGCTGCATTATTGTGCAACGTAACAGTCAGTGTAACAGAACAGTGAAACAACGCTAGAAGACGCAGTTGTTGTTGAGGAATGCGGAAGAGCATTTGCACCTCCACCAAAATTCCAAGAACTATGCGAGAGTGTGGCATTGCGCTCCCATGCGCACACCAAGCATGGGCGCCTACCCAAGCGTTGGCAAAAAAGTAAGATGGCCAGAGAGTGAAATTTTCATCATTCATTTGGTTTCACTACGGAAGTGTCGTTTAGACCACGCCCACTTAAATGACATCAGCAGAGCCAAGCCCAATATTAAGCTCTGGTCATCCACATATGTCAGCTCCATTCCCTATATAAAATGGTTACACGACAGCAAAGGAACAAGGAGCGGCGACGAAATAATCGTGGCAGTGACCAACAGCTTCTCTCCAAAGCAACATGTACCTGTTACGTTCTACGTGACAGTGGACATTAAGTAGAGACGCCAAGTGGTCAACGAGATACAGAGTTCCGTTACAGACGCATATATTTTGTTTTCGGGCCCGGTTGGTCAAGTTTTCGGAAAATCTAATTAATTCAGGAAGACCGACCGGGACCCGAGGAAGTGACCGATCTTACAAACAGTGCAGTGACAATTCAAGTGTAGCTACTAACAAAATGTGACCGAAACGAAAGCACGTGCTCGGCGGACCTCGCGCATATCAAACTAATTTTTCTGTTAGCTTTTTAGAACATTTTAAAAAAGGGTTTGTATGGGGTGTGATAGAGTGTGTGGCAAAGCTGGGCGGCTTTTTGTGTATATTTGTGTTTTTATTTGAGATTTGCATTTGTGTCTTGTGAAATAATAAGGTAAGCTGTAATTCCTAAGTGTTATGTTGGTGTTGCATCACTTTGCAGTAATGTATCTCAATGAATTTTAATGAGTTGACAAGCAGTCAAGATTAAATAATAATAAATATTACTTCTCTTCCAAAATGAGTGGTGTCAGTACTTTGCGTAACCTATAGACCATGTTTGTATCTAGGTACATGTGATCGAATCCTGGGACCCCGTAAGAATTATCATAACGGTAAGAAACAATTTAATTTGACATTTCATTATAATAATAAATGTGATTGATTAGCAAGTCACAATTGGCGCCACGGAACAGGCACGAATTGAATTAATTATAATTAATTAATTGAATTCCGCATCGACAGAGATACAAACGTGTTCTAGGTTAGCATAGCGACCTAGCATTATATTACAAAATTTAAGTAATGACACCATTTATTTAATTAATCCATTTAAGCAATTTATTTAATTTAAGCATATCAATAATACAAAATGTCAAATAACGAAAATAACGTAAATAAAATGAGTGTCGAAGTGTTCGACGACTCGAACATTAGTAACTTTGAAGCACGCTCGACTCCAAGTGTGAGTCAGAATGAAATAGAAATAAGTGAAACAGAATCAAGAATTATGGATGAAGGAATTCATTCAACCCCAATTCAAAATAAAAACTCAGATAACAATAATATGATGAAATATTTATGTAGCATGGTATGTAGTATGAAAGAGAGTTCAGACAAGCAGCAGGCGATGTTAGAGTTAAAATTCAGTGAACAGAAGAGTGATTCTGACGCTAAATTCAATGTATTAAAAAATGACTCTGACGCTAAATTTAATGAACTAAAAAATCTGAATAATGAGTTAAAAAATGAAATACAAGAAATGAATAAATGTATAGAAAGCACTAACGAAACAATAAAAAACAGTTTAAATAAGTTAGAACAGAAGGCTGAGAAATTAGGTGACAATGTTTTAAATATGACAAAATGTAAAAATGACGAAATAGTAGACAATTTTGAGAGTATAGTGGGGGTGAAGAATAAGGTAGAAGCAAATGATGAAAATATAATAACAAATAGTACTAATGAAAGTATAGAATGCAGTGATTATGAGATGTTAATGTGTGTCAGTGAGTTAGAGAGAGAGAGAAAAAATAATGTTGTAGTAGAGTGGGGACAGAGGGGAAATTTTCCTTTTATTATTTACGATGATTTAATGTGGTCACAAGAGTTTTTGAAGGGCAAGAGTCCCGTGTTAGTAGAAGATTTGAGTTTAGTTTATTTGTATAAGTTTATACCCTCTGTGCGGAATGATTTTATAAGTATGAGATGGTGTTATGATGAGAGTGATTTAAATAGAGAATTGTGTGTTGAGAGAGAGATAGAGTTATATGAATTAAAGAGAGATTATGAGGAGTTGAAAGAAATATTAGAAGTATATTTAAACCCGAATGATGTAATTGATAATACAAAAGTAACTAACCCGATATTGGAAATATTTACTGACGGAGAGTTAACAGAAATACTTAACGCAGACTTGGTGAATGATTATTATGGTATAACAGATAAATTGAAATTGTTTGGTTATGACACACAAGACAACAATATGTGTGTCAATACAATTGAAAAGTGTTATTTAGAACCAAGATTAATTTTTGACGATGGTGGCTGAACTAGAATATCAGTGTATAGACCTTGTTAGATACTGTAAATTCTGGTAATGACCTTGCTGATTTGGACATCTGAAGTGAGATACACTTGAACAATTTTGACGTATATTTTGTAAATAATATTGAATTCATTTGTGTGTATTGTGAAATGTAATGTGTATATGTTTTAGAAAATGTTGTATTAATAATAATAATATTATTAATATTTTTGCACTCTAATTAAATAACAAAATAATTACGAAGACAATAGTTAATGATTTGTAGAATGTTGATAATAATTGAGATATGTTATTTTAATAATCAAATGAATATTTAATTTTAATAATAAATTGAATTAAATAAGTGGAGATGTGTAGATAGTGTGATTGAATATTATGTGTTTGAATTTTATAAGGTAATTAAATTGTTTGGTGAGATTTTGATTTAATAATAATTAATAAGTAAATAAATGTTAAATGGTTTATTTTGTGGAACATAATGATTAAAAATATGTATTAATAATAAATTTAGAATTTTTGAAAATCTGATTACAACACAGGATAAATTCATCATGATGATAAATAAAAAGAGTTAATGAAAAATTTTAAATAATAATGTTTATAAATTTTTATATAAATTATTTAAAAGAGAATTGTTTGTTTGATGTATGCTAATAATCCAGGTTTATTGCTATTTGTGCAATCATTTTATTGTTGTGTGTTAGATATAGTTGTTGATAAAATGTATTTTCATTATGTGTGTAATTTTTTTCTAAGCCAATCATTAGACGCCTGGCAGGCAATCAACATAATAGAAGTAAGTGTTGATAATGTATTACATGTAATTGTTCAATTTTGAAAGGTATCCATGGTGTTTTAATTATGTTAGGATATCAGCTGATCAACAATACCATGTCACTGGTATATTGGTTTATAAATGTTACAAGTAATTAATGTTTAGTGTACTACAGATATTTTGAAGTAAAGATAAAAAGAGTATGCAGATTAATAAAAGATAATTCATGGGTGATAAGTGTTTTATGGGACATGTAGACCTGTCCAAGTTGAATTAAAAGTTGAATGTGAAATGGAGATGAATATAATGTAATGCTGTTTTTGAGTTGATGTGATATAACAGGATTTTGTGAAATATAGATGTTGACACAGTGGTAATGGAGACTTTATGTAGATTTTGAATGATATATGGTTGTTTTTATAGTTAATGAGGTTATTTTGTGTATTTGTAGTAATGAAATGAGACTGAGAATTTTGGGGATGGCAATTTTGTATTAGAGGGTAGTGTAATGTAGGAGTCCGCAACAAGGGTTGGGACGGGATAGGGACCGATTGGCGCCGGAAAGGGTTACCTAGGGGGAGTCCAGGGACCAACATAAGGGAATGAGTTTTGGGAAGGAAACACGTATCCTATGTACAAAGGGTAAGAGAGTATTTTTTCATATATGTAGAGAAGGCGGCGAATTGTGTTAAATGATAAGTTTGGGTTTAGAATGTCCTGATTAGTAGAGATTTTGATAGAGTTGGGTGTCTTGGGAGTTGCAGTTGATAAATATTAGAGTCAGGGGGAGAAAGTTTATATATGTATAGAAATCTCATACAGAAAAACGAGAATAAATAATTTACATCACCCACAGTATATTAAGGTAAGATTGTTGAAAAGACAGAGAGGTTCATGATAAAGAATATACAATTGTTTATTTTTTAACCAGTGACAGAATTTTGATAAAATTTGAAAATAATGTAAAGTTAAGAATTGTTTATTTTAAATAATTTAAATGTCAAGTTGATGATTAATTATATTGATATTTTGTTTGTTTTAAATATTTTATGTTATTATGTTTTGTATTTCAAGTTAGGATATTACAGATGTTTAAAGTGTTTTCAGAAATCATACATAACATATGTAGGTCAAGGGTTTTGGACTTGACCTAGTTATGATCAGCTGATGAGTTCATACACCTACTAAGCTTGTGTATAGTAGGAAGCCGATTGTGATTTGTTTGTTTAATTAATTCAAACCAATATTTGAATAATTTTAATAAATGTTATTTAATAAATAAATTTAATAAATATTTAATGAATAATTTTTTTGAATTGTAAAATTTTGAAAATTTTAAATTTTTTTGAAAAAAAAAAAAAAAAATTTTTTTTGATGTTTCGCCTGCCAGCGAGTGAATATTTTGAGTAATGATTATTTTATTGTGTATGTATTAATGATGTTTCTTTTATTGTATTGCTTTATATTGGTAGGCTATAAATTGTTCTCATGCTAGAGTAAGGATGTATTTGTATTAATAGGAATGTTTAGGTTAAGTCATTGAAACAAAAATTAGAAAAAAGAGGAAGAGAATTTTTTGATAAACGATTATTTTTTGAATTTTGAATTTTTTAAATTTTTGAAAAATTTTAAAAGAAAGCTTTATTCTTATGTGCTATGGTAACATGTAATGTTAGTATGTGTGAGCCCAGTATTTGCTAAAGGCAGCCCAGCTTGCAAAAAGGGGAACCATATCGGCGGAGGAGCTGGAATAATTTTAGCCAGGGATTGAGGATTTTTGGGGGTAGCATGTTAAAAGGCGAGGTGCGCCGTGGTACGAGTCTGCTCGATTTCTCGGTGTTGGGATCTCTGACGGAGAAGTCCAGTGATCTCGTTCAGATGAGTCCATGGTCACTGAGCCAGAGGGGTCGTGTACCCATGCAGATTAAGAACCAGGGGGTTGTTGGCACCAGTTCCTCACCGGTCCTCTTCGGGGTTATCGATGAGATTTCTTCTGTCGTGGACAGCAGAATTCTCATCGAGGGGGTATTGTAGCGGGTCAAATTTTGTGTGTCTTTATTTTAACCGTTTGGGGCATATATTTATATTTTTATTCAGTTCATTTTCGGGCGGACTGGTATAAAGTATGGTAAAGCTGCATTATTGTGCAACGTAACAGTCAGTGTAACAGAACAGTGAAACAACGCTAGAAGACGCAGTTGTTGTTGAGGAATGCGGCAGAGCATTTGCACCTCCACCAAAATTCCAAGAACTATGCAAGAGTGTGGCATTGCGCTCCCATGCGCACACCAAGCATGGGCGCCTACCCAAGCGTTGGCAAAAAAGTAAGATGGCCAGAGAGTGAAATTTTCATCATTCATTTGGTTTCACTACGGAAGTGTCGTTTAGACCACGCCCACTTAAATGACATCAGCAGAGCCAAGCCCAATATTAAGCTCTGGTCATCCACATATGTCAGCTCCATTCCCTATATAAAATGGTTACACGACAGCAAAGGAACAAGGAGCGGCGACGAAATAATCGTGGCAGTGACCAACAGCTTCTCTCCAAAGCAACATGTACCTGTTACGTTCTACGTGACAGTGGACATTAAGTAGAGACGCCAAGTGGTCAACGAGATACAGAGTTCCGTTACAGACGCATATATTTTGTTTTCGGGCCCGGTTGGTCAAGTTTTCGGAAAATCTAATTAATTCAGGAAGACCGACCGGGACCCGAGGAAGTGACCGATCTTACAAACAGTGCAGTGACGATTCAAGTGTAGCTACTAACAAAATGTGACCGAAACGAAAGCACGTGCTCGGCGGACCTCGCGCATATCAAACTAATTTTTCTGTTAGCTTTTTAGAACATTTTAAAAAAGGGTTTGTATGGGGTGTGATAGAGTGTGTGGCAAAGCTGGGCGGCTTTTTGTGTATATTTGTGTTTTTATTTGAGATTTGCATTTGTGTCTTGTGAAATAATAAGGTAAGCTGTAATTCCTAAGTGTTATGTTGGTGTTGCATCACTTTGCAGTAATGTATCTCAATGAATTTTAATGAGTTGACAAGCAGTCAAGATTAAATAATAATAAATATTACTTCTCTTCCAAAATGAGTGGTGTCAGTACTTTGCGTAACCTATAGACCATGTTTGTATCTAGGTACATGTGATCGAATCCTGGGACCCCGTAAGAATTATCATAACGGTAAGAAACAATTTAATTTGACATTTCATTATAATAATAAATGTGATTGATTAGCAAGTCACAGCAGTATAATCAAAAGAAATTATATTATTAGAAAGAGATTAGATCATGTAATAATTATCACACTAATGAGCAAACCGAGAGCAATATTAGATAATTACAAATGTTTATTATACTATAAGATTGTATATTATGTCTATGTGTAATACGAGATTATCACTTATATGTTAATAAGTAGATGTGTGCTACGGCTACACACAAGCGAATAATAATGATATTTTTAAATTGCAACCAAATAAGAAATTTTTGGTTATTAAATTTTTAAATGAATACAACTATTTCACTAACGACTTGGAACACAAAGTTTTTTATGAGTAAAAACAAAGTTTTACCTTACAACCTGAACCGGTTTTCAGTTTTAAAAAGCTTCTTCAGAGGTTGCCGCTGGTAGCGCTGTCCATCTTGTTGTGGGCGACGGAATCGATTTAGTAAAGATCGATGTTGTGTTTGTGGGTTGAGATATGTTCGAATAATGCATGTGATTTGAATTGTGTCTGTTCGTTTAGGATGTCGTTTTTATTTGTTTTCATGTGTTTGTATATTTCCAATTGTTCTAGAGTGTCTAGTTTTCGCCCTTTTGTGTGTACATGTAGAATGTTCATGTTATTGTCGATGTTTTTGTATGCGTGGTTTGCTTCAATGAGGTGGTTTACAAAGGTGGATTCTGTAGTGGAGTGGAGTGCCATTGTGTGTTCAATGTATCTTTGTTTGAAGCAACATGTAGCTTGTCTGGCCTATGTAGAATTTGTTACAATTTAGTTTGTAAACACCAGGTAGATCGAATTTGTTTTGTGCTTTGTGTGTGTGTTTTGATAGTGTGTGTTCTGTTTTGTTAGTAGTTTTGTAAGCGATTCTGTATCCTGCTTTTTTGAATTTGTGGGTTTTTTTTCAGTTTGTTTGTTGATGTATGTTAGTGTTATGAATTTGTTGTTTTCTGTCTTTGTCTGTTGTTTGTTTTGTGTAGGAGTTTATTGACTATTGTTCAGTTGTATCCGTTAGATTCTGCTAGATATTTTATCGTGTTTAGTTCATCTTTGTAGTCTTTTTCATCTAGGGGGATGTTGTTAAGTCTATGTATCATGGTTCTGAAGGCAGCTAGTTTGTGTTGTATTGGGTGATTGGAGGAGTTGTGTATTAGTGTGTCAGTTGTAGTCGGTTTTCTGTATATACTGAATTTATGCCTGTGTTCAAGTTTTGTGATGAAGAGGTCTAAGAAGTTTATGTTATTGTTGTGTTCGTATTTGGCAGTAAAGGTTATGTTTTTATGTATTTTGTTTATGTGCGTTAGTAACTGTTCACATTGTCTTTTGTTTCCCCTGTATAGTATTAGAATGTCATCAACGTATCTGTGCCAATATAGTATTTTATGCGAGTGTCTATCATTGATTGTGAGGATTTTTGTTTTTTCTAAGTGTTGGAGGAAGACTTCTGCTAGAATGCTGGGCTCCCTCATATCCTGCATTATCTGTATTGTGTGTGTTAGTTGCTTGGATTTTGAAATATAAAATTTCAGTCATTTCAAAAGAGATCGACAAAAACAGGAAAACTATGCAAAAATTAATAAACGAGTTCAGGGAGATCCTTACTGTCTGGCTGATGGACAACAGCTCAAAATTGGCGGCCTGGGAGATACTGAAATTGATGAAAGTGCATTCGCTTGAAAGAAGTACAACAGGGGCCGAATAACCAAAACTCGGTGGGTACTTGGGGGAATTTTCAGGAGAATAAAGAAGTGGTTCCTAAATGTGGTGGATAAACGCAATGCAAACACACTAAATTGTGTAATTTTAAATAATATGGAACCAGGAACCACTACAGTTGCAGATATGTGTGCGGGTACAACTCGCGAGTACCCATATATACCCAAATATATGGGTATATACTTTTGTCTGTGAACCATTCGCTTAATTTTGTATGTCCTCGCATTTCTGCTGTTCACACCCAAACAATCGAGAACTAATGGTCCAAAATTAAGCGTGATATGTGAAGAAGAGTCAGCAGAATGTCTGTTAGTACATTTCAGACGCATTTAATTGAATATGTTTGGAGAAAAATGTTTTTCTGCAGAAGAACTGTTTAATGATTTTTTAGCAGCTATTCATTTTTTTACACACAATTTTTAAATTGAATATACAGTAATTTGTAGTCAATAAATTTAGCTAAAGTGCAAGTAAATTGTAATGAGTCAAAAAAGGGGACAGTAATTACTTTCAAATTAGAAAAGTGAGTATTCAGAATAAAATCAATTCCAGTGTGGAAATAAATAACAAAGCTCACGTGTTCATTAATAACAAACTGAACCGTATGTTAAAAAGTGAAGTGCGTCAACCTGACTACAAATATCGCAGGGATACAAAAACTGTACGCAATATTAAACAAAAACTCGAGAACAATAATGCTATCATAACTAAAGCTGACAAAGGCAATACGATTGTAATCCTAAATCAAGACGAATACAAACAGAAAGTTTATGAGTTTATTCACGATAACAACATACATACTTTGACAAAAGACCCCACTACAAACTACGTTAGGGATATCAACAACTGTATTAATAGATCCACATGCCTATATGATACATGCACTATACGTCTGCTAAAACCAATACACGCCCAAGCTCCCACACTCAACGGCCTTCCAAAAATACACAAGGAGAATATGCCCATACGTCCTGTGGTTAATTTTACCACAGCACCTGGGTATAAGGTAGCTAAGAAACTTTTACAGATCTTGAAAAGTAATATTAAAATAGACATTAACCACAGCATCAGAAATAGTATTGAGTTTGTGGACAGAGTGAAATCGATAGTAGTATTACCACAATATAAGTTAGTGTCCTTTGACATTACGAACCTTTACACTAATGTCCCTGTGCCCCAAACGATTGATATTTTACAGAAAAACCTGGAAGATTCAGGCACTTTAGATCAGCAAAAAATCCATGAACTTATCGCGTTGCTAAGAATAATATTAGGCCAGAATTATTTCACTTTTGATAACCGCTTTTTTCCGCAGGATGACGGCCTCGCTATAGGATCACCACTCAGTGGTTTCTTGGCTGATCTTTATCTTAATCATTTTGAAAATGAACACATACTATCGCATAAAAACAAGCTTTACAAAAATATCATCTCATACACTCGGTATGTGGATGACACATTCCTTGTTATTGATGGCACGCATAGACAAATAGAAACCTTGAGTAAATACATAAATAGTATACACCCAAAAATAAAGTTCACGGAGATGGAAAATAACAGTAGCCTAAATTTTCTGGACATAACTGTGCGGAAAATAAATAATTTATTTAGGTTCAACATCTATAGGAAACCAACTGCCACAGATATTACTATTCACGCTTCTTCATTTCATCCATTTGCACAAAAATTGCATCATTCAACTCGTTGGTTAACAGATTATTAAAAATTCCGTTAGAGGCAGAAGACTACATCAATGAGCTTAAGTATATGGCAGTGGCCAACAGATACAGTAGTACAGTTATAGACAAAATAGTGGCGAGGCAGAAGAGGAACATATATAAAAATAGAAGCATAAACAAAACACACAACAGTGACATTAAATATATATCAACGGAATTTACAAATCTTTTGCCTAATACTATTAAGAACGTTTTTAAAAAACACGGTTTCGCAGTTTCTGTCAAAATGAGTAATTGTATTTTGAACGCCTTGAGACCAGAGACCAACAGACTAGTAGAAAGCGATGACTGCAACAATTTTTATGTTGGACAAACGGGCAGGAAATTTCTGGATAGGTACAGAGAACATCTCCCTAGAGGTGATATCCGGAAGATAAAATCAAACTTTGCCTTGCATATAGTCAACCAGAACCATAGTTACTCGAGTTTTCAAAGTAGTTTCAAGCCGTTACATTTCTGTAAAAAGGGCAGGCTTATGGACGCGCTGGAAGAATTTGAAATTTATAAGGCCTCGAAAACCCAAGGTAATCAGCTCTTGAACGACAAGCTTTCTTTAAAGTCCAACGGACTGTATGACACAGCCATACGCGTGTTGGAACAACACATAGATAGAAGTAGAGATAATACGACGTGTAATGGTCAGTCGCTCGCGAGGTCCGATACGATGCGCTCTTGTAGTGGTGTAATTGTATGCACGCGGTACTGTGACTTTATGTTCTGGAATGATGTGCGAGTGAAATTTTTTATTTGTATTTTATCAAGTTGACGTACTCCATGTGAGTGATTTCGTTTTTTACCAACCTGATGATGGGACCATGAGTCCCAAAACGCGTAGTTGTTAAAAACAGTGAAGTTGCAAGGAGGAGCACCAGTGTACCTGGATACACAAGGTAATATTAACTATAATTAGTTATATGCAACTTGGAGACCACAACACAATATGTATAATTACTTGTAACTTGTTTTGCACCTCAGGGCAGACTAGATGTTTTCATGTTATATTTCATCTTTTCAGAACAAATAAAATAATGTTATATTTTACTTGAATTTTGTATTTGCCTATTGTTCTCTGACAAGTACAGTAAACGACATCCTTGGTTAACCTTTAACAAGTCAATTATTATACAATTTTAATTACTGAACAGTTTCAGTTGGCATCTGAACAGGGACAAATTAAATATTTAAATACCCAACAGTTTCAGTTGGTGCCTGTTAACAGTGACGTTGTAAATTAAATTTAAAAATTTACAACTTGGTCGAAAATGGCAGAGAAAAATACAAATACAAATTTATATGAGAATGCAGCTGTGGGATCCACACAAAATGACACAAGATGCCACACAAGATGATGTAATAACGACAAATGAAAATGACAATGAGAGTGTAGGCGAAATAGCAACAAATGTAATTGAAATGGTAGAAGCTGAGAGTAGTAAAAGTAATAATGTAAATATACTTAGTCAATTAGCATTGATTATGGAAATGATGAATAATAAATTTGACCAACAAAATAGAATTTGAGTGAATTTAAAGCAAGTAACATAGAGTTGAAAACTGAAATAAAAGCAGAGATAAATTAAATAAATAATAGATTTAACAAAGAAGATGAGAAGTTAGGAGACATAAATAACGAATTTGTGAATATAAGAAGTGAAATTTAAATATGAACAACCAATTTGAAAGTATAAAGGAGAGTTTTTAATGGAGTGAGTGAGAAGTTTGTTAAAATAAATAATAAACTGGAGAAACAGAGTGAGATTATTGCTGGAGTAAAAGGTGAAATGGCTATAAATATAAATAAAATACAAGACGAAGTAAACGAAAGTAGAAAGAGAAAGGAGGGGGTAGAAAATTGTACAGATAATAAGGTAAGTGGTGGTAATGGTATCAAAAATACTGATGATGATATGATGACGAATAATAATGAAGAAATAATTAACGAGGTAAGTGATAGTTATAAAAATGAGTTAACAAGTAGTAGTGGTAAGATAGTTGAAAACGAGCCATTTAAGGGTGATACAGTGAAAATTAATAGTGATGATGAGAATATAGAGATAGTAAGAGAGAGTGAGAGAATAATGGGAGTAGGGGGTAGTGAGAGAGTAGAAATAAATGTTTGTAAGTTAGAGAGAGAATATGAAGAGAATTATTTTGTGGACATGGGGCAGAGGGTAAATTTTCCCCGAGTTTATTGTGAACCAAGAGGTTTACAAATGTTTTTGAAGGGCGAGAGTCCCTTATTAGAAAACAATGCATTTTCAGATTGTTCCCTGAGTTTTTGTGGTGTTCCTGGAAAAGCCAGGAGGTGTTTTAATGTAGTAGTACCCTCTGCATGGAATGATAGAGAAAGTGTGAAATGGTGTTATGATGAAAGGTATTTTGAGAGAGAGTTGTATTTTAAGAGGGAGATAGAGTTGTTTGAGGTTAGTAGAAGTTATAAAGAATTAAGAGATAGAGTGAAGAGTGAGAGAGCTGATGATTATATTGAATTCTTACCTGGCGATGTAGTTAGTGCAGCAAGAGGTGATAACAATGCTGATAACTTACCTGTATATAAGATGGGGTTACTCGTAGTAGACAATTACTATACTAAAGAAATGATAAAAGATTTAATCATAACAGATGATACTAAGGGAGAATTGACCATACCAAATGTCTACAGGAATTTTGAATTAATAGTATGCAATAATGTTTTTGAATACTATATTGGTACGAGGAATAAAATTAATGATGATGGTTGTTATAATCAAAATAACAATATGTATTTAATAAAAAATGAATTGTGTAGACGTAAGAAAAGATTATTATTCGATAATGGTGGTTAAACATTTAGCGTTCATGAACATTTAATTATGTGAGTAGGGGTTTTGAAATGGACTGTAATATGAAATGATTTGTGGTAAACGATAACAGATAATAATGTGGATTGTATATACTTTTGTGTTGATGTTAAATGTAATGATGTAGCAAGGAGAAGTATACTCAACTTTGTGAATTTTGTTAAAGTAATGAAATGTGTTTGATGAAATAATTGAATTAATTTGAAAGGAGATAATAAATGAAATATTGTATAAGATGAATGTTGATAACAATTTAAAAATTTTTGGAGAATTTAATGGTATAGTAAATGATAAATAATTGATGGTTGATTAGTAAAAAGTTCAATTGAAATTAAAGTGTAATGTTTATAATTTTATATGCAAATTTAAAGGTGAATTGTTTATTTTGATGTAATAATCGCAATGTTAATTATGAGTGTATTATGTTTTATTATGTAAATGTAGGGATCTTAAACATGAATTGTATATGGCAAATGCGATTCCCCATTTTCGGGCGGTCACGGTTTCACTGAACCCTGACCGAGGATTTGGCTTAATATTCTAAAGTGGTGAACTTAGAAGGTAAGATCAGGGGAATCTAAGATGATATAACTTTGGAATATGGATATATACCTATGTATGGGTAATAGACCGATTAAGGGAGTGTGAATATTAACTTAGTAGGATTACTGGTATCCGGGATATCAGTAATGCCGAATTTTGTATAATGCCAAAGCAAGGATGGGGAAGAAAGAAAAGAAAAAAGTGTTCACCCCTTCCCCTTCAGTCCTTGTGGAGGCAACTGGGCGCTACAGTCCAGGGGGGTAATAGTGTGTGTGGAAGGAGGAATTTATGATGTAATTAAATGATTTGATGTTGATTTAAGGAGTAATATGAAGATGCTTAACGATTGTTAAGTAAATAATTTGTTCTGATGTAGTTGATTTAATGTGTTTTACTCTATATAAGAAGTTTATTAATTTTGAAATGTGAATGATATAATGGAAGGTATTTGTATGTTGTAATGGGAAATGTTTATTTAAATTTTGATGGGAATTAGGGCAATAATTTTGAATTTTGGGATAAGAGTTAACGAGAGAAGGGTATACAGAATGTTGGTATGGAATTTTTACAATGTATCATGTTAGATTAAGTATTCATCCATGTGTATGTTAGAGTTAAAAAAAAAACAGTGCTTCTTAACGCAAACCAGCACAGCTAAGGGGGACCAGATCAGTTAGGGATATGGTATCATACAAGGCCCTATTTGATTTCATGTTTCAGTGTCTGGTGATGCTGTGGCGGCGGTCCTGTGCTGGCCTGCGCGTCAGAACAGGGGCGTCAAGTGCCTGTCTGGCCTTGCGGTGTTGGGATCTCGATAGAGAGTCCAGTAAGGTCATTCAGGTGCGGTCACAGTCACTGGACCAAGGGTAAGTTAACCACAATTTTAATAAAACGTAAAGGGGGTTGGGCGACATATCCAGGCTGATCCCTTTAGGAAGTATGAGAGTGTCAATGAGAGTTTTTACGCTTCTGCATAAAACCTCTCATTGAGGGGGTATTGTAATGAGTCAAAAAAGGGGACATTAATTTCTTTCAAATTAGAAAAGTGAATATTCAGAATAAAATCAATTCCAGTGTGGAAATAAAGTTCAGCGGTGGCGACGGTGAGTATTTCAGTACATTCCAGCAGTGACGCGACTTAGTGTCATTGTGAGGGGAACCATCAAGGGACGTATTCACTAATATAACCATATACGGACAGCAATACGTCATAAACAATTAATTTTTTGTCATTATACGATGACATGAAAGATCAAAAAACAAGGAAGCTGCGTCACTGAGGCCGTGACATTATTCCAAAAAACGTAAGCAACGACGAAAATCTAGGAGGCACCGCATTTCCGGCATCTGCCCAGTCCGATAGATACAGTACAAGCAGCCAGATGTGTTAATCAGGTCTGGCTGCTATTTTCCAAAATTTCACAGATAAAAACAGTGTAAAAATGTCATAGTAGCAGCAATTATTTTACAAAGTACAGTGTGAGTGAGTGCAACCTGAGGGAATGTTCTAAACTACCTTTTTGAACAGTTCGACGCATAAACGAGGTGAGTCCGCAAAGAACCAGATGGACCATGTGGAACAAGATAAGTACTGAAATCTTCAGAAAACCAGGTACCTGGTGACAGGCATCACAACAGAAATTATTTTGGCCTTTTGCATTTGTTTTTTTATTACAAGTGAGCTCAAAAATGTAAAAGTATGAAAGTGTGTGTGATTGTGTGAATGAAGAATATACATGTAAGAAGTGTTGGGTTTGCGAATATATATATATGCGAAGTTAAACTGATGATTCAGTACAATCTATTTTTGATACAATAATTACTTGTAACTTGTTTTGTGCCTCAGGGCAGAATAGATGTTTTCATGTTATATTTCATCTTTTCAGAACAAATAAAATAATGTTACATTTTACTTGAATTTTGTATTTGCCTATTGTTCTCTGCCAAGTACACTAAACGACATCCTTGGTTAACCTTTAACAAGTCAATTATTATACAATTTTAATTACTGAACAGTTTCAGTTGGCGTCCGAACAGGGAAAAATTAAATATTTAAATACCCAACAGTTTCAAAATTAGAACAAATCTAAAAAATAAATAAAATTTAAAATATAAAAATAGATGTAAAGATATAAACATAGAGGTAAAAAAATGACAAGGCCTCACTGACCACTTTTAGTAAGTGAAGCAATTGTTGTTGAAATAAGTATCAGCATTTCTCTGACACAAGTATTAGCGGCCGTGAGCATTCTCTGTAAGAAAATGCCTCTCACGCCACTGGATATAGCCACTACGTTTATAATCCATGGAGAAATCACAAGCCTATATAACAATAGACATGTCAATGAACAGTATCATAAAATAACCTTTTCCTGGTCTTACAAAAAGTGCAGGTATCCGACAACTTCTAGTACCCTCAACCCAAAACATTTTAATATTGCGTGTGCCTCTCTCTCTCTTTCCCTGCCTGCGTATCGCATCATGTTGCTATTATCTCTAACACAAATAGAACTAATATTAGAAAAATTTTTATACTGTACTATCTCACAACCCTCTGTCTCCCTCCTCTCCATCTGTCTCTAACACAAGAAGTAATTATTATTATGTAAATTTTTGGAAAGCTGATCACTCCCCTTGCTTCTATCTCTCTCTCTCTTTTCTCCCCCTTCTTTATATCTCTTACTAATACAAATAGACCCAATGTTACCAAAAAAATACGTACAGTAGCTTTCTGTCTTTGTCTGTGTATCTGACTCTTTACTCCCATTTAGCTCTCTCTCTCTCTCTCTCTCTACTCCCTACTCATCCTCTCTCTCCTATTCTCTCTTAATTACGCACTTTTATCATTTTACTATTTCTCCCCCCTCTCTCTCGCTCTCTCACTCTCTCTCTCTCTCACACACACACAATCTATCTATCTGTCTGTCTATCTATCTATCTATGTACCAAGCTCAATCCCAAACAGAACTATAGACTATTAAGAACTACAAACTAAAATATCGGTATGAAGAACCATACGTGACTTCCATGTTCTAAGATTTATAAATAAATCATTTTCGAAATGAAATATTTCCATAGAAACTACTTCTTACTACTTACTGCTTCAGCCTTAACCATAGTACTGTGGTCACTAACTTATACCACCTCACGTTATCGCACTCGATTTTCACTGATGATGGAAACCGATGGCACTGCGGAAACGTCTGGTTTTGCAGAAAACATTGGTCTACGGCCAAACATCCCGGGAAGGAATTTTAACAGCAAACTACTTCTTTGTTGCCAATAACGTAGTATATAATATAAAAAAAATTATCCCCTCCCCCTTCAACTATAATTTTCGTTTATAGAAAATTACCCCCACCCTGTTTAACTAGCCTCTTCATTTATAGATATTTCATCTAGTTTGTACAGTGCATTATTAAGATCTTCTTATCAGGATACTTTATTTATCAAAATTAAGTACTTTACTCTTGTTACAATAAAAAATGTTTCAGGTAAACTACCCTTTCCCCATAACTGATCTTCACCAAAATCAATAGGCCTCGAGTACTCTACAACTCAGGCACATATGTAAAAAATTATTTTCTTCTGTTTGAATTTACGGCAGTTATCGTTCGTCATGACAAAATTTCTATTGTTACAACATAAAATGTTGCAGGTAAACTACCCCTTTCCCTTACCCGATCTTCACCGAAATCAACAGGCCTTGAGCTCTCTACAATTTAGGGACATATGCAAAAAATTATTTGATTATGTTTGAATTTACGGCAGTTATCGTTCATCATAGAATAAATTACCCTTTTATCACATAAAACGTTGCAGGTAAACTACCCCTTAACTGATCTTCACCAACATCAACAGGCCTTGAGTGCTCTACAATTTATGGATGGATGCAAAACATTATTTGATTCTGTTTGAATGTGCGGCAGTTCGTTCCTCATAGAAACAATTACTCTTGTTAAAACATATAACATGGCAGGTAAACTACCCTTTCCCGTAACCGATCTTCACCAAAATCAATAGGCCTTCATTCCTTTACAATTCAGAAATGTACACAAAAAAATATTTGATTCTGTTTGAATGTGCGGCAGTTATCATTCGTCATAAGAAAAATTACCCTTGTTAAAACATAAAATGTTGCAGGTAAACAACCCCTTTCCCTTAACCGATCTTCACCAAAAACAACAGATCTTGAGTACTCTACAATTCAGGGCTGTATGCAAAAAATTATTCGATTCTGTTTGAATTTGCGGCTGTTATCGTTCGTCAAAAAAAAAGTATTACCATTGTTAAAACATAAAGTGTTGCGGGTAAACTACACCTTTCCCATAACCGATCTTCACCAAAATCAACAGACCTAGAGTACTTAACAATATAGGAATGTATGCAAAAAATTATTTAATTCTCTTTGAATGTTCGGCAGGTATCATTCGTCATAAGAAAAATTACCATTGTTAAAACATAAAACGTTGCAGGTAAACTACCCCTTTCTCTTAACCGATCTTCACCAAAATCAAAAGACCTTGATTCTCTACAATTTAGGGAGGTATGAAACAAATTATTTGATTCTGTTTGAATTTACGGCAGTTATCGTTCGTCATAGAAAAAATTACCCTTGTTAAAACATAAAATGTTGCAGGTAAAGTACCCCTTTCCCTTAACCGATCTTCACCAAAAACAATAGGTCTTGAGTACTCTACAATTCAGGGCTGTATGTAAAAAATTATTGGATTCTGTTTGAATTTGCGGCTCTTATCGTTTGCCATAGAAAAAAAAAATTACACACAAGACACTTCGAAAATATCGGTATGGAGAACCATACATGACTTCCATGTTCTAAGATTTATATTTAAAATCATTTTCGAAATGAAATATAAGCATAGAAACTACTTCTTTCTACTTACAGCTTCAGCTTTAACCACAGTACTGTGGTCACTAACGTATACCACCTCACGTATCGCACTCGATTTTCACTGATGATGGAAGTCGATGGCATTGCCGAAACGTCTGGTTTTGTAGAAAACATTGGACTACGGCCAAACATCCCGGGAAGGAATTTTAACAAAAACTATTTCTTTGTTGCCGATAACGTAGTACACATATATATAAAAAATATGCATAAAATTAATGGCTTGTATAAGTTAATGATTGATCTCCATTAAGTAGTGCTCAAATTTCCAAGTTTTAAGATTATGATGTCCGTAATTAAAACATCAGAGCAGGTTTAGTGTGTATGAGGGTACACCGTGGACAAAAATTTTCAACATTTCCTATTGAGCGTTGCTTAGAGTAAAGCTGCGAATCTACAGTGTACGTTTCACAGAACAAACAGGGGGAAAAAAGGAGCGCTCGTAAGTCACTCATGGACCCTCAGCATCTTTGAATTGGTTCATTCCCTAAAGACGAAAAGTCTGTCTATGAATCGTTCCTCTGTAAACACGTGCAGTTACACTGCCCAGCGATCCACAGGAAGGAAATCGCTATCCACGCTGGACACTTCTTCGGCTTGCACGCGTTATGTTGGTGTGGGTTTCGGCACTTTCCATTTAAAAAGCGTGCAAATGTAAGAAAATAAACACGAGTGAGGCCAGAAATAACGTGAATTTTATGTGTGTGTGTTCCCTGCCTTTTTATTGCAGTAATCATAATAATAAAATGGAAACGTAAATATTACATAATTGAGATATGCTTGCCTGCTACGAACGATATATTTTCACTCATACATGATTTACACTAAAATGAAAAAATTATAATTTTATTGCCTGGCAACAAAATTATTTTATTTTTAACAATTACCATTGTTTGAAAAAGTTTAAATGAATTTTCAAGTGCTTTACTGTTGTGAAAACGTAAAAGGTTGCAGGTAAACTACCCCTTCCCCTTAACCGATCTTCACCAAAATCAAAAGGCCTTGAGATCACTACAATTCAGGGATGTATGCAAAAAATTATTTTATTCTGTTTGAATTTGCGGCTGTTATCGTTTGCCATAGAAAATACCCTCGTTAAAACATAAAACGTTGCAGGTAAACTACCCCTTTACCTTAACCGATCTTCACCAAAAACAATAGGTCTTGAGAAATTGGTCTTTAGGGAATGAACCCTCTGCAAGATGCTCAGGGTCCATGAGTAACTTCGGAGCGCTCCTTCTTTTGCGCGTGTTTGTTCTGTGAAACTTACACTGTTCTGTGATTCGCAACTTTACTCTCAGCAACGCTCAATAGGGAATGTTGAAAATTTTTGTCCACGGTGTGCCCTCATACACACTAAACCTGCTCTGATGCTTTGATTACGGACATCATAATATTAAAACTTTGGAAACTTGAGCACTACTTAATAGCGATCAAACATTAACTTTTACAAGCCATTAATTTCATGCATATTTTTATGTGTACTACATTATCGGCAACAAAGAAATAGTTTGTTGTAAAAATTCCTTCCCGGGCAGTTTGGCCAAGGTCGAATGTTTTACGAAAAACCAGACGTTTCAGCAGTGCCATCGCCTACCATCATCAGTGAAAATCGAATGCGCTAACTGGAGGTGGTATACGTTAGTGATCACAGTACTGTGGTTAAGTCTGAAGAAAGAAGTAATTTCTGTGGAAACATTTTATTTCAAAAATGATTTTAAATATACATCTTAGAACATGGAAGTCATGTATGGATCTCCATACCGATATTTTTTCATGTTTTGAGGGTAGTACAATCAGAATCTGCAATTATCTCGAACACGATTTTTTTCGCCATCACCATACTTCCATTTCCTTATGGAACATGGAAGTAATTATTAAATTTTATTAACCACAAAACTGATACAAATAAATGTTTTATAGCATTACTTCAAAATACTGTATGTATAATGATGAACACTGACAAAAAATATAGCTGATTATATTTTTTATATAACTATGTTTTCTAGTATAAGTTCATAACGTTTGGAATTACATTTATTATTTCTGACTGTCAATATGAACAGTAAATTTCTCTAGTAAATGAGCTCAAAGTTACATTATTATAGGTATCAACCGGTGTCAATGCATGTGAGAAAATATTAACATGCCCATTAATTACGTTATTTGAGCCGACGAGAAGTGGTCAATCTTTACATAATTCGAAAGGCCAGTATGCTTCCTTGGCATACTTCGTAAAACACAATAATTATATTACCACGGTTAATAGAATTGGATAGTGAAGTTGTAGCGGGTCAATTTTTGGGTGTTTTTATTTTTACCGTATGGGGCAAGTACATTTTTATTTCTTTCATTTTGGTGCGGGCTTGTAAAAAGAAGTTGTGAAAATTATTGTGTAACGAAATTCATTCCAGTATAACAGAACGCATTGCAATGTTATTTTCCATGCAACAGCACGATGTTGAGAAACAGTGAGACAAAAGCGATACGCAGGTGTTATTGTGTCACGCGGCGAGCGAAGCATTTACCCCCTTCAAAATTCTCAGAAATCTGTACTTGTGTAACAGCACACAGACGCAACTGTATCACCACAAATTCGAGTGATGCATCCAGCCACAAAACAGGATGCCTTGGGACGAGCAAAATCCAGCAATGTGCTTTTTTGAGCGGCAGGAAGTCATGGCTAAATCCGGCCTTTCCAATGACGTCAGCGGAGCCAAGTCCAATATCGGCCTCGTGTCACACGCACATACCAGCTTTATTCCACACATAAAGTGGTTAGCTCCCAACAACTGAGCTTGAACGACGACGCAAAGCGGGTGGCAGTGAACAACAATTCCCGCCAGAGAAAGCAAGAAGTAACTTACGTTACCAGTTCCAGCCCCAGTCGACAAGCAACAGTTCCCGTTATCAGGTTGGCCTCTGTAGGCTCGTCACACATATTTAAATATTTTAAAGTTGTAGTACAGCAAAACTGTTAAGTGACCGCGGTCAATACGACTAGGGAGTCGTATCAAGAGTTTTTTTACTTCAGCACAGTGAAACCGTGTAACCGAACAATGCGTGTGCGGGGAGACCGAGTGGCCGGTGAAGGGGGCATTTGATTTGCATAAAATGTTAAGGGGTTTTTAATTTAGTATAAATGTGAGTGTGGCAAAGCTGGGCTGCTTTCTGTTTATATTTGTGTTTGCATTTTATGTTTGCGTTTGTGAAATAATAAGGTAAGCTCTAGTCTGCAAGTTCCTTTACAAACCAGATGCACGAGTTGCACAATATGTAACTCCATGTAAATCTATTTGTCAAACAGTAATTTCAACAATTGAGCATTAAAATTAATAATTGTCTTCATAATGATGTGTACAGTTAATTATTTCGAGAACCTATGAAACACATGTTTGTATCTAGCGTTCGTACGAAAGGATCCTGGCCCGAAATAAAACGAAACCTTCCAGGTATGTGGAAGTCAATCTATTATATTATATTAGAATAAAATTATTACTAGTTATTTAACATCTCAATGGCTTCCGTTAACAGGGACAGTTTTTGGTAATTAAAATATTAAAGACCGTACCTACAGTAGAGATACAAGCATGTTTTTGGGGTTAGCGGAATAAAACAAAAGTGCGTTGTTAACGCAAAATTGATTATATGTTATTTATACACAAATATCAAGTATAAAATAAGAAATGGCAGATAACAGTGAAGTCGGCTTATCTGACAATCAGACCGAGAGTCAAGTAAATGCCGACTCCGGTATTCAAACAGAAGTAACGTCAATAAACGAGTATAACGTAGAAGCATCTGTATTTAGCTCACCAGGAGCGATATCAACTCCTGTAACAAATAAAGCTACAGAGTTGTCAGTGAACGATTTATTTAATTTCATGAGAACCATGTCTAGTGACATGAGAACCATGTCCAGTGACGTGAGAAATATGTCTAAGGATATGAACGTAAAATTTGATATACAGAACAATAAATTTGCAAAAATGAACAATAAATTTGACATGTTAAATAGTCGTTTTGATGATAATGATAAACGCTTTGATAACAATGATATAATTTTAAATAAAATGAAAAGTGATTTTAACTATAAATTAGACCAATTAACTAATGATTTTAATGAACAGAAAATAAAATGCGAACAGCAGAATATTAAAAACGAGATTAATTTTAAAGCAATTAAAGACCAGAATGTGCAGTTACAGCAAAATATAAATGTAAAATTTAGTGAGTTGATAAATAATATACAAGACAAGAATGTATGTCTTGAAAATGCCGATGAAATGATAAGAAATAGTCTGAATAAAGTAGAATCAAGTACGAGTAATACAAACGAAAGTTGTAATGACAATGTTGTATTAGGTAATGAATTAATAAATAATAATGATGTTGATAATAATGAGAATAATAATGTAGTCGAAAAAGTGGTATCTGAGAGTACTAATGAAGTTGTAGAATGTGATTATGAAATGTTAATGTGTGTTAAGGAGTTAGAGAGAGAGTGGAGAGAGAGTTATATTACAGGTATGAAACGGGGGGTAAATTGTTTATGAGGTAGAATGGGGGGTGAAGGAAGACCTTCACGTATATATTGTGTAGACAAGTGTGCTACAAATAAGTTTTTTGTTTTTCCTGGAGAAGTCAGGAAAGATTTAATTGAATTTATACCCTCTGTCTGTAATACTTTTGAGAGTGTGATTTGGGGTTATGAAGAGAGAGATGTAAACAGAGAATTGTGTGTTAATAAAGTCACAGAATTATATAACTTAAATAAAAAGTATGATGAATGGAAGGAAAGCTTAGAAATATATGTGAATGATAACGACTACAATGATTTAATAAAAATGATTAACCCAATAGTTAATGAATTTAATGATGGAGACTTAACAAAAATACCCAATGTAGACCGGTTTAATGAGTATTTGAATAAACTGAATGAATTTAGTTTGTATGGTTACAACACACAAAACGGTCATTTGTGTGCTGATAAAATTGAACGATGTTATGTAGAACCAAGGTTGATTTGGAACGATGGAGGTTAAACTATTAAAACAATAAAAGACAGTATAAATATTTTGTTTTAATGGTTCTGACATGGCAAATCTGGACAAATGAAGTGCGGAAAAAACTGAATAATAAATAACAAGAGTTTGTAAATAATATAGTGAATTCATTTGTGTGTATTATGAAACGTTAAGTAAACAATGTGTGTACGTAAGATGATTGTTGTAATAATAATATTGAAATAGTTGCAAGTTAAATAAATAATTTAAAAAGGCCACTTTTATTAATGAATCAAAAATATATCTGATCCAAATTGGAAGAAAAAATCTAAGAGACAAATATGTTATCTAAAAGATTTATAAAATTCGAAAAGTGTAGTAAGCAGATATGGCAATATATGATGTAACCAGAGTGTTTATAACTGTTGTTTATGAAAACAAGTCTGGCACACAACTGTGTTTAGGTAAACAGTAGACAGATGTAAGATGTGACTCAAGCCTGTGGTCATGCTTGGTGGCCACAACAAGAAATGTTGTAGTCTGCTGAATCAGTATCTTGAGCAAAATCCTATTGTGACACAAAATAATTAAAGAAAATTTTTTGATAAAATAATAATGAGGTAATAGTGTGTGTGGCTGGGAGGTGACGCAAAGGAGTCACGAAAGTAAATTTTATAACATAACATTTTTTTTTAAAAAAAGTTTGATCAAATAAAAAATGTTTGCACTCTGATCAAATAACTAGATGCTCATATTTTCAATACAAGTTGTCCATACTATAATTTTAAATGTATTATTTTATTGTTGTAAGTTAGATATAGGTGTTGCTAAGAATATGTATTGTCATTATGTATGTATATTTTTTTTTCTAAGCCAATAAACTGTCTGGCAGGCGGCCAACATAAGCATCAGAATCAGAGAAAGGGGAAACAAGGAGGTGAGGAGTAATGATAAATAAATATGTATATTCCATGTAAGTGGTTCAATTTTGAAAGGTATTCATGGTATTTTCATTATGTTAGGTATCAGCTGATCAGCAATAATACGTCACGGGTATATTAGTCATAATTGTTACAAGTAATTACAGTTCAATGTAATGTTTTGATGTATTACCAATGTTGTGGAGTAGTGATAACACTAATGATAATAAGAAATAAAGTAATAATTGATGCAAACTAATAAAAGATAATTCGTGGGTGATAAATATGTTGTGGGACATGTAGACCTGTCCAAATTGAATTCAAAGTTGAATTTGAAATGGTAGAGATGAATATGATGTAATGTTGTTTTTGAGTTAATGTAATATAACAGAGTTTTGTGAAGTATTAATGTTGACACAGTGGTAAGGGAGAATAATGGTAGAGTCCTGAATGATATATTTATGTTTATAATTAATGAGGCTATTTTGTTGTATTTGTAGTGAGGCAATGAGATTGAGATTTTTGGGGATGGCAATTTTGTATTAGGGGGTAGTGTCATGTAGGAGTTCACAACAAGGGTTGGGACGGGAATTGGTATCGATTTTAGTAAGTAGGGGCCGCCTTAGGTAGAATCCAGGCCGCCAAATAAGGGAATTGAGTTTTGGGTAGGGGAAACACGTATCCTATGTACAAAGGGTTAGAGAGTATTTTTTTTATATATGTAGAGAAGGTGGCGAATTGTGTTAAATGGTAAGTTGGGTTTAGAGAGTTTTGGGGTAGATATTCTGATAGAGATGGGTGTTATGGTAATTGAAGTTTATTAATATTAGAGTCAGAGAGTAAAGTTTATGTATGCATACAGATCTAATACAGTAAATGAGAATAAATGATTTACATCACCCACAGTAAAGTATAGCGAGATTGTTAAGCAAAAAGAGAGATTGATAATAAAGATATAAAAGCTTTTATTTTAAACCAGTGACAGAATTTTGATAAAAGTTGGAAAATAATGTAAAATTAAAAATTGTTTGTTTTAAATAAATTAAATATCAAGTTGATGATTATTTATATTAATATTTTGTTTATTTTAGATATTTTGTTTTATTATGTTTGTATTTCCAGTTAGGATATTACAGATGTTCAATGTATTTTCAGAACTTATATATAACATATGTAGTTCAAGGGTTTTGGACTTGACCTAGTTTTGATCAGCTGATGAGAGGTCATACACCTACTAAGCTTGTATAGTAGGGAATTAATTTTATTTGTTTATTTAATCACTTTAAACCAGTTTTGAATAATTTCTAAATATAAATGAAACCTTTGAACAAATTTAAATTTTTTTGAATTTTAAAATTTTGGGAATTTGGAAAAAAAAAACTTGATTTTTCGCCTGCCAGCGACTGCATATTTTTGGTAGCTATTGTTTTATTTATGTGTGTATTTACCATGTTTAGTTTACTGATTTATTGTACTGCACTGTATTGTTAGACTAAGACATGTTAGGTTAAGGATTTGTTCAAGTAGAAGAAACGCTTAAGTTAAGTCATTTTGAAAGAAAAAAAAAAAGAAAAAAGAGGAAGAGAATTTTTGGATAAAATATTTTTTTTAAATTTTGAATTTTTTTAAATTTTTAATAAATTTTAAAAGAAATCTTTTATTTTTAATGTGTTATGGTAACATGTAATGTTAGTGTGTGTGAGCCCAGTATTTGCTAAAGGCAGCCCAGCTTGCAAAAAGGGGAAACATATCGGCGGAGGAGCTGGAATAATTTTGGCCAGGGATTGAGGATTTTTGGGGGTGGTATGTTAAAAGGTGAGGTGCGCGTCTGTTCGATTTCTCGGTGTTGGGATCTCTTACGGAGAAGTCCAGTGATCTCGTTCAGATGAGTCCATAGTCGCTGAGCCAGGGGGGTCGTGTACCCATGAGATTAAGAACCCGGGGGTTGTTGGCACCAGTTCCTCACCGGTCCTCTTCGGGGTTTGTCGATGAGATTTCTTCTGTTATGAACAGCAGAATTCTCATCGAGGGGGTATTGTAGCGGGTCAATTTTTGGGTGTTTTTATTTTTACCGTATGGGGCAAGTACATTTTTATTTCTTTCATTTTGGTGCGGGCTTGTAAAAAGAAGTTGTGAAAATTATTGTGTAACGAAATTCATTCCAGTATAACAGAACGCATTGCAACGTTATTTTCCATGCAACAGCACGATGTTGAGAAACAGTGAGACAAAAGCGATACGCAGGTGTTATTGTGTCACGCGGCGAGCGAAGCATTTACCCCCTTCAAAATTCTCAGAAATCTGTACTTGTGTAACAGCACACAGACGCAACTGTATCACCACAAATTCGAGTGATGCATCCAGCCACAAAACAGGATGCCCTGGGACGAGCAAAATCCAGCAATGTGCTTTTTTGAGCGGCAGGAAGTCATGGCTAAATCCGGCCTTTCCAATGACGTCAGCGGAGCCAAGTCCAATATCGGCCTCGGGTCACACGCACATACCAGCTTTATTCCACACATAAAGTGGTTAGCTCCCAACAACTGAGCTTGAACGACGACGCAAAGCGGGTGGCAGCGAACAACAATTCCCGCCAGAGAAAGCAAGAAGTAACTGTTACGTTACCAGTTCCAGCCCCAGTCGACAAGCAACAGTTCCCGTTATCAGGTTGGCCTCTGTAGGCTCGTCACACATATTTAAATATTTTAAAGTTGTAGTACAACAAAACTGTTAAGTGACCGCGGTCAATACGACTAGGGAGTCGTATCAAGAGTTTTTTTACTTCAGCACAGTGAAACCGTGTAACCGAACAATGCGTGTGCGGGGAGACCGAGTGGCCGGCGAAGGGGGCATTTGATTTGCATAAAATGTTAAGGGGTTTTTAATTTAGTATAAATGTGAGTGTGGCAAAGCTGGGCTGCTTTCTGTTTATATTTGTGTTTGCATTTTATGTTTGCGTTTGTGAAATAATAAGGTAAGCTCTAGTCTGTAAGTTCCTTTACAAACCAGATGCACGAGTTGCACAATATGTAACTCCATGTAAATCTATTTGTCAAACAGTAATTTCAACAATTGAGCATTAAAATTAATAATTCTCTTCATAACGATGTGTAGAGTTAATTATTTCGAGAACCCATGAAACACATGTTTGTATCTAGCGTTCGTACGAAAGGATCCTGGCCCGAAATAAAACGAAACCTTCCAGGTATGTGGAAGTCAATCTATTATATTATATTAGAATAAATTTATTACTAGTTAAATAACATCTCAAAATTGTTGATAAATATTTGACAGTTGATAAATATTTAGTTAAAATTATGATGTAAATTTGGCGCGTGAACGAAGGAAAAGAATAATGGTCATTTGCCTGCAGTTAGTCACTCTTTCATACATACAAATAAGCGTCAACGTAATCTGTGCAATACCCGGGGTTGAAAACTGGCAACGTCGCTGGAAGCAAAAACGGCTAAAATTCAAAAAAGTATACATTTCAGACGCTCAATTGTTGGGAATTTGAAAAGACGCCCTATTGTCGTAATTATGAAAAGATGCCATAATGACAGCGTTTTGTACAAAAAAAATTATTTGTTTATTTTAAGAGTATATTGAAATATAAAATGCAAAACACAAATAACATAACCATTTTATTGACTGTACTACATTCGAAGGTCATCACTGATTTATGTTATCAGGTTTTCTAATCCATACAGGTTTGCTTTTGTACGCCAGTGATAACATATGTGTATTAACGAGATGCCATTGAAAGTATTTAGACCACAACGGGTCTATACTTCTTTCCATGAAATCTTAACACTGATAAATTCTGATTCATTTGTTGTGCATTAGTATGCGTTCCTCCAAAATTAACGTAATTAATACTTAGTTCTGTGAATTTTTATATAATACATACATCATCATCATATGAATTGCTGCTACACAAAGGGTACATCTGACATGTTTTCAGAATTCAGTTTGCAACATTTTTTACCATATTAAGGTAAACTATAGTTTATTCCACAAATAAAGACTATAAATGGTCAAATAAATCAATACATAATGTGGATTACTGCATAAAGGAGACACCTGGAGTAATAGTCCTCTTCCTGTAATTCTTGGTGACATTTTCTAGTCTGTCATCTTCATCTTAGTTGGCTATTAGCCCCATTTATACGTACACGCCAAACCCGCAGACCTGTCGCGCATGCCGGAGCGTCGTTCCAGCGCGCGATACAAAAGACGTCAGCATTCCTGGCGTGCGCGCCAGGTCTGCGGATTTGGCGTGTACGGTCCAATATTTACATATTTTTAAGCGGTGCGTGGAACTTCCACCGGGTTGGAAAGATTTATTAACGCGCCAGCTGGTAGCATAGTACTTCTTAAAAATATTTGCTGTTGGTCTTTTGTCAGATGTGTTATGTTCGTGTAGTACTGTTTTCGAACAATTACTGTTACATTAAATTACTGAATTAGATTTTCAAACACATCTTCAAAAAAAAAAATAGAACTTGTCCAACTGTGTGTGCTGCGCTGTACACTTTTCAACGAGGAAGAAGAAAAAAAAACCAAGAAAAAACATGGGTGAAAAAATGGCGCCTCGAAAGAGATTGCTACGGACATATGCCACTTTTGAGAGAGGTTCGGGATAATGGCCCAGAAAACTATAAAAATTATTTAAGGATGGATAATATAACATTTAAATACATTTTGAATTTAGTACGTCTATATTCTGCGAAACAGGATACAGTAATGAGGCTGGTCAAACTTTGTACTGTAATATCCGCATTGCAGTTGCGTGCAGTGACGTAATTTTTCTCCCCGCTATCTGCTGCCTGCTTGATTTAAGCTAGCAACAGTCAAAGTCAGTTAGTTATTTGCAAGACTCCGGACGGGCAACTTGCCTCAGTTCGTCAGCTGCGGCTACATTCTTTTCAATATTTCTACATTTTAGCATGATCATCATGCGATAATTACTTAGGCGATCTCAGCCTTTACGCACGATTATGTCTTTCAATATTTAATTCTATCTTACTTATCAGGCATTATGCCGCGCTATACTGCACGCGACATGCAACTATCTTCTAATAATTTTCAATAAATAATTAACTCTTGAAACATATACAGTCCACTTCGTTATTTCATTTCACACCAGCTACCTCAACAACTAGCGTTCTAAGACTAACTTAAGATTACATCGAGAGCGTCTAAGACGCAACATTTTGGTCCTCCGGGCCGGATCCGAATCGTGATTCGGACTAAGATTTCAGATATATTTAATTTAATGGGCCCAAACAACGTTTGGTTCAAGCCCGAATACTTTCAAACTTTAGATTGCTGGCCGTTGCATGCCTTCATTGTTCTCAAAAAAACTTCATACGTGACATTGCAAGTTTCTGCAGAGCATCATATCTGAGACAGCAAGGCACTACAAATCATCATCATTTGTCGCACAGCAGCGAAATTCTAGAACTTCAAAATTAAACGGAGAGCTACAGCTTCTAGCGTCACCCGACCAGCAGAAACAAGAGTTGCGCCACCATCTAAGGCCTGCCGAACAGGATCATCAAGGAAGCAACAGGATCGGAGCCATCTTGAACACGCCGAGATTCACAATCCACGTGACTATGAACTTGCATTTCTCATAATTTTTCATTTATAATTTTTATGTACAGCAAAGTCAGTAATATTTTAGCACAGATTTAATAAGTTTCGCACGTCGCATGGATCTAAAACTAACTAAATCTCAATTACCCATCACCGGTATAAACAATTCCGTATCTCAAGCTGACTTCAGTACTAGGGTAAGGTTGCATTCTCGTTATAAGAATTTTAGTTTGAACGTACATTGGGCTGTGCTTCCCAGTATCACGAATAATCTTCCTGCGGAATCGTTTGATATCTCATCCCTAAATTTGCCAAAGAGCATATTCCTAGCTGACCCGCAACTGAACTTTTCTTCGCAAATCGTCATATTGCTTGGTGCCCAGTATTATCTACAATTAATTGAACCTGTCAAATTCATCCGTAGCCCACATTTTCCCATAATACAGGAGATAAAATTGGGATTCATTCTCGCGGGTAACTTGCCCTTTAATGTCGACATGACAAAACCTGTCTCATCATTCATAGCATGCGAAGACAATAATGCCATTTCCTCGCAACTAAAGGACTTCTGGAATTTAGAGGACGTTGCTGCTCGTGCTCCCTCGGTTGAGGACTCGGAATGCGAAAGTCATTTTGTCACTAACACTTTCCGAAATAATAATGGTAGATTTGTGGTGTCCCCACCTCAGCGACTCACTGCAAAGGGTACCTGGCATCATGTCTCGTCACATGACAACCCTGCGGACATTCTATCGTGTGGTTGTCTCCCTCGGTTTTTACACGATCACCCACAATGGTGGTATGGTCCATCCTGGTTGTCCCATGAGTCATCATCATGGCCCACCAGTGCCTTCGATGCCCATTCACCCTGCACTCATCCCGATCTTGAGCAGGAACAACGTAAGCAGGTTCAAACCTCACTAATTGCCGCTTCATCTACGTCTAGTTATTTTGAAAACTACTCTTCGCTTTCAAAACTCCTTCGTGTATTTTTGTATTGGCGTCGATTCATTCGGAACTCTAGGCTTCCCATAGCTGATAGAGACACTTCCTTTTTAACTTCCCATGAGTTACATGGTACACTTTTGGTTTTTATTCGCCAGTCCCAGCAATCGCACTTTAGCATCGAAATCAAGGAACTTGAAGCACATCGCTGTATCCCCAATAATAGTAAACTTCTGTCACTTAACCCCTTTCTGGATAATGCGGAGATATTACGCGTGGGCGGACGCCTTCAGCACTCCCAGCTTACCTATGATAGTAAACACGAAATCATACTCCACCCGCATTCTCATCTCAGCAAATTAATCATAGAAGGCGAGGATCTTCGTCTACTACACGCTGGGGTACAATTGACTCAGTACTCTTTACGGCAGAAATATTGGATAATTAATGATAAATCTTATATACGTTCAGTAATACACAAATGTATCACTTGTTTTCGATTCCGTGCTAGGGGCACAAGCCAATTATTAGGACAATTACCCCCTTCCCGGGTTTATGCCTGCTAAGCCATTTTCTCAATCTGCAGTCGACTATGCCGGTCCCGTATTTATACGTCATGGCGGGCAGCGTTCCAAATCAACGTCAAAGGCTTATATTGCTCTATTTATATGCATGTCCACTAAGGCCATTCACCTTGAACTAGTCTCAGATCTTACCTCAGACGCCTTCATAGCAGCCTTAAAACGGTTTATAGCTCGTAGAGGTATCCCCGATCAGATATTCTCCGACAATGGTACAAATTTTCGTCGTGCTAGTAGTACACTTCACGAATTATACAAACTTTTTCAATCTAACGGATTTGAACAGACCACCCAGGATTTTACCAGTGCCCAAGGCATCAAATGGTCCTTCATTCCCCCCTCAGCACCTCATTTCGGTGGCATGTGGGAAAGTGGAGTCAAGAGCGTCAAGTTTCATTTGCGGCGCGTTGTCGGCGGAACCATTCTTACGTTTGAGGAGTATTGCACTATCCTAACTCAAACAGAGTCCTGCCTTAACTCACGCCCCTTGTTCGCCTTATCAAATGACTCTAGGGATCCCGAACCTATAACTCCAGCTCACTTCCTGGTTGGTTCTCCGCTCACTGCACTCCCGGAACCTGAATATTCCAAAGTCATCTACTATTGGTCGTCTGGGCAGATGGCAGCTGCTCCAAAGATTCACCCAGTCTATATGGAACAGGTGGTCGAAGGATTATTTGCACAAGTTGCAACAACGCAACAAATGGCGCATCCCGTCAAAAAATTTGGCTCCCGGACAACTCCTTATTTTGGAAGACAATCCCCCCCCCACTGCTGTGGAAACGCGGGGTAGTCACTAATGTCTATTCGGGTCAGGATTCAATAGTGCGCGTCGCGGATGTTCGCACCGCAAACGGTATCCTACGTCGGTCCATTCATAAATTATGTCCACTTCCAGTGGCCTCAGACTAATTGCATGAGCGTTCATGTGACATGCATCATTAATTTGAACCTTTATCTCATGCGTTCCAATTGTTGTTCTTATTATATTATTATTAAGGTTTTTATTATTGTATTACTATGTATCATTATTATATTATTATGTATGTAAATTATTGTCTTTTATCACGGTATTATTACCTGTTATATATTGTTACGACGGTCTACACGATCGTCGTAGGTACAGTGGAAACAAAATAAGTACAAGACACCAATTAAGTCACTAATCACACCTTTAATTGTTATAGTAAAACAGTTCGTAATTAACAACACAGTGTCTTCAACAAATCAAATGAAATTGTTCATACGCAATAAAATGTCCACTAATATTAAAACTCAACTGTATTACAATTATACCGTCCGAATATAAAACGCAACACTTCACTAATAACTACTTGAACGTACACCGTAATAACCCGAACCGCTCTGTAAATATATCGCACTAATACTCTCGAACCGCACAGTCAAAAATCTCGCATTGAACTGAAAACTAAGGCCGCGACGCGATGTATTTATAGTTACGCTCACACACCAGAAGCTTCCAAACTGCGTCTTATCTCTCGCGAACTACGTAATTGCTGCGGCCTTGACACAGTCCGAGCGCCCGAGCGAAGGCTGGCAAAGTCGAGAAAATTCTCGCAACATGCGTTTAGTAGCACGTACACCACACGCTTACGTCGAGATCTTTCTGGCACATTCGATAAACGCCTAGATTGTTCTATGCTGTCGTAGCACTGCCCCCTCCTTAAGCCTGTTCGTCCCGAACTGGCAAAGCGTCTTCCAAGTAATACTCGACCAGGCGATCTAGGTGGCCGTCCTTGAGAAGGATAATTTTCCCGTTCTTCGAATTCAGTCTCGTGTGATCCGAACATCACGTTCCCAGGAATGCGAATCTTTCGCGTAACCACTAGCTTCGCTGGAATCACTCGCGTTGCGTCAGATACTAATGACCTAAATACCACTGGCTGATCCAAGTTTGTTTGGTTCTCGTCAACAACCTCTTGCGCAACCTCATCTTCAGCCACTTTACCCTCGGCCGCTTCTATCGGCTCAGGAACAAGCAAGAGTTTTGTCTCGACACCCATAGTTGGCTCTCCAATCACTTCTTTTGTCGTTATACTTATTTGTACTTCCTCTGCTAGTTCTTCCTCCATTTCCGCTTGCAACAGGGAGGTTTCCTCTTGACCAGACTTGTTGAATTTTTCTTCGACTAATGCCACTCGCTTAATCGAATGGTTGGTAGACCCTGTCATTTTAGCCATGCAAAGCTTTATCTTCTCTTGGCCAACCTTCAGGACATTCTCTCTTAAGTCCACAACGAATCCGTAGGCATTCATAATGTCCGTGCCAAGAATCACTTCATCGACAATGTCTGCAACGAGCATTTGGTGGCTAAATTCAAGAAGACCCAGGCGTACACGTACGTCTACCTTTCCTAGCACCTTGACGGGGCTTCCAGTCACAGTCTGTATTGTAAAAGAGCTAATTAGAGGATGGCGGTTACAGACTAAGTCAGGGCGCACAATGGACACTGTTGCGCCCGTGTCAACTGTAAATGATGTTGGTTTACCATCCGCAAATCCACTAACAATCAAGTTTCCACTGATCTTATGTAGCGTGGAAACTGTGTGCTGTTCTGGGCCTTTACTTCTCCAATTGGTGCGATCAGTCTCTTCTCTCTGTATCTTCTTCTCCCAACAGTCTACCTGTAGATGACCACGTTTTCCACAGTTGTAACATTTCGGTCTTCTGTCTTTTTCAAATCGTTGCGACTCTCTTGAACTTTTGAATTGTTTGTCCGACAACACTGTTTTTCTGCACCCATCGTAACGGTAATGTGATACAGGGATCTTCTGACTGCAACGTGATGGCACAAACCCATTAATGTAGCGGGACGCTGACTTGGCAGCTTCAAACTCTAGGGCGTGAACAAGAGCTTCTGAGCTATCTCGGTGTCTTGCCATTCGTAACACTTGCTGAAGTTCACAATCTCCGATGCCATTGTAGCGGGTCAATTTTTGGGCGTTTTATTTTAATCGTTTGGGGCAATTATATAATTTTATTCAGTTCATTTTCGGGCGGGTTTGGATAAAATATTGCAAAATAAATGTATTATTGTGGAACGTATTTGTCTATTTCAATGACTACAATACATTGTAGTCATTAATGATTGATGATAAATAAATATGTATATTTCATATAATTTATTCAATTGTGAGATGTATTTTCATTGTGGTAGGAGGATCAGCTGATCAGCAATACCATGTCACTGGTATATTGGTTTGTAAATGTTACAAGAAATTAATGTTTAATGTACTACAGATATTTTGAAGTAAAGATAAAAAAGAATATGAGAAATAAAATAACAATAATTTATGCAAATTAATAAAAGATAATTCATGGGTGATAAATGTTTTATGGGACACGTAGATCTGTCCAAATTGAATTAAAAGTTGAATGTGAAATAGTAGAGATGAATATGATGTAATGTTTTTGAGTTAATGTAATGTAACAGAGTTGGTGAAGTATTAATGTTGACACAGTGGTAATGGAGACTTTATGTAGATTTTGAGTGACATATTGTTGTTTTTATAGTTAATGAGGTTATTTTGTGTATTTGTAGTAATGTAATGAGATTGAGATTTTTGGGGATGGCAATTTTGTATTAGGGGGTAGTGTATTTGGGGAGTCCGCAACAAGGGTTGGGACGGGAATTGGAATAGATTTTAGTGGGGCCTTAGGTAAAATCCAGGGGCCAAATAAGGGAATTGAGTTTTGGGTAGGGAAAACACGTATCCTATATACAAAGGGTTAGAGAGTATTTTATATTGGGAGAAGGTGGCGAATTGTGTTAAATGATAAGTTGGGGTTTAGAGTGTCCTGATTAGTAGAGATTTTGATAGAGATGGGTGTCATGGTTGTTAAAGTTGATGAGTATTAGAGCCATAGGGAGAGTAAAGATGATATATGTATACAGATCTAATATGGTCAATGAGAATGAATAATTTAAATCACCCACAGTAGAATAGAGTAGGATGGTTAAGCAAAAAGAGTGATTTATGATAAAGATATAAAATTTTTATTTTTTAAACCAGTGACAGAATTTTGATAAAGTTTGGAAAACAAGATACAAGTAAAAATTGTTTATTTTAAATAATTTCAATGTCAACTTGATTATTATATTAATATTTTGTTTGTTTTAAATATTTTGTTTTGTTATGTTTTGTATGTCAAGGTAGGATATTACAGATGTTCAGTGTATTTTCAGAAAGCATATATATAACATATGTAGGTCAAGGGTTTTGGACTTGACCTAGTTATGATCAGCTGATGAGGTCATACACCTACTAAGCTTGTATAGTAGGAATCCAATTTTAATTTGTTTGTTTAATTAATTCAAACCAATATTTGAATAATTTTAATAAATATGTTATTTAATAAATAAATTTAATAAAATTTTTAATGAATAAATTAAAATTTTTTTTTGAATTTTAAAATTTTTGAAAATTTTAATTTTTTATTGAAAAAAAAAAAAAAGAAAACTTGATTTTTCGCCTGCCAGCGAATGACTATTTCAGATAAGGATTTTATTATATGTGCATTAACCATGTTTCTTTTATTGTATTGTGTTGTATTGGTAGACTATAAGTGGTTCTCATGTTAGAGTAAGGAGGTGTTTATATTAGTAGAAATGTCTAGGTAGTCATGTTAAAGAAAAAAAAAGAGAGAAAAAGAGGAAGAGAATTTTTTGATAAACGATTATTTTTTTGAATTTTGATTTTTTTTAAATTTTTGATAAATTTTAAAAGAAAGTTTTATTTTTTTTATGTGTTATGGTAGCCTGTAACGTGAGTGTGTGTGCGCCCAGTATTTGCTAAAGGCAGCCCAGCTTGCAAAAAGGGGAACCATATCGGCGGAGGAGCTGGGATAATTTTAGCCAGGGATTGAGGATTTTGGGGGTAGCATGTTAGAAGGCGAGGCGCGCTGTGGTGCGAGTCTGTTCGATTTCTCGGTGTTGGGATCTCTTATGGAGAAGTCCAGTGATCTCGTTCAGATTGAGTCCATGGTCGCTGAGCCAGGGGGGTCGTGTACCCATGAGATTAAGAACAAGGGGGTTGTTGGCACCAGTTCCTCACCGGTCCTCTTCGGGGTTATCGATGAGATTTCTTCTGTCGTGAACAGTAGAATTCTCATCGAGGGGGTATTGTAGCGGGTCAATTTTTGGGTGTTTTATTTTAATCGTTTGGGGCAATTATATAATTTTATTCAGTTCATTTTCGGGCGGGTTTGGATAAAATATTGCAAAATAAATGTATTATTGTGCAACGTATTTGTCCGTATAACAGACCAGTGTTGAGAAACAGAACAGTTGGAAACAAAGCAATAAGACGCAAATTCAGTGGTGTAATGAGGCAGAGGAATTCGCACCTCCACCAAAATTCTAAGAACTCTGTACATGTGTTTCGACGCCCGTATGCAACTCAGCCGGGCGGGGTCCGGCAATGACGCCGTGAGAGACACAAAGTTGAGGCAAACATGGCGCTGGGACGAAAAGTTAGTAGCTCCAAGTGACCGGCTACCGGAAAACAGCGTTAAACTCCGCCTACTGTTGTTGACATCACCAGAGCCAATTCCAATATTAAGCTCTGGTCACACACATATACCAGCTATAATCCATGCATAAACTGAATATGCCTCAGCAAATCAACAGTATACGACGACGAAAACATAGTGGCAGTAAAAAAGAACCAGCTTCCCTCCAAAGAGAACATGTACCTGTTACGTTCTCGGTGACGGCACAGTCGACTTTAAGCAGAGACGCCATACAGAACACAGCGTACCGCTACAGACATCTAAAGTTTCGGTTTGGGCCCGGTTGGTCGAGTTTTCGTAAATGTATTTAACTCAATAAGACCGACCGGGACCCCAGAAGGTAACAAACATCGGAGTGAGTAATACGGACAGTGATGTGGAGAGATTAAAGTGATAAAACAAATATTGAAGTTACGGGACCAAACACGTGTTCGGCCGGCATCGTGTTCGTGGACGGGCATCGCGGATAACAATCGGAATGTTGAAAATTGAATAAATAAAGGGGAAGGTATAAAAAAAGGTGT
Source organism: Magicicada septendecula (assembly GCA_034769895.1). Taxonomy (NCBI): domain Eukaryota; kingdom Metazoa; phylum Arthropoda; class Insecta; order Hemiptera; family Cicadidae; genus Magicicada; species Magicicada septendecula. The sequence continues at coordinate 1,405,849,332 of CM068367.1, forward strand.
GGAAGTGTGCGTGGGCAAAATGGGCTGCCTTAGTTGTAAGTATAGTTTAAGGTACTTAAAATTTGATTGTGTAACATTCTCATTCTGGTAATTATAACAATTAATCATAACTAATTCTTTTGTACTCATAGCAGTGAAAATCGACTTAATTCAGTAAAGTGATAGTTTACTTTGAAAATGTGTTAGTCTAAGTTATTTCGTCATTACCACTGTCTTATTTCTGTGTTAAAAGTTCGTCTAACGAAATCGGGGGTTTTCTGAATTTCTATTATAGTCAGATGGCGTGATTTTTTTATAAGGGCAAGAGTGTATAAGTTTTCGATATTTAATCTTTAAAAAATATCGTGGCGACCTGGGCAGTTTCAAAAGGTAAGTTTTACGGGGACCATGACGGTAAGTGAAATTCTGGCAGCGGTAAGTATTGTTTTATGAAGAGTGGAATGTATCAAATATCAGGGTAAAAAGTGAGTAACTTCACACCATCAATAAATGTCTGCACCGTAAACCTTATTCGGAAGTCTTCTGGTGCTTCAGGATAGGCCAATCTAATCAATCTGTCGATACTTGCTTCAAATTCTTGAAGACTTTCCCCGGAACGTTGTCGTCTTGTTCTCAACTGAGCGTAGTACACCTCCCGCAAATGTTTATCACCGTAGCGTAATTCTAGAGCTTTTATCAACTCGGCATAGATGTTCTGGCTGTCAGGTGGCACTTTCTGTAGTAGTTCTGCCGCGGGTCCTTTTAATGCAAGAACAAGTGAAACAGCCTTGTCTTTTTCTGTCCAATTATTTGCGCATGCAGCAGCTTCAAGTTGGCGGAGGTATGTTGCCCAGTGAGTGCTTCCGTCAAAGGTTGGAGCTTTGACATGAACTGTCCCTACTGCAGGCAAAGTGACTTTCTCTGTTAACTTATTTTCTGTCTTGATCACTGGTACAGTCTGTTCAGAAATTTGTTTTGGTTGAATCTTCATGCACTGTTCAACTTCAATTTTAATTTGTTCTCTTATGTTTGCCATTGAGTTTTCTACTGCAGATATTTTTGTTGACATAACTTCTTCCACAGTCAAGACAGATTTTTCTACTTTAGCTATTTTATTTGAAATGGATTCTTCTACGTCAGATATTCTGGTAATCTGATTGTTGAGCTCACCTCGTAACTCACCTACGTCACCACGTAGGAGACCCAATTCTGCGGTAGTATGTTCTTGTAACTGTTTCTGCATAGTTTCAAAGAGAGCTTCCGTTTTATCTTTTTGTCTTTCTTCTGTCTCTAGCATTAGTGCTTTCTGACGTTCCTCAGCTTCTTCTCTTTCCTGCCTGCGTTTTTCATCCTGTCGTTTTTCTGCTTCTTCTCTTTCTTGTCTTCGTTCTTCTTTTTGTCGTCTTTCTGCTTCTTCCGCCTCCTGTCGTCGTTCTTCTGTCTGCAACAACAGCGCCTGGAAATTTTCCATCATCTGACTGGCATCCATTGTTTATCGATTAATTACGAATTACACTCGTCTTGTACAAAGTATCCACTGTTTCCACTGTTAACCGTTCTATCCCACTTGACACCACTGTTACGACGGTCTATTCGATCGTCGTAGGTACAGTGGAAACAAAGTAAGTACAAGACACCAATTAAGTCACTAATCACACCTTTAATTGTTATAGTAAAACAGTTCGTAATTAACAACACAGTGTCTTCAACAAATCAAATGAAATTGTTCATACGCAATAAAATGTCCACTAATATTAAAACTCAACTGTATTACAATTATACCGTCCGAATATAAAACGCAACACTTCACTAATAACTACTTGAACGTACACCGTAATAACCCGAACCGCTCTGTAAATATATCGCACTAATACTCTCGAACCGCACAGTCAAAAATCTCGCATTGAACTGAAAACTAAGGCCGCGACGCGATGTATTTATAGTTACGCTCACACACCAGAAGCTTCCAAACTGCGTCTTATCTCTCGCGAACTACGTAATTGCTGCGGCCTTGACACAGTCCGAGCGCCCGAGCGAAGGCTGGCAAAGTCGAGAAAATTCTCGCAACATGCGTTTAGTAGCACGTACACCACACGCTTACGTCGAGATCTTTCTGGCACATTCGATAAACGCCTAGATTGTTCTATGCTGTCGTAGCAATATTATTGAATTTTTTGGGGTCATCATTCGATTATTATGTACTGCCAACTATTATATCTGTCTGATTATTGTATTATTATGCATCATTTATCATGTTATTATGTGTTGTGGAATTTTTATTATCATTTGTTATGTAATGACAATCATTATGTATTATGTATTCTTGTCTTTATTATTGTATTACCATATTGAATCAGTTTTTGAGGATGTTTTCTTTTATATAAATTAAGTGTTATTACTTACGTTTGTTAAAGGTTAAATGTAAGTATTTACTGGACATATGTTAATGCTTCAAGAAAAATCATGTTAGTTATATAACCACTTTTATTTTTCTCATGAGTTTTTATTTTGTACATTTTTTAGCACAGAAATTGTTTTGTTTTGCCTTTGAGCTTTTCTGATAGCTTTAATTAATTTTGTTATTTACAGATTTTTATGTCAGAGATGATTTATTTAAAAAAAAAGGGTCAATTTAATGTATAAAGCTTTCAAGTATATTGTACATTGTCTTTGTATATAACATTTGATAATAATTTGTGATGCACTATTCACACAATGACTTAAGTTGCAAAATCGCCCCGATTTTGTGCGGGCAGTATGGTCAAACTTTGTACTTGTTTAAACTTTGTACTGTAATATCCGCACTGCAGTTGCGTGCAGTGTCGTCATTTTTCTCCCCGCTATCTGCTGCCGGCTTGATTCAAGCTAGCAACAGTCAAAGTCAGTTAGTTATTTGCAAGATTCCGGACGGGCAACTTGCCTCAGTTCGCCAGCCGCGGCTACATTCTTTTCAATATTTCTACATTTTAGCATGATCATCATGCGATAATTACTTAGGCGATCTCAGCCTTTATGCACGATTGTCTTTCAATATTTAATTCTATCTTACTTATAACGCATTATGCCGCGCTATACTGCACGCGACATGCAACTATCTTCTAATAATTTTCAATAAATAATTAACTCTAGAAACATATACAGTCCACTTCGTTATTTCATTTCACACCAGCTACCTCAACAACTAGCGTTCTAAGACTAACTTAAGATTACATCGAGAGCGTCTAAGACGCAACAGAGGCCTTGCATTACTGCAGAGGAACGTTTGCCAGCTACTCTCCGGTTTTTAGCAACTGGACGATCCCTTCAAGATCTGAAATTTCCTAGTCATATTTCTGCATCTGCTTTGTGCCATATCATACCAGAAACGTGTAGTTTCAAATTACGGTAGTTTTAAAATAGTAAATTTTAAAACTCGTACACACACGTCACTGTGCCACAGCTTAAAAAGGAACTGAAGTGCTTATCCGAGGTGTCGGAGTGTCAGTGTAAATGAGATGCAAGTTCAGACCTGTACGCCTGGCACGTAGGTAGAGACCATGCTCCAGGCGTCTGTAAAGGATGAGAATTCACAATGACAATTTTGGCGTGCGTGCTTGCAGCGTACACGCCAAAATTGTGGAAAAAACCGTGTGTGTAAATGAACCTATTGACTTTGGTCTATAGTGTACCATCTTCAGGTTATGTACAAGTACAAGGGTAGCTGAAAAGTTCACAGAGTGACATCTACAGCTTTAGTGTGTTGTAAGATTAATGTTTCATACAAACACCTGTTAATTTCTAAATAAATTTCTCAATTAACTCTTTGTTAGCTGTTCAAAATTTACATGTCACACGAGTTTTGAAAAATGGACAAATCAAAGATCGTGCTGTGATTGAATTATCTGTTAAAAAAAGTCTAGTGCCAATAGAAATTTACGATGAAATGGCAAGTGTATTAGGGGATGCGGTCCTTCAAAAACAATGGTTTGTAATTTGGCACCCACAACAGCTTTTACAATTTTTTTTTACAATTTTTACCTTCTCACATTTTTGCTTATTTTTTTTTGGATCGTACAATCTCAAAAACAGTATGTTTCCATAGAGTAAAAGTATGGACACTCATGCCAAGATTTATGAAAACTCAGTTGTGTTCAAGCATTATTGTGAAATATATACCCCAGAGACAGGCAGACAGAAAAATGAGAAACGGTTGAGTTAAAAGTGAGAACTGGCTTCGCTTGCTGAATTATTATTGAGAGTTATTGTAATAACTGTACGTCATTCAGTTGCAAATTGTACGAGACACACACACACACTTAGTATACACTATACTACCCCAATCCCTCCCCTCCTGACATGCTTTTGTGCCATTCTTTTGTCTCTTCAGTTCAAATAATGTAACATCCAGGCGAAACAAATTGTCAAGATTTATACACACATTGTAGAATGCAACAAGTGTGTAATTATTGGACTTCAATTCATTAGTGTGCATACCAAGTACTGAATGACCTTTGATCATTGTAAATAACAATTTTTACTGTTTTAAATTTGTGATGTTAACTGGTATTCGTGCAAGGTGTATCTCAAAAGTAAGAACAAATAAGAAAATGAAAAATTTATTTTTGGTTCCAAATATACCCATTTCATTCCAAATGCTTTTGTTATCGTGAAGCAAAAACTCTGCCAGTTTTGCGCTGAGGTTTTTAACTCTTTAGTTTCTTTGAGTCATTGAAATGAAAGCCAGTTCTTCAGGTGTACAAAGAGATGGTAGTCATTGGGAGTGAGATCAGGACTATATGGCGGATGATAAAACATCTCCTATAGGAATTTTTGAACTGTTTTGATTGTGCGGTCAGCCGTCATTGGTTTTGAATAGCATTGCACAGTTTATAAAGTGTTTCCACAATAGACTTGCAAAGTGATGTTTCTTCTAGGCTCAAGAAATCAACCAAAAGCACACCCTTTTGGTTCCAGAGCAGTTGCCATGATTTCCCTTTGAGTCTGGGTTTGCTTGAATTTTTACGGTTTGGGTGAACTGGAATGACGCCACCGCATGGATTGTTGTTTCGATTCACCATTGATGTATAAAATGCACGTTTCATCACCAGTGGCAATATGGGAAAAAATTCATCACCCTCTCTATGAAAGCAGTCCAATAAAGCATGTGCAGATGTCAATATCTTGCCTTGTGAGCATTTATCATCATTTTCGGCACCCATCATGCACACAGTTTATGATAGTCTAGAGTGCCAGTCACAATTCTGAACAGTGTTGTCTTTAAAGCTTCTGGAAATTCTATGCAAAGGTCACTAATCGTAAAGCGACGATTTTCTCTCACTTTTGTTTTCACATGCCAAGCGAGATTGTCAGTCTGGACACTAGGCCTGCCACTCATATCTTCATCATGAACATTTCCTTCACTCATTGTGGTAGGCCCACATGTTTCACACAATTAACAGTGAATTTTAGCAGCATTGTGACTTCTTGCGTTTAGAAATCTAATCACGGATCACACTTCACAACTGGCGGAATTGTTTATTTTTCCACTCATTATAACCTGGTGTCATGCAGAGGCAAACAACAATGGACTGGCAACAAAATGGCAGTTAACATGCCCAACGGATCAGTTAAATCTACTGTGCATGCGCAAACTAATCAGTGTTGTTAATCGCTCTTTATAACCAATCGGCCCATACTTTTGAAATACGCCTTGTATTTGTATAACTAAAGTTTAATTCACATTATTTAAGACATAATTCAAAACATTAAATCAATCCAAATTCTCAAAAACTCATGGTAAATCAGTGCTTTTTGTGTAGTTCCACTCTTCAGTTATTATAAGCACAAGTTCACCAAACCCTGCAAACTGTTTCACTTAAATTTTGCATGTTTTTACCTGTTTGGTTTGGACTTGTCTGTTGCATTTCTGTTGATTTTCTATTCAACAATATTAAATTATCATCTGTTTTTTAGTAACAACTGGTCAATCACTGCATTCACGGGAGTATCTTACTAGTACACACCACATAGAGTGCATGGGAAAATGGCCACCTGCAAGTTTCTATTTTGCCAGATTCACAGGTCCTCAAGCATACAGTGTTCATTTCCTTTGCTCAAAGCCTCATTCAAATACTTTTCATGTGTTTTATACAATGCACTATTCTTCTTCTGATAGTTCCTATCCGTTTCGGATGTTGGATATCGTACAGACCATTTTAACTTTCTGCACTGCTGCAAGGAATAAGTCAGTTGTATTCATGCCAAACCAGGTCCTTAAATTTCTCAGCCATGAGATTCTCAGTCGCCCAACTCCTCTCTTTCCAAGTACTTTTCCCTGTAGTATATGGACTGCAAAAAGTAAAATCTCTGTTCATTTCTCATGAGATGTCCCAGATACTGAAGCTTTCTTATCATCACTGTGTTAATAACTTCCCTATTGAAACTATATAATTTTACTTCATTATTAGCACTCTTACCTTAGGGTGCCTTCTCCAGAGTCTTACAGACGAAACCTGCTGCAGAAAGGTTAGTTGAGGTGGGCAGTAAAATTATAATAACACAGTCTATATTTTTACAAATTGCTTCTGGTTTATTAAACAAATTAATTACTTCGTCTTACTTTGATAACAATTAAAGTTCTAATTTCTTTCTGGTATATGGATATAATCTTCACATTAGTAACATGTGAAATCAAACGAATTAGTAAAATGAACATTTCTTACTCGACTAGCCTATGACAAATTATTTATGTTTTTAATGAACCAGTACGTAATTTATATCTTTACCCTTAGAGATGTCTAATGTTTAGGAAAATGTCTATAAATGTTACAACATAGTTAAAGGTTAATGTAGTTAAAAGTTCTGAATTGATAATATGGTACTCATCCTGGTAGTGGCTTCGCTCCACGTTTTTTATCCCTCACTTCGAAAGTCGATGCATGCTCATTAAAGTAATTTTATCTCTATTATTATTAAGTTTTACTTGTTGCTAAAACCATATTGTTCACGTTTAATAATTGTGTCGGCCAACGTAACTTTATCGGTACGAGCACTAACAGCTTTTTAACTAGTTGACCGCTTTCTTGGTTCGATCACACTCCCGTAACTGTTTATACTGAGTTTACTGTGTTTTTAATTAAACTTTCAATGCTTTGATTGAATATCTTCACATATGGTAATATAAAGTCGGCCGACTTTAACTTGCTCGAGCACTTAGGTTTTTAATTAGCTAGCCGCACGGCCATGAGTTGCAGTAGAACTGACTCTTAACTGGTGTTAAGGCCATGATTCACAAAAGTGAGTCTGGTCACGTGATCACCAGTCTGCGCTCCAATTGGTGCTTCAAAGGTGTTCTATAAGACAGGCATCGAGTTTGGCAACATTTTGCCGCCTGGTGAAATACATGACCAGGTGTCATTTTCTCCGTGATTCACGGTTGCCACAAAACTGTATGTAGTTACGTAAGGTGTCCTGCCCGTCTGTGTCCATAGACAAAACACAGGCGCATTGTTTTGTAATAAACACTGCGTGTGGTTGATGAAATCGAGGTTCCAAAAAGGTGAACGCTGGCTACATAGGGATTACAGTCTTTAAAATGTTACTTTGGACATACAATTCTATACCGTTACACTATCTTTCTTCATCTTTCTAAGAACTTCAACATTAGTTTGTTACGGTCTATTTCTCACCCCCCTCTTTATTAAACTTTTACTTCACTCGCCCTGACTTACCAAAAACAGAAGATTCCCAACTTATAGGTCGCCACCAATATCTTTAAAACAAAAGGACAAATATGGAAACCTTAATGCATTTTCCCATTATTTACTTCTAACTACTTACCAGGTCCGATTAGGCGAGATTTTCCATACAGGACAGATTATGTTAAACGGGCGTAATAACTTACTCTATCACATGTTTTATATTGAAACAAATCTTATTTTATTTACCATATCATATTCCCTTTTTATTCAACAATTAGAAACAAAACTATTTAACTAAAATTCTTGGTATAACTACTTTTAATAAGGAACCAGTACTTTAATTAATTATTCCCCTTTTCATTCGCATACACTCTCTCATTCTTTACAATCGCTACATATTTTTTTTTTTATCCCCCTTTTACCAAGCGCTTTACCGTTTTCAAAACTTACTGACCAATGTACTTATTAAAAATTTACTGTACTTAACTTTTCTGGCTATTCCACTTAGTCTGCCATCTTCACTTACACTTTCACTTTAACTACACTTACCCTGTCCTAATTACCTTACTTTACGAATTCACTGTGTATCATGTTCACTGTTTCTTTATAATCTTCTTCATTAGAGTTTCAATACGTTTCGGTAGGTCTAGGCTACTCTTTCCGCTTCGACCTACCGAAATTTCCGAGGCCACTGATATAAAGTTTCACCTACAGACGACTGCTATCTGCTACTCTCTGATGCTAATACTAGAGACACACTGCTTACTGTGATTTACACACAAAGACTGCTGGAGAGCTATTACGTAATACGTCTGGCTTGGCTGTCTCCAGACATCAACAATAACACTGTATGTTGCTGGTTACAAGGGGCACCTCACAGGTGAATACTGACAATTTAAAAATTTACTGATCTGACTTGAAACTAAGGTAGCACACAATTCTGTACCGTTACAATATCCCCTCCCCCCCAATGAGAGGTTGTATGCCGAAGCATACAAATTCCCATTGCCTAAAACCTAAGAGGATCAGTGAGAATATGGCGCCGCGACCCCCCTTAAATCCTTACTAAAAACATGGGTACTTACCCTCCTAAGTCCGGCGACGGTGGCAGCACCCATCCGACCTTACTGGACTGCTCTGTTCGAGATCCCAACACCATAAGCTCGGACAGATACCCGCCACAGTAACGCCTGACTCTATAACATTTACGCAAAATATCAACAACGGGCCTTCCATTACTCCATATCCACAACTGATTTGTTCCCTCTTAGTCATACTGGTTCATTGACAAAGTACTGGTTCTTTTATTTTGGTTATATAAGCTTCTGTATACTTGCAGCTAGTACACATAAATCCCCTACAAATTATATACATATTGTTTTGTCCTACCAAGATACCATCGCCTGCCAAAAATCACAAATGGATTACATAAAATACAATAATAACACCTTACTATATGATACGTACTGCAAACAAAATGCATTATTACCTTTGACTTTTAAATAAAATTTATGAACCTTATAATTTTAATCTCAAATTTCCAATTAAATAAAACTTTATTCATTAATCAGTTCGCATTTCTTTCATTATTCCAATCAAAATTAAGTTAAACTCATTATTAAAATTCACCTTTTCAATTAATTTAATTACCAATTTAATTTAATTTCTCAAAACTCTAAGTTACGGTAATTACCTCATTATTATATTATCTACAAAAAATTGACTTCATCTCTTTTGTTTCACAATAAGATTTACTCATAGCACTGATTCATTAAAACACAACATTCTTGTGGTTGTCAACTACAGCATGACTGTAAACATTGGTCACACAACAGACAACATACCTGTTTAGATTAACAGTTGTATGCCAGACTGGTTTTATAAACACTAACTCAGTCTCAATATTCTGATTACAACACTACTAACACATGTACTTCCTTCAATTTTTTAATTTCTATGAATCTTGTTAGTCTGTACTTTTTAATCAATTACTATTTGTTACAGTCCTAGTCAAATTTAATTTTACTTCATTAATAAAATTAACCTTTTACATTACTTTAATTTCACCTCCACTCAAAACAATTTGGCTTTAGTTACATTATTTAAAACACTTGTAATTTAAACACACAATACAAAACAAAATTCCTTATTACCTCTTGTTCATTATTTTAGTAAAATAAAATATTATACCATTCATCCTTATTACAAACATGTTTTACCCCTAAACTATAATATACATTCCAACAAGATAACCCTGACACAATACATTTAACATTAATACACATTTATTTACAAATTTTCATCATACTTTTCTTGTTTACCACACTCCAATACCTAAATCAGCCAGGTAATTTTACCATTACTCACATAATTAAATGTTCATTCAGTATTTCTCAACCCCCATCGTCAAAAATTAGTCTTATCTTTATATAACACATTTCAATTTTATTTATACACATCATATGGCTATCATTTGTGTAATAACCATAAAAATTTGTTTTTTCTATTGTACCATAATAATAAGGCATAGGGTTACCTCCCTTTATTATTTTGTCATAAACCAAGTCAACATTATTATTTTTTGTCAAATCTCCGTCAGTATTTTTTATTACACCCAGGTAAGTTACGTTATTATCACAATTGTCTGCTACTACAAGTACACTCCTTCTCCCAACAGGTACATATTTATCATCAACATAATCATTGTCATTGTTTACTACTGCACAAGGTAAATCTACATTATTTATCATAATTCTCTTAATATTCATCTTCTCTATCAACTCTCCATAACCTCTATTTAGCTTAAACCACTCTAACTCTTTCTCTCTCTCATAATCACTTTCATCACCACAACATTTCACCTTTTCTCTACCATTCCGTTCAGAGGGCATTACTACATTAAAACATTTCCTGATTCCTCCAGGAACAATACAAAAATTCAAAAAACAATTACTGGTAGACCACTTATCTACCCAGTATCTTCGTGAAGACTTTTCTTCACCCCCCACAACACCACGTGAAAATTTTACCCTCTGTAACTCTTCTACCCGTACACTCTCTTCATACTCTCTCTCTCTAACTGATTAACATTTGTTTCTCCCCCTTTACAACCCATTACTCTCTCACTCTCACTCACTATCTCACTAACTATTTCTATATCATCACTCTCTGATACCACATTTTCAATTACATTACCATTTTCAAAATCATTGTTATCACTTGTTAACTCTTTATTATAACTACCGTTATTACTCACCTTGTTAATTATTCCTTCACTACTTTTTGTTATATTACTACCACCACAAACACTTACCTGTTTTCATTCAACTTCTGTATTCTCCTTTAATTGACATCTATCTCCCTCCCACTTCTCGTCTTGTTTATTCATTATTGTGTTTTAACTCGTCAAAACGTTTATCCATCATATCAAAACCCTTGTTCATAACACCCCTTAGTTCATTAAAATCCTTATTCATCATTTCCTCCCTTTCATCTAATTTTTTCTTAAACATTTGCAACAAATTCATTTTCTTCGTCTTATAATCAGATTTACTCATATTATCATTATTTACCTTATTCTCTGCCACCTGATCGTCTGTACTAGTGCTAGATAAGTCAATGTTGTTGATTCTGTCACTATTATTTTCCATTTTTGTTTTATATTATTTTTTACATCGCTATCAAAACATAACCTAATTTACACAATAATTCAAAATTATACAAATACGCTGTTACCACAACCTGTCTCGTACTTCCAATCAGGCCTAAACCCATATCAGAAAATTCCATATGAGTCATCCTGGCAGGGTCGCCATTGTTACGGTCTATTTCTCACCCCCCCTTTTATTAAACTTTTACTTCACTCGCCCTGACTTACCAAAAACAGAAGATTCCCAACTTATAGGTCGCCACCAATATTTTTAAAACAAAAGGACAAATATGGAAACCTTAATGCATTTTCCCATTATTTACTTCTAACTACTTACCAGGTCCGATTAGGCGAGATTTTCCATACAGGACAGGTTATGTTAAACGGGCGTAATAACTTACTCTACCACATGTTTTATATTGAAACAAATCTTATTTTATTTACCATATCATATTCCCATAACTACTTTTAATAAGGAACCAGTACTTTAATTAATTATTCCCCTTTTCATTCGCATACACTCTCTCATTTTTTACAATCGCTACATATATTTTTTTTTATCCCCCTTTTACCAAGCGCTTTACTGTTTTCAAAACTTACTGACCAATGTACTTATTAAAAATTTACTGTACTTAACTTTTCTGGCTATTCCACTTAGTCTGCCATCTTCACTTACACTTTCACTTTAACCACACTTACCCTGTCCTAATTACCTTACTTTACGAATTCACTGTGTATCACGTTCACTGTTTCTTTATAAACTTCTTCATTAGAGTTTCAATACGTTTCGGTAGGTCTAGGCTACTCTTTCCGCTTCGACCTACCGAAATTTCCGAGGCCACTGATATAAAGTTTCACCTACAGACGACTGCTATCTGCTACTCTCTGATGCTAATACTAGAGAGACACACTGCTTACTGTGATTCACACACAAAGACTGCTGGAGAGCTATTACATAATACGTCTGGCTTGGCTGTCTCCAGACATCAACAATAACACTATGTTGTTGGTTACAAGGGGCACCTCACAGGTGAATACTGACAAAAAATTTACTGATCTGACTTGAAACTAAGGTAGCACACAATTCTGTACCGTTACAAGTTATATGTGGTGTCCATGAAATGCTCAGTATTCTACGGTAGAGCCACATTTCGATAAATGTACTCTAATGTTGACTGAAAGTCTGGAGAAATAAAGAACTCAAAACTATAATAAACAAAAAAAATGGAGCAGATACATGTAACGGGAAAAAATGGGCTGAACCATTGTTTTTAATAATTTCCAGTAATTCAACATATGTAATAATTTTATGAAATCCATTGCTAGGGACGCATGGAAAGTTATAATGCAGTAAGTGACTCATGTCCCAAGTCAAAGAGACATTATCGTATAAGGTGAGGAATTTCTTTAATTAATCTGACGTCACGCTGGGATCATGAGAGAGCCATGTGTTTTTCAATGTTACAACCCATTTCCGGGTTCCAGAAACAACCAGAATCTTCTATGTGTAAAGGCAAGGGACGAAGTGGGTATCCAGTGAAGCCACGTGTTTAATGCGCAAAAGGCTTGTATAGTATACAATTTCGAGCCCTAACTCGAGGCAGTCTGTAGAACACCTTGATACCATACGGTCGTGTTAAAAGTGCCTGCAGGCAATTAAGGGTAGGCCTACCAATGTTGGTTGTATAAGTATAATATGACAGTTAAAAATCTTTAATAATGAGAAGAATGTAATAGTGAACAGTATATAACAGTTTTAAACCGTTTTGTGGAGTGTTTAATAAAAAAAAAGTGTGATGCATCCAAAGGTGTCAACCTTTGAAGTGAGTTATCAGTAATCCCACTGTTAACCCCCCCCCCAAATTTTTTGAGTCAAATCCAAAGCATGATCCTCCCCTCTCGATAATGACACCCCCTTTCCCCTTCCCGACAGCAATCTATTCTAAAGTAAATCATATTACATAATAAAATATGGAAATTACCTGTTAGTTCTGTGATAAAAAATTCTTTGTAGCTTGTTTCGCACCCAGCAGCTGCTTTTCAGTGTAGGTTTACTTGAAGCATACTTCCCCCTGTGATGACATTTTCGTCTTCTGAACCACAAACGATTCCAGTGTAGATGTGCTTAATGTAGGCCTGAATTCTGTCTGATTTTTCCTAACAACACTGAAAACTCTTTCTGTGGGAGAGTTACTGTGAGGTACACTTAATACTGCAAATACAACATTACTTAAGGTTTTATACTTCATTTGTCCACTTTAATTTTTAAGCTCTGCAATGTTGCCCCAGTTTACATCAATTTTAGATCCATGTACAATATATTCAGGGAAAGTATCATACTGGTAAACTCCAAATTCCTCTTCAAGTTTGTCATGTTCACTTTCCTTGACCAAACTTGGGAATCTTCCAACAAAATATTCAAGAGATGAATAGGAAAACTTCATTTTAAGAGAGATGTCTACAACTTCGGCATGCTGAAGAAATTTATCATCAAGGGGAAATTTCCTGATAATGTAACTGCAAGCTGCCATATAAAACTCTCTTACAGAATTATAAAACATCTGTTCATCACAGTCGTTCTCTTTCAAGTATGCCCTGGCTTTTGCTCCGATTACCAAGTCCTCGTTGCCTTTCCGGTACTTCCTCTTCTTGAATTCAACACTCGAAAGGGAGGTAGATTCTGACTGAATAGAACATGACTGAACAAATCTGACCAATAGGTCAGTTAGAAGACCATTAAGATTCCTCTTAAGAAGATGTATGGCTGGAGCACCTTGTTGCAGAAATAAATTCACTGAGTTAAAGACAGGAAGTGTACTCTGAAGAAAGTAGCAAAACAGTTTTGTGTGTGGGTCCTGTAAGAAAGATTTTACAGTTTCAAACTGCTTGGTGCTCTCATTTTTATGGTGGGGGTCACTACAAAACATGAGTGTCAAAGCTTCCCACTGCTCAAGAACTCGATTAATAGACTGAAGAAGCGAGAGCCAACGGGTACGGACATATTTCAAAATTTTGTGACCCTCTGTGCCACAAATAGCCTGATATACTTTCAATGTGTTTTGCCTTTTAGAACTCTTATCAAGGTAGTAATATAACTGAACCAAAACGTTTTCTACATTGACTGGTAATTGGGCTGCTGCTTTTTGTGCACAGATGTGTATTAGATGACATGAACAACCCGAAACATAAACAGAAGAATGCCTGTCCTTCACAAATTTGGCAACACCTTTATTGCCAAATCATTGCCTATCATTGTGTATGCGTTGTCAGATGAAAAAGAAATGCAATTTTCCCATGGAATGGCTAGAGAAGACAATTCACTATTGATAACAGAAAAAATTCCCTCACCTGTGTTGTCAGTACTCTTTAACAATGACAATAGAAGAGTTGATATTTGGCCTATCTGAGAATTAAAGAAAGAAACAACTATAGGATACAGTTTTACTGCATTTGAATCCGTACTGCCATCAGTAGCCAAAGAAAAAGGCGTTTTTGCAAAAGTTCACTTATTTCCTTTTTTGTCTCAGATGCCGTGTATTGAACTAAAGCAGAGGTTTTAGTTCTTGCACAGCCATATTTCTGCGATATTTTAGAGTCAGGGAACATTGCTCTAAATAAATTTCCTGCATGGTCCGAAACAGATAACGGGATATTATGCTCCAAAAGAAATGATGTGAAAAGCAACTCGGCATTTGTCACCGCAGTTTCATTCCTTTTTACGAAGAATGATGAAACAGACTTGTTTCGTAATTTTGCTTCACTGTATGTGTTATGTTTCTTGGATTCTATGTGTCTTCTGCAATCATCTTGTCCACCGTGAGCCACAGAAAAATCACACGAGCACACACTGCAGAACACGTGGTTTTCACTAACACGTGAAGCAAGTAGACATGGCCATTCCTTTGTGTAACCGTCTCGATATTTTTGTAACACTGCTGTCTTCTTAGAAGTAGATGCAATTTGACAATTGCACCACTTCATTTTACAAAACCAATCATTTCTTTTAGAAACAATGACTAGAATAATTAGAACTGTAACGCGCTAAAGTACTTTGACGCAAACAACAAAGAGACACCATGCTCACCAATGACGCGCACTGGAGTTGAGCTCCTTTATTCACAATGAATTTCACAACGCTCACGGGTAATGCTGCGATAGCAAAAGAAAGTGACGATTTAATTAGTAGCCAACTCACAAGCATTGAAACGAGGAGGGTTCAGCAGTAATGCTCGAAAGGATCGACATTTTTTCTTCTTTCCTTTTTTTTCGTAGAAATTTATTTTTTTCGTGATAATGTCGCTTTCCATAATTTCCCCTTTGACCGTAATCATGAGGTGAAATCCGTAATAATTACGGACAATCCGTAATAGTTGGCACCTCTGTGCATGTGATGGTGTAACTGGGGTAACATCAGCAGCTAAGTACTCGTAAAGACTAGATAGACTGGCCAAAATTTAATAACAATTTATCTTTTCTTAATTCAAAGTCATAAAGAATAATGAGATCGAGAGAGAGAGAGAGAGAGAGAGAGAGAGAGAGAGAGAGAGAGAGAGAGAGAGAGAGAGAGAGAGAGAGAGAGAGAGGGGGGAGATGGAGGGGGTAGAGAGAGAGAGATTGGCCAAACTGGGAGAGGTTTCCTACAGAGATTTAACAAACACACACTAAAACAATTTAAAAAATCTGACTTCACTTAATAACAAAATCCAACTATGCGCGACATTTAATTTCAAGCAAGCATACTTACACAGACATCACATCAAATTTAAAACCCTTACACATTTGTAATAAAGGCCAGTACATGAACGCTTTACAGGAGTTTGAAATTTACAAAGCATACAATAACACACATATATACAAAGCATACAATAACAGTTGGGATTTCATATTGAATGACCATCTGAACTTTAAATCAAACCTGCTGTACGATACAGCCTTGAACTTCCAAAAACATATGTAGACAACTTCAGTATCAGGTCAGCCTTCATAGGGTGCACACCCATACTGACGTGTGTTTTTAACAATTGAGTATGTGATTTTTAACATTTGATGGTCTCAACTGAGTAAAGGAATCTGATGATGGAACATATGTTCCGAAACGCATAATTCTAAATAATAAAACAAAGTCGCACGACGGATCTAAGGTATGTTTCCAGTTTTGTTAGTTTTATTAGCAGCCATCTTAACACCAACTTAATCACTACTTATTGCCACAAAGTATTTAGCAGTGTGGCAATAAGCAGTAACAAAGTTGGGATCTAAGGTAATTTATTGATTTTAATGTTGGTTAAAAAACTGACCATTAGGAAGGAAATTAACTAATGTTTGAGAAACAGCCAACAAGCTAGCAAGTAGTATGTGCAGACCAGAGGCACCTATACATACGATAATGCGGACTACAAACACCAACCGCTAAGCGAGGATTATATGAGTAGGTTATGTTAATCAAAACACTCCACTTACTTGACACATTAGCATTAACAATTCCATTTATTTACTATATAAGGTAGAAAATGCACAACACCATCAAACTAAACTTACTGTAACAATGAATAAGTGAACAACATTAAATTATTAACATTAAAAAATCAACAATTTATGTATACTATCAAATTTATTTTTGGCTGAAAAACACGCATACATACAAACATACAAAATTATAACTACCTATTCATGAATATTTATTAACATACAAAAATTTAAAACGTATATTATCAAAAAATGTCTACTGTCAAATACAGAATAACTAAAATACATTAAAAATTTAAACTTTATAAACTAAAATTGTCACATCTTTTTCCATGAATAATATATGAAATAGAAAAAGTTTGTCCACTTTAACAAGAAAAACTGTGACTGCATTTAAAATGAACGATTTTAATAATATAAAATTGGTAAAGTCAGTTTTATATAAAATTAGTATTTGCCTCTTCACAATATTCTTGACTTGAGCAAGGTACCTAGAAGCTGGAGAAAAAATGCAGCAGAATTGTAATAATGTAACACACTATGTATATCACTTAATTTTGCCAGTAACCAAGTCTCATATTCGCTGAAGATGGGAATGATGCATGTTATGTGTTACTGAAACTGGATGACAAACAAAAATGGAGTCTGGAAATAAACTTCAATGTGAGTAGAGTGAAGGTGATATGAGGGATAGGAAGAGATCTACAGACGGATCCTCAGTTATAAATAAGTAGGGACACCAGTATCGAATTAAGGAGGAAGTAATTAAGAAACTAAACACCAAATAGTCAAACTGCACCCAGTCCTATAAAATAAAACACAGGATCTGCCCTGGACAAGAACCATTTTTTCTTTAGCACTACAGCCCAATGTGAGCCCTGGCTTCCAACACCAATCTTTTCCAATGTCTCCAATCAATTGCTTTCTCAGCATAACCCTTCACATCCAATCTTCTTAGGTCTTACACCACATCATCCAACTGACTTATCCTAGGTTGGCCTCTCTTTCTGCTGTTACAGACACGTGACCTCAGGATTTTCTTTAGCATATGCTGATCATCCATCCGCTCTAGGTGACCTAGCCTTTGTGTTCGTAGAGGCTTTATGAATCTTACAATGCCCTCATGTTCCAATAGCTCATCTATCTTCTGGTTATTTCTCATTCTACATTCATCATCTTCTTTAACCAGTCCATAAACATGTCATACAATCTTTCTTTCAAACTTCTTAGTGTTTCTCGTTTCTTTTTTGTTAATGTCCTTGTCTCACCCCCGTAAGAAACAACCGGTCTGATTAAGTGTCTTATATATTTTAATTTTTGTGTTATGACTAATGAGTTTGTTTCTCAGTAGTCTACTGTTAGCACAATATCCCCTATTTTCTATTTGTATCCTGTCATGTTTATGGACCCTTCATTATCTATCATGTTACTCAGGTATTTGAAATTATTACCTGTGTCAAATGAATTATCCTCTATGCATAAATTATATAGAATTCTTCTCCTTTCTAATGCAGAAATTAGCACGTACTTAGTTTTGCTGATATTTGCATTCAGTCCCATTCCAGCAGATTTTTGATTCAGCTCATTGTATACCTCAACTAACCATTGCAAAGTGGACAGGAACCATTGGGTAAGATAATTTTTTGGACATCAAAATACAAGCTTCTTCATGAGCAGGATGGACAAAACAATATATCTTCCATCAAAGTCTTAAAACTCAGCGTAAACCTCAAGAAGTATAGTCATAACGAATATTTGTACTCAAATATAACCTATCACACCAACTGCTAACCCATTAAATTTCATATTTGTCACAACAAACTTGTCCTTAACAAAAGACTTCAAAAAAGAAATGAAATATCTTCAAGAGTTCTCAAATCCTTTGTACTAGAAATGACAGACCATAATTATCCTGTAAAAGACTGGCCAAGAGTGTATATTGATGGATCACACGTAGACAAAACAAACATTGGACAGATCACATGGAAGAAAAATAATGAAATCCTCCCCCCTCTCAACTTTTGCTAAAACGTTTACCACAGTACTCTTATGGGGGAATTTATAATTTTTGTCTGACTAGTTATATTTTTATTTTTAAAATGTGCAAAAACTATGTTTTACAGAAAAAATCAAATTTTTTTGAAAAAAGAAAAAGTTTTCGTTCTTAAAATAATGTAAGTTAATCAAATTGTTGTGTTTGCTCTTATAATTTTCATTCTTACATTATATCGTTATTAATCTGTTTGACTTCAAATAATAACAGATTTTATTTTGATAAAAATGGTATTGTAATAGCGTTGTTGCTGAACTATTACATTATAAAATAACAATTACTTTTACATCTAATACTTATTGTTATGTAAACAAACAATAAGTGGTCTGTGCACGAAATTTCACAGCTCAGTTCCATGTCATTGAACTTTGGGAACCTTTGCTATAGATGTTGGCAACAAGTCAAGCCAAGAATTAAAAAAAAAATAAATAAATAAACATAAGAAACTAATTTTGTTTACTGTTACATGTGTACATCACTTGTAAGTATATTACTTGAAACTATATAGGACTTTTTCACTTGTTTCATATATAATCAAGAGAGATAGCACACGATTTGAAAGTAAACAGAAAGTTCATATTTCTATTTTTCATGTGTTATCGATGTAAAATCTTAATTTATTGTTAGATAAAAATATAACAGAAATTACTAAGTTATGAAATGATGTTGCTCAAACCACTCAGTATCATTAAGAGAATTATTTGTTCACTTTCATGGATTACACAGCATTATTAAGAACAACACTGCTGTTTTTAGTCTTTAGTTCTATTTGTTTGTGTTAGTACTGAAGTTCTGCCCACCTTCAGAGGCACTAAACCTGAGAACAGTGTTATTCTTAACAATATACTTAGTAAATAACTGAAACCTAAAGTATGAACTTTATAAGAAAGTAAGTACCATTTTCTATATTACATGATACTATCATAATGAGCAAGTGTAAAACAACGGAGACACCAAAATCTGATCTGGTCGAGTATTGTACTGGAACATTTGGCAGTCAGTGTGGTATTAAAGAAAAACAACATCTTACTAACTATGCTAATAATTAAAATGAAGTAACAAAATAATACTAAGAACAGTAGAGCACTGATTGGTTATATGTACCCTTAATGCCATTAGCACATTTCTGGACCCATTATTTAAAGACTTCTGTTTATGCTAATAAGTACGAACTTTCCCATAAATTAACTGACCTACAAAAGGTTCAACTAAACTGTCTCTTTTCAATGCTTTCAGGTCACCAAATTTTATTAGCACAATTATTATGTACGTTTATGATGCTAGCCATTTCTTTGAACAGCAATTTCCCTGTCCAGCACACAGGTTAGTTGCTTGGCATATTTCCAATTACTGTTTGCACACAGTTTCATTATGTGCATACAGTCTATACATTTACTTGTATACTTGGTACATGATCAACATGGTAAGCTTTCTATTGCTTGAACCTTGTTTACTGTCTGTCGACAGAACAACTTTTGATATGCTTCTTAATAATGTACATACTTGGCACTCTTGGGCGTGCTGTGGGCTCAACCTTACATTTTTTTTTCTAATCTGCAGAGAATAGCAATAGAAGGTGAGCCGCTACTGGTGAGATTTGGTACCATCATTTTGTGCATAACACCCAAAAGCAGTTCTAAAAAAAAAGAGACTGCTCTTCAGTTTATAGACCAGACTGCTGTTCAACAGCTCTGATAATGTAGCATGGCATAAACTTGAGAAACACTTGAAACATTACTGTGGGTCTGAATCTTTGTTTCAAAATTAGGATAGTGAATGTGCTGGTAAGAAGTTCACAACTTAGGACTTGATGTATACACGCTGGTACCGATCTGAAAGCTTGACCTTGACGACAGCTGGCAAGGAGAACAGCTAATAGTCAACTTAAAAATATCGTGTCGTTACTCTATAGGTGACTATTTGCATTACTTTATACCGGATCATATTTTAATAGTGTGCGCTCATTTAAACAAATCTTTGGTATACTTAAATTTATACATTTTCTGAGACGTAGTTGAATACTAAAGCTGTAAATAATGTAATTGTAAAACAGGCATCGAATAAGTACACAAGCGTAAGCATTTTTTCACCCAGCGGGGAACTTTTTTTCCAAAGCGATGACCTATACTTTTTTTTTGCTTAACCGTTTCGAGATATCAAGGATGTAAGCAGAGCGTAGCCGAGCAATCCACTCATTTGCAGCCACTGACAGCGTATGTTTTCAGTTCCAACTGCATATAGCCCGTCCTTCCTTACCCTGCCTGTCGGAACTGTTTCAAGGTCAAGCTTTCAAATTGGTACCGGCTTGTATACATAAAGCACACTAGTGTGGCATTTTCAGATGAAACTAGAAAACAAGGCAGTTTACATGAGAGTAGTACAGCACAGCTCATCTTCTGACCTGCCAACTACTTTCTTTTCTCACAACACGTTTGCAATTTTTGTGACATTTTATCATTTGTACTGCCAGCTCCAAAAAGACAAACAAGTAGAAGCATTCTGAATACACCAGAAAACTGAATTTGGGAGTAGAAAGTTGAGAAGGGAGCAGCAGAGTTGAATTTAGCCCTGTGTTTACACAACAGAGTGTCTCACAGCTAACTGAACACAGCGATATATTAATAAAGTTTCACACGTGTCAAAAAAGAGACCTACCGAAACAATATTACAAAATACTCAAATCATACATAACTGTCAGACATTTTCGAGTGAAATATGAAGGAGAATATTCTGAACTGAAGAAAATAGCAGCTGGAGTTCAGCAGGGTAGTGTTTTAGGACTGGTCTTGTATTTGTTATATACAAGGGACCTTCCTACTGTAGAAGATGCAACCATTGCCACCTTTGCAGATGATACTGCAATTCTAGCGACTGGAAATAAAATTGAAGAAGCTGTAGTAAAACTTCAAAGAGCCTCTGATGGTGTGAGCAAATGGACCAAAAAATGGGGCATTAGATTAAATGAGATGAAGTCAGTTAATTTAAATTTTACAAATGTAAAGATTGGTCAACGGATACCAGTTATAATTAATTCATTACCAATTCCTTATGCTAATACAGCTAAATATTTAAGAATGACATTAGACGCAAAACTTAAATGGAAGGAGCACGTCAAAAAGAAAAAGCAGGAGTTGAATCTAAAGTTCAGGAAAATGTATTGGGTCTTGGGAAGACAATACCAACTGTCAATCCATAATAAATTGCTGTTGTATAAGCAAGTGTTAAAGCCTATCTGGACCTATGGGATACAGCCCTGGGGCTGTGCAAAGAAATCATACATAAATATAATTCAAACACTCCAAAACAAGGTGCTTCGGTGCACTGTTGATGCACCATGGTATGTAAGAAATGACAACTTACAGAGGGATTTAAAAATTGAACTTGTCACTGAGGAATAAAAAAGCAGGCAGTGAAGCATGGGCAAAGTGTCTTGCAGCATGTACACCCTGGGATACGGTGACTGCTGGATACAACTAATGCAGCTAGAAGGCTGAGACGAACTAAACCACTTGATCTGATGGATATTAGTTAAATGGGGAGATTATAGCCAATGGGTTATATCTCTTGATTAGTGTCTTTAATTATGAAATGTAAATTACTAGATGGGTAGTACTCAGTTGTAATAAAAATAAATAAAAAAGTGTCAAAAGGCCCCACCTGATTGGCTATCTAGTTACAATGCAGTCGGACAGCTGGTTCCTGTAATATTTAAAATGGTCGGATATTTTTCGCTCGAATGGTACAGCTCGATTTGCTCATCCACCCGCACGTATGGGGACAAATAATACGTACGTCTTCTCTGGCATACCCGGGCCAGATAAGTAACAAGGGCACACAATATATACTACACACATAAACAACACTCCCCCCCCCCCCCACTGTACGGCTTGCCCCTGGGTGTGGGTAAAAAGGTTGACTAATATCTCTCTGGCTGGAGGTGGAGCATGAGTTTTTTCACGGCCGGAGTGTGCAACAGGTCTATGACATAATAAAGTAAAACAAGATTCTAATTTGCATAAAAATTACAACCGCCACAATAAAACTGATAATGTGGAAATTAGGTCACAAGACATTTTTTATATCATTCATAGGATACCCTACAGACCCATTGCAACATAAATTATATAGATTTCTTCTCCTTTCTAATGCAGAAATTAGCACATATTTAGTTTTGCTGATATTTGCATTCAGTCCCATTCCAGCAGATTTTTTATTCGGCTCCCTGTATACCTCAACTCACCATTGTAAAGTGGACAGGAACCACTGGGGAAAGATAATTTTTTAAATATCAAAATACAAGTTTCTTCAAGAGCAGGCTGGACAAAACAACATATCTCCTATCAAGAAACTCTGGAGCTTACAACAACACATACCCTCCATAACATCTAACATCTCCCAATCAAATTCTCCAAGAGAAATATTCCACACAATTAATGTTTCATTTCATTGAGTTCCAATTTATCACTGCTCTACTGTAAATACAATCAAAGTATTATAATTAATATTATACTATAATCACAAAGTATATTGTATACACATTCTAAATTCACTGACTACTAAAAATAACTCAACTATGTTGTATGCTATTCGTGAATTAATAATTTCTTTGTACTTGGTAAGGCCTTTCAGTGTCTCCACTATTGTCAACTTCTAAATTATGATCTTAAGTCTTAGACCGTAGTTTGGGAAGGTGAAGACACTATAAAAAAATGACTGAAATCTTGACAGGACATGTAATATGGCATAACAGCTTTTAAATATGCATTTAAAGGTAAAATTGTAAAAAAGAGAGCACAAGTGTGGTCCAGAACCTAATGTTTTAAATAATAAATAATATGGATTGTAAAACTACATGGATCAATAGAGCACACAGAGAGATGTAGCACTGTGTTTAGAGAATAATCGAATGAGGAAAACAGGTTCTCAGTTTAACTTGACTGTTTGTGGCATTTGTCTGTCTATCTGTTTGGAGGACGTCATCAAATGATAACGTTTGAATGTATCAACCAACCATTTTTCACAAACATTTAGCATGCATGTCCATACTTTTTTACCCCATATGCCCCTATTAATTTTTATGCCCCCCCCAAGAATGCCCCCTATTAATTTTTATATGCTCCAAGAATATAGGCAGACAGCAAAAATATGAGGACTAAAAATTTTGAAAAAAAAAGACTAAAATCTATCTAATTAAAGAGAGGTTTAACCAATATTTGAATACAGTGTTCAGTTTTGGAAATTTCAAAAATTAATGGTGGGTATCGGACAAAAGGGAATTTTAACCCAAATCCAAATGTACTGTTTACTTTGATTTTTTTTTTTAATTTTGGGGTATTAAAGATTTTAAAAGTCTACATGGAATTAAATTGTGAACAATTTTATTTAAAATATAAGCTTGGTATATTTAATAATTTGTCAAAACTAATATCTGTCAATATCCCTTGCAAATTTTGTACCGCCTTCAAAACATTTGTAAGCTATGTTTCAAAAAAAGGAGCGAGGGACAAAGATCTACCACCAGGAACACCACAACTTCAGCACCCTAAGAAGACTGATAATGAGGAAAACAAACTCTCACTTCCTGGAAGAAGCAAGAAACATATCAAAAGGAAAAACATGGTCAGGGATTGAACAGTTATGGAATAAAAACTGTAGAAAACCCAGGAAGGAAGCAGTCGCCAACTTTAGACTGGAAACTGGCCATGACTGTCTCTCAGCGCATCTCTACAAATTAAAAATTTCCACCACAGAAGAATGTGTATTGTGCAGGAGAGAAGACTCAAAAATGAACAAAAATCATCTAGTGGAGTGTGTGAAGCTGAACCGGGAAATGCAAGAACTCAGAATTTACAGTGGTCTTTATCGGGAAGCCCACTACCAAATAGGTTAAATGCGCCATTGGAAAACAACTGGTTCAAAAAAAAAGCATTAATCAGTTATGTATATTTATGAAAAATGTTAGAGATGTAGATGTCTATGGAAATGCACTATCACAAGACAAATGTATCAGATGGCTCCCTGTGATTAATCCAGGCTGGCGCAGAGAGTAGGTTTCTGTAGCTGCCATTACAGTACATAAATCTGTTAATGTATGGTCATCTCCTTATAGTGTTTTCATCTAACACTAAGAATCATAACAAAGAACTTTACTCACAGCTTTGAAAAATTAAAATTTACTAATTTGATTTTATCCAATAATAAATGTGTTTAACTTAAACAGTGAGTAAATTCTGCAGCACAGGGAGCTTCTAGCTATTCATGACGGAGACAGTGAAAGGCCTTGTCCAGAAGAAGCAATTAGCAGTTCAACAATCACCTACAATAAAGTGGGAATTACAAAAAATTTCTAACAAAATTACTCAGTTAAAAATAATCATTGTTTATATTTTCGCTGGAACAGTTTTGTTATTATCAACACAAATACACACCAACCAACATACAAATTATATTTGTTTGAAATATTTTATCAACAACATAACGTTAAATACATTAAATGTAAGTTTCACTGTCTGTTTCCTAAATAATATATACATAAAATCTCCATAACACAAAATGTATTACTATTCGATACATACAATACATGAAATAAATTAACAATACACTAATTTCACGTGAATAACCGAATTATAAACAATAATAAACAAAGTATATGACGACAAAAGACATGAGGAACAACTGACACACATTCACACATATACACATTCACGTTGTTAAACTACAGACATTGATTCAACAATGAAATTTCCATTGTTAACAAACATGGATAAGAAAATGCGTTGAATATTTGTTGTATGTATAAATGATAACAATCACAATGTAATGTATATTTATATATGATATTTAATTTTTATAATGAATTTATATACATATATTATATGAGTAGAAAACAATAATAACAGAATACTTACAGTAACTGGTCTTTTTTTCTTCTCATTTTCTAAGCTACATGTACATGTCCTAATAATAAATACGCTAACTACAAGTGTATGCAAATAATTCATCTTTATCAGAACATCTAGCCATTGGAAAAATCTGCAAACCGTTTTCATATAATTCTATTCATTATAAATATGTTTTTGACTGGTCCATACAACAGACCGCTATACTCACCATGTGCTACAGTACTATACACACTCACATACACTACTACATTATTAATTGCTGTTAAATGTTTGATCTGATATCCAGAGCTGTGTTACTGTACTTTGGTTTTCCTTGAAACAAACACGGACAAGGCAGTGTATAACATAGGGAAACTCTGAAACATCAAACAAAAATAGATAACACTGCTGATTGCATTACTGTTGAATCATTGTGTTACTGTTGATATTATATTAATACTTTGGATACGCACATTTTTTAGTTGCATTTCAAGAGTATGCACGATTTTTCATCTCTTTCATACATTTTTCTATGAAGACTAGTTAATGTTTACTGACAGCTTATTATACATTGTGCAAAAGTTCAATTCTTTCTTACCACACTTACATACAAAAAAATTACAGTACAATATGATATCTCATATTTTTAATAATATTTTAAAAATGCATTTTTCACTTACTGAAAAAAAGTTTTGAGTCACTTTGCATTTATAAATGTTACAAGAGAACTTGAAATCAGAAAATTCTACAATAAGGTAAATCAAGGTAGGAAACCCTTTAAACCCACGACAACAGCTTGTCGTGACACTGACGGCACCTTACTTACAGAAAAGGGGAAGATCCTCGAAAGGTGGCGCAAGCACTTTGAAGCTCTTCTTTCTAAGAATGACGAGGTGGACAATGTGTACCACCTGTGCTAGAGGAACATGAACACATCGAGCCTCGGGATGAAGATGATGTGATAGCTGCAATAGAAAGCCTTAAAAACAACAAAGCTCCCAGTTCTGATGATCTTCCTGTGGAGCTTTTCAAAAACGGTGGCCCAGAGCTGGTTAAAACCCTTCATCACCTTGTCATTGATATATGGATGGAAGAGAAACTGCCAACACCCTGGCAGAAGCCTTCTTTTTTATGTCCGGTTTATAAAAAAGGAGATCAACTAGACTGTAATAATTACAGAGGCATTTCTCTTCTCCCTGTGGTGTATAAAATAGTGTCCCATATATTGTACCAAAAACTGCTTCCACATGCTGATTGGGTGATTGGTCGATATCAGTGCGGATTTAGAAGAGGAAAATCGACAATAGACCAGGTTTTCACACTCCGACAAATTCTAGAGAAAGGTAGGGAACATAAGCTACAAACCCATCACCTCTTCATAGATTTCAGAAATGCATACGACAGCATTGACAGAAAAGAACTTTACACTGCTCTTGAAGAACTGGGCATACCAAAGAAATTAATAAGATTGTGTAGGATGACAATGCTTACAGTGAAGGGCATGATGAGGATTCAGAATGACTTATCAGGAGAGTCTGACTATGGAAAGGGAGTCCTCCAGGGCGATGCTCTTGCTTGCCTCCTCTTCAATCTTGCCTTAGAAAAAGCTATGAGAGATGCTGGAATAGATTCCTCTGGGACTATATTCAACAGGTTGGTGCAGGTCCTAGGATATGCTGATGACCTAGATATAATCGCGAGGTCCCTTCGAGCAGTCACTGAAGCCTTTCTTGTTCTTGAAGGTCCCGCAAGGAGACTGGGTCTCATAATAAATGAAAGCAAGACAAAATACATGGCCACATGACAGGAGGCTAGAGAAGGAGAGCACATCCAAATTGGCATCTATTCCTTCGAAAAAATCAACAACTTTGTTTATTTAGGATGCCAAGTTAACGCTGATGGGGAAACAACAGAGGAAATAAAGCGAAGAATCACCTCAGCTAAAAGGCGCTTTTTTGGTCTCAGACCCTTGTTCCAAAGCAGAATAATTGCCAGGAGCATCAAGCTGCTTTTGTATAAAACACTGATCCGCCCAGTTCTCACCTATGGTTCTGAGACCTGGACCATTTTTAGAAATTTAATGAAGAAATTTGTGTTAGTGGTTGAAATCACAATCAGAATGATCACAGTTGCACACCACTATATAAAAATTATCCCGATTAGCGCTTTCAAGCCTCGGGGGGGGGGAGGAGAGGGTGTGTGTGAGCAGGGTGGGGGAGAGGGGTGAAAGGTTTGTTTTAAAATAATTTCTGCCTATTCCGATCTGACGATGGGCTGTGAGGCTTGAAAGCGCTAATCGGGATAATTTTTATATAGTGGTGTGCAACTGTGATCATTCTGATTGTCATTTTTAGAAAGTCTGAGTCAAGCCTGCTGGTTCATGAACGCAAAATCCTCCATAGTATATTTGGTCCAATATGTGTGGGAGGTGAATGGAGGAAAAGAACCAACCAAGAACTGAACACACTTCTGAATGAACCAGATATTGTGAAAATTATAAAGCTTAGTAGACTCAGGTGGGCTGGACACGTGATCAGAATGGGGGAGAATGAAATACCAAGAAAGGCACTCACAGAACAGATCTATGGCACCAAGAGGGTTGGTAGACCCAAACTACGTTGGGAAGACGGTGTGAGCTATGATGCGCGCCACATCCTTGGGACCCGGAACTGGAGAGCAGCTGCACTTGACCGGGACAACTGGCGGAGGCTGTTAAAGGAGGCCTTGACTCAGTAATGGGTTGTTTTGCCGCTGATGATGATGATGATAACACGAGATCTAATTAACATTAATTATATATCTAAACTAGAATAATATAATATCTAATCATCATATAATAACTCATGAATTTCAGCGTTGGTCATATAACGATCCTTAGAATCCATACTGCATGCTTGTAAACAGCACCTCAGTTCATGGAATGGCTGTGAAAACTAATGCACTATGACTCCTATTTGCACTAAACATAATGTAAAACGCAAAAGTGCTGAAATCTGTATTTTTAGTAAACAAAATATGCGCGAGAGTATGTTCCAGTTCATGCAGCCAACAGATTTTATGTACCTAAAGTCCCCCCCCCCACACACACACACACACACGTCTGCAGAAAGTGCAGGAAACGTAGTCAAAGTGTTAATAATCAACAAACCATGTTCTCTGTTCTCTCTTTCTCTCTCTCTTGCGCACACGGTGCACACACACGCGAGAATAGTGGAAAAGTTACACAATTTATTAACAAGTTTTTTCCCACAGACGAAGGCTTAAAAATGGCCATAATTCCACTTTTGGAAATTTTATCTTCACTCAATATAGAAAAATAAGTATGTACTTTTTTGCATCCGAAGTCTTCTTCCAGTATGGACTGTGGTTTTTATGTCGTCACACACACATACACACACACACACACACACACACACACCATGCAACCATCCTACTAAACAAAAGCCGTGGAGTATGGTCTTTTACGGAATCTTGAGCAGAGGTTTATTATTTATTTTATTAACGATCCCTATAAAACGTGGCTGTTGACTGAAAAAAGTCAGTTGTTATTAAAAGTTCTGACCATGGAAGTTTATGAGTGAAAGTCAAAGAAGAAGAATAAATAAAGAAAGTAACTAACCTAACCTAAACTAAATGAGCGTATGAAATGACAGCAACTGACAATTGCAGTGCTGTACTCACCTGTATAATGAAGTAGACAAGTGTTAGGTAAAGCGCAATGGCACAAGTTAAGAAGAGATCAAACACTGCCGGCTTCACACTGCAACACAAACATCTGACGTAAGTACATCTTACTTTTTATACAGGGGGTTTTCCAAGAAGTAACAGAAATAACAATACTGCTTTTCAGTTAAACACACTTCGTTTTATTTCTCTCTATCCCTTTGGGACTGGCATATGTGCGAAAAGTCTCATACCGGTTTTGCTGTTTTTATAGTGGCTGCGATTTTACTCCATCCTCTTCCTCATATGACACATACTTGGGTTGAATTGTAAACTAAAAATGTTTGTTTTACATCTGACATACTGACAATCCTTAGAATTGATTCCTGTAAAAATGGCAGCAATTTTAAATAACATCCAATATATCGGACGTAAGTCCTCAAAGGGTTAAACCAAACGTGTCACCCAAACTATGATAAGGCACCCTCAGCGGTTGTGAGCCACTGAAGATGCCCCATCATAGTATGGGTGAAACATCTGTTTTAAAGAGAAATAAAATGACATGTGTTACACTGAAAAACAGTTGGATTTTGTTGTCCATGACATGTCCATTGATTAACTAATTACAATTATAATACTACTGACTCGGAACACTAAGTTTTTTATTGATAAAAATATAAAATTTTTACCTCGTAGCCTGAACCAGTTTTCGCTTATTACAAGCTTTATCAGAGGCTGCCACTAGGAGCGCTGTCCGTCTTTAGGAAACGAACAGGCACAATTCAAATCACACGTACTATTCTAACATATCATACCGCACACACACAACATCGATCTTTCAAATGTCGGCGCCGTCACCAAGAACAAGATGGACAGCGCTCCTAGTGGCAGCCTCTGACAAAGCTTGTAATAAGCGAAAACTGATTCAGGCTACAAGGTAAAAATTTTATATTTTTACCAATAAAAAACTTAGTGTCCCGAGTCAGTAGTATTATATTTATAATTAATTTTAAAAACAGTGTTGTTATCAATGAAAACCAAGAAGGTTTTTGGGTGAGAGTAACAGATGTACACATGAAAATAAGGAAAAATCGTCAACAGGACTGTAAATGCTTTGTTTTCAAATATGGCTTTTAAAAAACTTAGCCCAGCATCTGTATAGAGAAATGAGTTCAGCATTGTTTAATTGAAATGTAATCTTTTGCATCTTTATTTGTTTCAAATAAACACAGAATTTTTGTGGTTACATATTTGTTCGTTCACTTTATTACATAAAATACATATGAAAATAACTATTTTATTATTTAATATGAGAGAATTATATTTTTTTTATCTGTTCAATGTTAAAATGTGCTTTTTAATTATTTTTTTTGAGAAATTAAATAAGTCACAGGTTTCGGACTAACTTATCTAAATTACCCATATAATGTCTACGGGTAGACCTAGGACGTCGAATAAGGTACTGTTCTCTTCGTCTCATCATCCTCTACAAGATTAGGTAGATGTGAGATTAGGTAGTCAACTTATACTCATTACTAAACTTATCTAAAATCTAAATGTTTATGAAAACTTTTTTTTTTGTTATTTTCTGGCTGCTTGACACTTAAACAAGTTCACATAGTGAACAAATGCCCAGTGGACTTACATAGTAAGTACTATTTCTCTTTCTTTTTATATATACAGTGGAACTAGCTTACAAAGAGAACTCGGATGTAAGGAGCAAAAGTACTAGATTTGTTTGGTTTTGTATCTTAGTAATGATAATTAAACTCGCTTTTAACGAGTAGGAACGCATTAGAGACTTTGTTATAACGAGCATTTTATTGCGGGATTGTTCATGGGTTAAGGTCTAACAAAAGTTCTTTACAATATAGCATTTTAAACATTCGTTTAAAACAAATAACGCAATTTAGTGAAACTAATAATGTGATGAATTCGTGGAATACTTAAATAAATTACAAAACAAATAAATTTTGTTTTGATATCTACAGACACAAAATTACTAAAGAAACAAAAATACATGACTTTCTTAAGGCTACTTACGTTCTGTGCATGAAATATATTTTTGACAATTCTATTTAGAACGAAGAACAAAAAGGCAAATAAATTAAGAGTGAATTTTATTGTAATTGAAAAATATATATTGTACATGTAGCATGGAAAGTTCTGCGTTTTTTGCCATATAGCTGGCTGATTTTTTGTAAGTTTTTACCACAGTTACTTTTAGTATATTTTGCAAATGCACTATACCCCAATATTCAGCAAAGAATGTTAGCGTCTAAAAGATGTTTAAAGACTAAATTTCACTTTCAAGCATAGAATGTAAAACATGTTAAAATTTTAAAGTGCAAAGCCTATTGTACAGTAGACTTTTTTGTCGTGTGTTTGATAATCATAGTATAAAAATTTAGGCTTGCGAGTCAAAACTCGCTTGTACCGAGCACCCAGTTTTAACGAGTACATCTGTCCGGTCCCTTGAATCTCGTTATAAGCAAGTTCGACTGTATTTTCTACAGTTGTGTTTTACATTTGTAGTTTCATGGTAGTTTTCAACAACACATTCTTTTGATAGTTTACACCTGTTAGTGAATTAATCTTTGGTACGCCTAATTTAGTTTTTAATGTATTAATTTAATTTACAGGTATGCCCGAAAACAACCACAGATTTTTTAGTGGTTGAAACATTGTGTAAATAAATCTAAACGATGATAATAATCCTATCAAACTCTTCTGATAAGATATGAATTATAAATATTTACTCTTCTGTAAATGTGAATTATTATCTGCTCACTTCTGTAATTAGTGACCTGTATTATTTATTGCAAAACTGTTACTTACATGGTACTTATTGTTGATTACTAATGTAACAAATTATATTAATTTGTAACATCGCTCAACCACAGACAAAAAATAGCTGGAGAGAGGAATGCCGCCACAACCGCGTCACAACGAAGAGGGATGTTATCCCCTCCATTGCCATCAGTCACACTCATTACTGCAGTATTTTACACACGTTATTTTGTAGCGGGGCATTTTTGGGCATACCTGGGGTAATAACAGAATTTGTATTTTTTCATAAATAATAAATAACTTGTTGAGTGATAGGGACAGAAATTATAAATTTTGTGACCGAGAGGTAAATTTGTTATTTTGAAACGATCGCAACGTGGCAGCATTGACTGTGACAATTATTTAATGATATTGTGTGGACAGTTTTAATAACAGCCAACAACTGTACCAAGGTCAACAAATGACGAACACGAAATCTGTAAACCAATTATGCAACCAGACATCAGGCGATGTGTTGCGTCAGCAATTTATATAACGAGGTGTGTCACGCCAGCAACATTGTGACACAACAGAACAAAGTCAGTCGGAAATCAACATCTACTAGAGACAGACGCAAAAAACAACTGTCGCGTCTGCCCGGCTCTAGCCGGTTTTCGGGCGAAGTTGTTGTGTGCTCGCCGACGCGCCCGCATACAACCAAAAATGTGAATCTTTTTATATATATATAGAATACAAACAGTTTTTCGGACAATATTCATCCAAAATTAACAGTTCGGCAGAAAAATGTGATAGTGCGAACTATAAAACAGTACACGCCATGAGGAGACTTCTACCCGTAAACAGGAAAGTAGACATTCAAAATAATAATTAAAAATGCTGGGTTTTTCTTTTTTTTAAAAATTTAAATAAAATGGGGAATAAATTTTGAAGTAAAATATTTAAAAAATGAGATCTCTAAAGTAGCTTTGTGTGTGTATGTGAGAATATGGTATTATTATAGTTTATCGTAATAAGAAGGCTGGTTTGCGTTCCCATTATAATTCTTAATAAATGTATTTCAAGAATCTGTTATTGTATTGCGAGTAAGTAAATTAAAAGAGATTCAAGGTAATTAACAACTATTATTCACGTTTTTGTCAATTATTAATTCAAATTTTGTCTGTATGATTTTATTAACATGAAATATGAATAATAATAAAGTAATAATAACGTTTAATTATTGATGAACATAAATGATTGTTATTATTTCAGCAACCACATTCTGTTCTCCTAGTTCGCTGATCCGAACCTTGGTAAATTATTTTCTTACAGTTGGTAAGATGGCGCCCGAGAAATATACAATGTTTGTTAGTTAATTTTATGTGATACAAAAAGGTAAGTAGCTTCACATTTGGCTTCCGAACGTAGGGACGATTTATATAATTATATTATATAAATATAGGCCTACGGGGAGAACAGAATGGTTGTTGAGGTAAAAAATAAAATTTTTTTTTCCCTCGTACGTAAATTAGACGTAAGAGGTTATGTTTAATATGGGTGAGTAGAATATTTTTCAATAATTATATGTTACGGATAATAAGATTATATAAAGAAATATATATAAAAAATTTTTAAGAAAAATGGCAGACAATCATGAAACTGTCAGCGTCACTGACAGTGTAGATGAAAGCCAGATAAGAATAACTGAATCCCAAATCATGCATGAAGGTGTTCACTCAACACCAGTCATGAACAAAACGGCTGAAGATAATGATTTAATCAAGATGATGAAATTGCTTTTTAATGAACAGAAAAACGATATGCAAGAGTTATTAAAAAATCAGAATAAAGAGTTGAAACATGAGATACAAGAAATGAATAAACATTTAGAAAGCACTAACGAAATAATAAGAAACAGTGTAAATAAGTTAGAACAGAAGTTCGAGAAATTAGGTGATAATGTTTTAAGTAAGACAAAATGTAAAAATGACGAAATAGTAGACAATTTTGAGAGTATAGTGGGGGTGAAGAATAATGTAGAAGCAAATGATGAAAATATAATAGCAAAGAGTACTGATGAAGTTTTAGAATGCGATAATGAAATGTTAATGAGTGTTTATGAAATAGAAAGAGAGTGGAAGAATAATGTAGTAATTGAATGGGGACAGAGGGCAAATTTTCCCCTTATTGTTTATAATGATGATGATGATTTAATGTTGTTTTTTCAGGGCAAGAGACCCTTATTGTTAAATGAAGTAATGTTGTATAATGTTGTACCCTCTGTCCGTAATAATTGTGAGTGTGATGTGGTGCTATGAAGAAAGAGAGTTATATGTTGAGACTGAAATAGAAATATATAAGTTAGAAAGAAAGTATGATGAATTGAGAAAATTACTAGAAGGGGTGACGATGAATCATGTGAAATACGTACCTGTTGAAAGAGAGACAGAGAATAGTTTTGATAATATCTTACCTGACTATAATGACTTACCTGACGTAGTAGTTGAGGAATACAAAAATGAGAAAATAATTTACCTGACGTTAACAAATAACACTGATATAGACTGGACAATCCTAACTTATGGTAACAAGATTTATAGTGGTACAATGGATGAAATAGAGTTGATAGATTATTATGATAGTAATGATTATCATAATTTGTGTGTTGATAAAAATGATGAATGTTACAAATACACTAGATATATATATGACGATGGTGGGTGAGCTAAAAGATCAGTGTTGGGACATTTTTAAATATTGTAAATTTTTGGTAATGACCTTGCTGAGTTGGACATCTGAAGTGAGATACACTTGAACAGTTTTGACGCATATTTTGTAAATAATATTGAATTCATTTGTGTGTATTGTGAAATGTTAGATAAGTAATGTGTATATGTTTTGGAAAATGTTGTGTTAATAATAATAATATTATTAATATTTTTGCATTCTAATTAAATAACAAAATAATTATGAAGACAATAGTTAATGATTTGTAGAATGTTGATAATAATTGAGATATGTTATTTTAATAATCAAATGAATATTCAATTTTAGTAATCAATAGAAGTAAATAATTTGAGATGTTTAGATATTGTGATTGAATGTTATGTGTTTGAATTTTATAAGGAATTTAAATTGTGTAATGAGATTCTGATTTAATAATAATTAATAAGTAAATAAATGTTAAATGGTCTATTTTGTGGAATATTAGAACGGTTAAAAATATATGTTAATAATAAATTTTAAGCAATTTTGAAAATCTGATTGCAACACAGGATAAATAAATAATGAGGATAAATAAAAAGAGTTAATGAAAAATTTTAAACAATGTTTATAAATTTTTAGATAAATTAGTTAAAAGAGAATTGTTGGTTCAATGTATATTTGTGTATTATGTTATGTAATGTATTATAATAGTGTGTGTGTAGCTGGGAGGTTATCCAAGGGGATAACGTATTAAAAATTTGCTATATTTTAATTAATAATGATGATTTGCTACTCAATAATTTTGTTTGAATTTAAAAAATAGATGCCCTAAATACTTCTTATATTGTGTTATTATGTCTTATTGTGTTGATTGCATTAGTATGTTAGGAATAAGTATTATAAAAATATAATAATATGTTTTCGATGTGTTTATAGATTTTAAAATAAAATGAAAAATAGTTGTAATAGGTAAAATTTTCAATGGGTTGTAAAAGATAGAAGTGGGTGATAGTAATTGTTTGAATAAAATGTTTGAATCAGTTCAAGTTGAATTTTGTGGGACATAGATCTGTCCAAATCGAAGTAAGAGTTAAAGTAATAGTGGAAATGAAAATAATGCAATGTTGTTTTGAGTTAATGTATGTTATAGAATTTTGAGAAGTATAAGTGGAGACACAGTAGAATGGAGAATTTATGTAGAGTTTTGAGTGATATGTTGTTGTTTATTTGTTGATGTTAATTTGTTGTAATTGTAGTGAGGTTATGAGATTGAGATTGTTTGGGGATGGCAATTTTGTAGTAGTGGTAGTGTAATGTGGGAGTCCGCAACATAAGGGTTGGGACGGGATTTGGTATAGTTTTAGTGGGAAGGGGCCGCCTTAGGTAAAAATCCAGGGGCCAGAGAACGGGAATTGAGCTTTTTTGGGGGGGGGGGAAACACGTATCCTATGTACAAAGGGTTAGAGAGTATTTTTTTTTATATAAGAGTAGAAGGTGGCGATTGGAGTTAAAATAGTAAGTAGTTAGAGGTAGATAAGGGTTAGTAAAATTTTGATAGAGGGGTGTCATACTAGTTAAAGATTTTGTAAGGGAGCATTAGAGTAATAAAAGGGGTAAGATTATGAGTAAATGCCAAGTTGATAAAGTAAATTATAAGGAATAACGTAGAATCACCCAAAGTAATGAAATAGAATAATGATGGCCATAATTGAAAAAAAAAAAAAAAAAAAAAAAAAAAAAAAAAAAATTTTGTAATTTTGAGAAACGAATGAATAAGAGTAAATCAAGTTTAAAAGTAATTTTTTGATTTTATATGCCAATTTAATGATATAAAGTGTGTAACATTTTAATTGTAAGTTGTTTATTTTAAAATGAATTACTAATGTGCTGTGTTTTCTTATGTTAGGTTATGTTAGGTATTCTGATATATACAGGTTAGCGATAAATGAAAAACAAAACCAGTGCTTCTTAGCGCAAACCAGCACCGCTAGGGGGGAACAGATCAGTTGGGGATATGGTGTTGTAGAAGGCCACTATTTAATATTTTGATTTGTTGTTTCAGCGTTTGGTGATGCTGTGGCGGCGGACCTGAGCTGGCCTGCGCGTCAGAGCAGGGGCGTGGAGTATCTGTCTGACTCTACGGTGTTGGGATCTCGAGAGAGAAGTCCAGTATTGTCATGCAGATGCGGTCACAGTCACCGGACCAAGGGTGAGTTGATTATTCTTTTTTGTAAACCATACAGGGGGTTGTGGCGACATATCCTGGCTGATCCCTCTAGCAAGTATGAATGTGTCAATGAGATTTTTTATGCTTCGACATAAAATATCTCATTGAGGGGGTATTGTAGCGGGGCATTTTTGGGCATACCTGGGGTAATAACAGAATTTGTATTTTTTCATAAATAATAAATAACTTGTTGAGTGATAGGGACAGAAATTATAAATTTTGTGACCGAGAGGTAAATTTGTTATTTTGAAACGATCGCAACGTGGCAGCATTGACTGTGACAATTATTTAATGATATTGTGTGGACAGTTTTAATAACAGCCAACAACTGTACCAAGGTCAACAAATGACGAACACGAAATCTGTAAACCAATTATGCAACCAGACATCAGGCGATGTGTTGCGTCAGCAATTTATATAACGAGGTGTGTCACGCCAGCAACATTGTGACACAACAGAACAAAGTCAGTCGGAAATCAACATCTACTAGAGACAGACGCAAAAAACAACTGTCGCGTCTGCCCGGCTCTAGCCGGTTTTCGGGCGAAGTTGTTGTGTGTTCGCCGACGCGCCCGCATACAACCAAAAATGTGAATCTTTTTATATATATATAGAATACAAACAGTTTTTCGGACAATATTCATCCAAAATTAACAGTTCGGCAGAAAAATGTGATAGTGCGAACTATAAAACAGTACACGCCATGAGGAGACTTCTACCCGTAAACAGGAAAGTAGACATTCAAAA
The DNA here is from genome assembly GCA_034769895.1 of Magicicada septendecula. Classification (NCBI taxonomy): domain Eukaryota; kingdom Metazoa; phylum Arthropoda; class Insecta; order Hemiptera; family Cicadidae; genus Magicicada; species Magicicada septendecula. The sequence goes on from CM068367.1 coordinate 1,405,887,151, forward strand.
TAATAATTAAAAATGCTGGGTTTTTCTTTTTTTAAAAAATTTAAATAAAATGGGGAATAAATTTTGAAGTAAAATATTTAAAAAATGAGATCTCTAAAGTAGCTTTGTGTGTGTATGTGAGAATATGGTATTATTATAGTTTATCGTAATAAGAAGGCTGGTTTGCGTTCCCATTATAATTCTTAATAAATGTATTTCAAGAATCTGTTATTGTATTGCGAGTAAGTAAATTAAAAGAGATTCAAGGTAATTAACAACTATTATTCACGTTTTTGTCAATTATTAATTCAAATTTAGTCTGTATGATTTTATTAACATGAAATATGAATAATAATAAAGTAATAATAACGTTTAATTATTGATGAACATAAATGATTGTTATTATTTCAGCAACCACATTCTGTTCTCCTAGTTCGCTGATCCGAACCTTGGTAAATTATTTTCTTACAGTTGGTAAGATGGCGCCCGAGAAATATACAATGTTTGTTAGTTAATTTTATGTGATACAAAAAGGTAAGTAGCTTCACAATTTGTATAACAGCAACGACTTGTTCCTCGTGTGCGAAAACATACAAATTTGTAACATACTAGTTGAAGTAATAGGTCATAAAATAATCATGGACGTTTCTATAAAATGTATTAACAAATCCGAAAATCCTTAAATTTGTATACGTAATTTGAATATAATATCAGCAGAACCTAACCCCAAAATTTATGGAAAGCATACTTTAAAAAACAATTCTTACATAAAGCCACCACCTGTGTAAAATGAGGTGCCTACCGCTGTAGTAAAAATTAATGTTTATTAAAAATTTTAAATAATAAATTAACCTTAATTATTTATAATTAATTATTAATAATAAGAAAAAATGGTAAATACTTATGGAATTAATTTTTATTACCTATTTATCGTCTGAATCTTCACTTGTACTTGAATCTGAATCTTCTCTCATAGAAATAATTATGTCCACTACTTCATCTGTAATATGGTCCATAATCCAGTACCTTCAATATAAAACTTCAAAGTATGGTCCATATAAAAATTTAAAATTTTTTGTATGTGCATAACACTTTTTCCAATTTTTAATTGTAAAATTTTCAAATAGTTTTTCACAACTATTTCTTTCCATCTAAAGATAATTCACTAGAATTACGTACTCCTTTGCATGAATTATTTTGTCGACAATAAATGATTTTTCATAGTTAAATTATTTCACTTTTTCCAGCAACTGAGATTTTGTCAATGTAAAATCTATTTTAACACCATAATACACAAGCCTGTCAATTACTTCTTGTTTCAGTGAACCCGAGGTCGGCTTTTTATCACTTTCTACACAATGATACTTGTCACTGTCCACCACTATTATTGAGCTGTTTGGGAGATTAGGTAGTCATTTTTCTGATAACCCCTAAACGAAATTATAAAAATTCATAGAGCTATAGTAGTCTTTAGATATCAGCGAGGACTTATATATTAACAGTTGTAACGTCACAAAACGTTCCATAATAATAAAAAACACCAAAAGAATGTATGATACTAAAATAAATATAAATGAGTAACCAGGGAGAATGTAATAGTTAATATTAATGAACAGAGAATTAATTAAGTTTAAAAATTATAGCAAGAACTTAATAAAAATGTTAAAAGTAAATCACGATAAAATGGTGAGTAAAAACTTAAATAAAGATATATTTAAATTGAATATACCAGCGATTGAAATGCATCATACAATGTTGATGATATTATCAATACGTAATGTATCATTAAAATATTTGGTTAACAATCCAGATGATAAAATGATAGAAGTGGTATTAAATACTAGTAACAATTTTATGTTAGAAGAGTTACAATACCTGTTAATTAAAGAAGAACTAACCATGATGGAAGACCGTGAAGTAAATGAAGATTTCGTAGCAGCCAAGTGGAAGAGCCGGATGATAAGGAGATACTTCACCAGGACAGAAATCAATATGGACACCAAGATGAGCCGAGGAAACAGAGCGACAAGGGTAATCGACCACGGTTAAACCAAGTAACCATCAACCACTGAAGAAGAAGGACAGATGTTATAGATAACCAAATGAAGCAAACCAAAGAAGAAGAATTATGTGAACCTAAATGAAATATATTAAACATTTTTCTTGCCTCCAGAAACGATTAAGACTATAAAATAGGTTATTTACCTTCTGTCGACGTTTCTTAAAATCCTTTTAGGATTACTCGAGTTTCGACACCATTTGGTGTCATCATCAGATCAGAATATGAATTAAGTTAAAACATTTCGATGTATATGCATCTCGTCAGATATTTAAAGATTAAAACAACACATAAAATTATATATAACAATAAATAAACTATATCACAATAAAATAACATTAATAAAAGAATATAAAAAACAACGCGGCCGCAACGAACCTGCACAGGAACGCACTCCACGGTAAAATTAATCAATGCCAGTTTGACCTCGGTTCAATTTTTCGATCTGATATCGTCAATCTCTCGTTCCATAAGATCGATTCTATTAAATAAAACATTATTGTTATATATTGCTTTTTCATTAAGGACACGATTGTGATCCTTCTTTATGGCTTTGTATATCTCGAATCTTTCAAGGGTGTCCAGCTTTAGTGACTTTTTACAATTATGTAGGATATCTAAATTATCATTGATACTTTTTATATTATGGTTATATGAGCTCAAATGTTCTGCAAATGTAGATCTTGTTATATTTGATTTGGAGCTTGGGATATGTTCTTTATAGCGTAATTTGAAAGAACGACCTGTTTGTCCTATATAGAACTGTGTGCAATCAGAACAATTAAGCCTATATACACCAGTACCATCAAATATATCGGAGGGTATATTTTTGTTAGTAAAAGTGAGTTTTTTCTCAAGTTTATTACTTGCCTTTGAGGCCAATGTAATATTATGCTTTTTTAATAGGTTTTTTAAAGTATGGTATAGATTTTCGCCATATTCTATAGCAATGTATTTGTTTTCTTTGGATACATCAATATTTATTGGTTTGTTTTGTTTTTTATTAATTAATCTATCTACTATATGACTTTTGTATCCATTGGCCAATGCTATGTGCTTGATAATGTTTAGTTCACTGTTATAATCATCTGTAGATAAGGGCAATGCCAGCAATCTATGAATCATGCAGTTAAAAAAAGCCATTTTATGTGACATAGGGTGATACGATGAGGCATGAATAGCATGATCTGTGGTTGTTGGTTTTCTGTAAATATTAAAGCTAATTTTATTATTTATTTTAGTTAAAGCTAAATCTAAAAAATTAATTTTATTATTCATTTCAGTTTCTAATGTGAATTGTAAATTATTTGTAATGGTATTCATATATTTTTTAAGCATTTCTAATTGTCTGCAATTGCCATTGTAAATCATTATTGTGTCATCCACATATCGTCGATAAAATAAGATTTTTGTATAATGTTTGTTTTTAGTCGATAAGATTTCGTTTGTTTCAATATGATTTAGGTAAATTTCAGCTAGGATGCCTGACAATGGGGATCCCATAGCTAAACCATCCCGTTGTAAATAATATTTGTTTTCGAAAGTAAAGTAATTTTGTTCTAATATTACTTTTGTCAAATTGATTAACTCATCATGATTAAGAGATGAAGATTCCTCTGATCTGCGAGTATATAGTTAAGGAACGGCGGAGAATGGATGCCCCTCTGACTCTGAACCAACTATAAATGTTAGGGAATTATAATATTTCAAGGATTAAATCAACAACATCGAGGTAAATGAAAGAGAAAAGGAGACTTGTTATAAGAATTAAGATGCATTTAATGAGAAGGAGAAATGTATTACTACAAGAGAACAGGGAAATTATCAAGATACGAACAAATGTATAAATAAACAAATAACCAAGAAAATGAAAAAATCGACAACTATTTGTAAGCTAGGTAGATGAGACTAATGGAGAACATAGTATAGACCAATACACAAGAAACCATTGAGTTAGATAAAGAAGAAAGCAGGAGTTTTATATTTGAACCAAATTAAAAAGATAATTTCATCAAACCAAGGAAACTTGTTTTTCTCAAATTATCAATTTTGAGAGGGGAGCATATGTAACGTCACAAAACGTTCCATAATAATAAAAAACGAAAATAAATATAAATGAGTAACCAGGGAGAATGTAATAGTTAATATAATAAACCACTAAAGAATGAAAGGAAAGAAGACCTTCAAGTGAACAGTGGTAAATCCACTATCTGCATAATATGACACTACAACATAAACAGACAAATTGACAAGACAAGTTTCCCAAGTACACTGTTAAGTGAGCCTAATAAAACCTTTAATGAACAAAGTCAAATAAAATAAATAAGATAAGTGATGACATGAATGATATTTGTAACATGTATTATTATTAGAAACAGCACATTAGCTGATTAATGTCAAAGTACTGATTTAAAAGGACAAATATAAAGAAAGATATTATGGTTAATCATGAACTATAAAAGATAACAAGAAAACCAATTATATAAGTTATAATAATGAAATGAGCTAAAGATAACAATCAATGTAACCACTGAATGTATCTAGGTAAAGTTATAAGAAGTTAAAATATGTAAAGAGATGTAATATTAGTCAAGGAACAAAACCTTGTAATGAAATAATAACAAACCAAGAATGACACAAATAAGTCATGAAAGTAAGAATCATGTAGAGACCCTACTAAGCATAGGGAAGCAGAATAATAATAATGACAAAAAGGGTGTAAAACACCACTCCATGAGTAATGTTATAAGAATAAGAAATAAGAAAAAATGTTGAAATCAGAGTAGTCAAACAAGGAAGTTTATGATCGAAAATCAACAAATGTATACTAATAATTAATATTGTTCAGCTGGATACATTATTATTATAAATAGTAATGTGTTCATTTCAATCAAATAATTATGTTCAGAATAGAAATTAAGGATAGTTAAGTAAATAATAAGAAAAAAGTTAAAAGTCGGATCTGCAACGTTAGCAGACGATGCATGTAAACAACGCATTATTTAGATTAGGCCATTAATAAAATAGAAATTGTTAATGAAAACAATAACCTAACGGGCATCAAGTTATGTCAAAATAAAGAGAAAGAAACAAGCAATCCAATGCTAATGATAGAACCTTATTTGTACTTATATAACTAAGATATAAACGTTAGCATCACAAATTTTGTGAATTGTGAATAAATACAATAAATAATATTAACAATAAAAACAGACGCCTCCAATACAATTATGTAATGGCTATAAATAGAATTACGTCAAAATGACATCATTTTCAACCAATCACGAACTACCTTAGAAAGCAGTTAACACTGCATAGCGGCCATCTAAGAAAAGTATATATACAAACGCATTTGTACACAAAACACATTTTGTCACTTTCCGCTCAACCAGCAACAACGAATCGAGACCGAATTATCATCAAAATTTTATAATCAACAAGAAGGAAGAAGTTTAAATAAAGTAAAGTGCATCAATATCAGTAGTGATACCTTTACTAGATTTACGAGAACGAGGTTAAGTACCATACCTAACCAATTAAATTGTAATTCAAGAAGAAAATAATATCATTCATACACGTAATAAGTGAAGTGAAACCACGATCAGTGTACCAGATCGTGAAGAGTGTTAATACATAATTCATGAGATTATAATTCAGGGAGTACTGTGGATTTCTTATCTTCAGAAAGGAGAAAAGTAGACAATTTCTTATCTTCTTTTAAAACTTTGTACACAGTAGCCTGAGAGACTGCTGTTGCTTCACTTGTATTGGCAGCAATATTATAATCTAAGTTGTAGTCCTTTTTTGTATTTTAATATTCTGCCACATTGTAAACAATTTCTCTGACTTGACTTGTTAGAGGTCTCCCAGATGCTAGCTTAGTGTTCGATGACGATGCCATTTATAAAAAAAAAACATGTTACAGTAACAATACTATAATGAATGGTAATACGTCAACATATACTAAAGTATACAACACAATGTGAGTTCTAATTATTATAATAAAATAATAAACAAAAGCTAAATATATCTGTACAGAAATCCTATAAATTAAAATAAATAGCAAATTATTATTCATAAATACGAATGCGAATCTAACTAAACTCAGTGCTCTCTACAGCCATGTACACAGCCATCAAGGTTGTTAACGAAAACTGTGGGGGCGAGAGCCTTCTCCACCAAGCCAGCGCATGTGCACTGGAACTAATTTTTGTCTGTGGTACGCCTACAATTAACAAATTACAATTGTACAACTAATGTGCACGTGTTGGACAATTGTAAGCCCGAAGTATTATACTAAAACAAGTATCTTTGTTTACTGAAACTCATACTATAGTTGTGAGCTGGTTTTCAATTAATTTAATGGCCCTTTTATTGGTTGCTTTTCTGGTGCTTGTAATTTTGTTCTATTATTTAAAGACGACGATCCACACATCATTGTAACAATGTACAAGATAAGAATAAATAAATATTTTGCATGTTTTTTTCTTTGAATAGTATGTTTATCTAAATAAAACATATGAAACAAAAACTTACCTGTAAACATTGACCACAGTTTTAGTAACATCATAGAAGACAAACTCGGGATCTCGTTTGTCTGGACTTTGGTAAGTTATTCTAACATCTTTTAAATACCTGAAATATGGAATGATTATAAATTAATAAAACCTCTCTATCTCTCCAAACAATGGAATGGCATGCTACAGGATGGTGGGGAGAGGGAGAGGCTTCTGGATTGACAGTATTAGTCAGGAATGGGAAATGGCAAATAAAAATGCATCAATAGTTTACTTATGTTGGCAGTCTTGTGTTTATGAGAGGGAAAGTTTATCTCTTAAGGTTGATTTTCAAACAGCTGACTGTTGCTTGATCATGTGTGTAATTACGCACGGAGAGCACCTGTGTGTTTGTATCATGTTTATTTCTTGTTTTAGTTTTATTTCTTTTCTCTTTTGGTATATTTATTACATATTTTAGTATTGTTTATGTAATAATGACAGATTTTCCAGAGCTGAGTTGTGATAATGAACAAATATTCCGTGATTCGTTTCTTTGTAAATAATGACAGTGATATTGAAAGAGAAGATGAATTGTTATTTTAAAGATATTACTCGTTCCTTTTGTATCCATTTGTAAATGAAGGATTTCAGTGGGAAAATGTGCAGTCTGTGCACGCAGGAGAGAGTAAAGAGTGTGATGTAGGACTATGTGTGTAGCCGTGTTTTGAGACATATCACACAAAACTAAATTACTGATTAAATTAATACTACTTAAATATAGTGTTATTTCAATCTCAGTTACAAGGTAAACTGCAGTGACAATAAAAACTAAAACTTACAATATTTATGTCAGGTGTGACTCTTCTTCATAATACTTCAAGTACATCAAAAAGTAAGTGTTTTTGTTCTTATTTAAAAACATTCTAGTTACATAAGTGACCTATTTCTATTATCAGCTATGCATAGAGAGGTGTGCAATTATAAAAAAAAATTCGGCACAGGTTCGACAAAATTTGGTAAAAAATGTAGCACTGAAAGGGTTAAATACTTTTTTTGTTTTTTGAAAGGCTCAGCAGCAACCAATATAAATAAAAAGTGCAGAGCGGTCCAACTCTGTTGGGCTCTACTCCATCTAATACAATACTGACGTGCTGGATTGAATTTAAAGTACGCTGGTTGAATGGAACTGATTAGTCATGCAATAGACATACCAGTAAAGTGAAAACTGCAGAAACAAACACAAAAATCTATAAAATTATCTTCAAAGAACAGACAGTAAAAGTGAGTGACATAGGGCAGACTGTTGACATCTCAACAGCACATGTGCATAATACCTTACGTGACAAGACGAGTGCTGCATTTGCTCACATCTGACAAAAAGCAATGTCAAAAGTATGTTTCAACTAGCTGTTTGGGACTCTGTAGCACAATCCAACCAAATTTTGGTGTCATGTTATAACTGTTGATGCAGCTTGGTTCAACACAAGACCTCTGAAATAAAACATCAGTCAAAACCACGGACTGTGAGTGGCAAACTAATTCCAAAGGAGACAAAGACAATTCCGTCTGCTGGTAAGGTTAACGGTGGCATATTATTCACCACGGCTTGGCATGTGGATTGTTCTTCACTGACCAGCTTGAAAAGTGAAAAACAATGGAGCATCTGTCGTGAACCAGTAGTGTATATAGAATTTGGCCTTGGAAGGTGGGAGGGTCCAGTCAAGTCGGCTTCATTCTAAATAAAGCAGGGTACTTATTTACTATACTGATTTTCCTGTATTTCATATTTCCAACGTATATGCAAATGCTGTGTAATAAACTTGTTTGTACATTTAAAAAACAGTTACTACCATATAAGCGTACACAGATGAAAAAATAATAAAACAGCATTACAAATTACGAGATTAACAAAATTCCTTGTTACCTTTCTTTTTGACTCTCTGGAGAGGGGAGGGGGGTCCGGCGATACCCGGACGTGAACTTATTGCAGTATTTTAATAAAATAAAGAAAAACGGTCACAATTAATGAAAAAGAAATCTGTTTCACCAAGTAAAAGCAACAGGTCACACTTCAATTGTTGCAATGACTAAAAATGGCTTCCCTCACCCACTGGGGACACCATGAACATGATTTAGTGCTGAACGACTTCTATCCCCCCCCTCCAAAGGCTCTATCAGTGGAACAGATTTATGGATAACAATCAGGTTATGACTGCTCTAGAACAGAGGTGTCCAAACAACGAATCCGGCCCCCAAAGGGTGACTGTCCGGCCCACAAATATATTTAAATATATTGTCAAAATACTTCAAGTATTATAACATTTTACTAAATAAGTAAACAAGAAATAAATATAAAATCAAAGTACAGGGCTAACTTGTCAGACGAACACTTGAAATCCATTCTAGTGATAGGAGCATCAAAATTTAACCCAAAATGGACTGACATTATATATCAGTACATTATTATATATATATATATATATATATTACACATCCCATACGTAAATAAAAAAGCCAAAAAATAATACATAAGAAACATGTTTGAATGTTATTTTTTCCTTACTTTTATTTACATTATTTTGAATATATAAATTTGTTTTCTTTGGATAAGTCTGCTTAATTTTTATTTAAATACCTATTTCACTGACTTGATTATTTAGTAAACTAGAAAAAATAAGTTTACTATAGGTATATGTTGTTGGCCCGCCTGACTTCATTTCGGCCCTCAAGTGAAAAAGTCTGGAGACTCCTGCTCTATAACACTGTTGTTAAAGTGTATTGAACTAAGTTAGAGATTATGGTGAGAAATAAGTGCAAATAATCCCCCAAAATGATGTGTCCTTATTCAGACCTGCGGTACGTATCTGTCTTTGTACAACAGTTGATGTAATGGTATGTGTACTCACCTATCCATAATGTCCTGTAAGGCTGAGACTAGAGAGTTTGATTTCTCACTGAGGAGCTGTGCTGACCTTGGTTGGGCTACCAAAAAGTCCAGCCACGTTTTTAACGAGTCAACTTCGACCCCCTTTGAACACAAACATAACTATTAGTATAAATACGGCATTATAATACCACTATGGAATTCTTGGATTTCGTTGTCCATGACGTGTCCGTTACTTCACTAATTATAATTAATTCACTACCGACTCGGAACACAAAGTTTTCCGGCCGGGATCAGATTTCAGTTGAAACAGAGCGAGCTTGTGCAAAGGGCGGCCAATATAAAACCTGGTCACATGGTATTCCCCTCTCTGCTGAATGTTCCCCGCTGACGAAATTATACGTCTCAGCGGCACCAGACTACACTCAGATATTACAAAACGAGGGATCGTTCCGTGACGTTCTAGTGATGTATTTGTGACGTCATTTGATAACTAAGATTCTATGCCCGTATATGGCTATGGCGAGTGCTGTTTTCGTCGGTTCATCGATTGGTACGGCTAAAAATAGCTGCTGACTCAGCCACATGTGTTGCCAGCTCCTACTCTGAAAGTTAGATTTGATTTGCTTTTACATAACTTGTGTTATTGGCCAATATCGATCAATGATTAAAAGTGGTTTTACCCCATTCTGTACTGTTACAGTAGGTCTTCAAATGGTAAAAGCTCTCCAAGCTGTCCTATCGCATGCCAGTCTTTTTGTTTCTTCGTAACACCCTCTGATTGTAATGCTATCTATTAACTTCATTCAACTACGCCCTCTTCTTTTTTCTTCTTCTATGAGACCCTCCATGGCAGTTGTAAGCAAGCAGTCTCTTCTTAAACAATGATCTAACCAATTCCTTTTCCTATTTTCTATTACCTTCAGGATATTCTTCTCTCTTCCTCTATTCTTCTTAAAACTTCATCATTCCTTACTTTATCATTTTTATGATTTTATTAAATGCTTTTTTTAATAAGAACTTGCCTTACAATATGGCACTGGACCCATAGGGACTGCAGCATAAGCACGTACACATAGTGGTCATATACACATACATACTGTTGGAAAATTGAATTTAACGAAGTCTTACAAATTACTAACCATTTGAAAATATTTCAGGGACTAAACTATAATACCAGTTTTATAAATAAATCATCACTTTTAAAGTTTTTATGCTATTCCAAGTTTTAAAACATTTTAAAATCTTGGGTAATAGAATGTTAAAAAATCATGGAATACGCCATGACACAATTTACTTAATTAACTGTCAAATCTAAAATATTGGGGGCTAGTTGAAAAGTTTGCAGAGCGACATCTACAGATTAGTGGTAGAACTAAAATTTTAGTATGTTTACTAAATATATTTTTAGTACAACTCCAAATATGGTATCTACCTTCCACAAAGTTCTTTCACACCAAGTTTTTTAGTTAGAATATGATACACTCAAGTGAGATGTCTATGATCTCAGCAATGTCATCGACTCTCAATTGATGGTCTTCTAAACACCATTTAAAATTTTTTTAAACTAATATCTGGACTTATTATACTTTCTGAATGTCAACTGCAGGGATCAGTTTGAATGCTCTTATGACCAGGTTTAAACTCGACTGCCTACTTACAAGCCATTATTTTTGAAGGTGCAGCATCGTGAAACACATTTATCATTTTGTTGTGAATTTCCATCGGCTCCTTACCTTTTTTAAACAAAGAATTTAATCACAGGACGATATTTTTCAAAACGTGTGACATGTAAATTTTGAATTGGTAAACAATTAATTACTTAACAGGAAATTAATAGTTGTTTACAAGAGGTACGAATCTTACAACCAGGAAAAACTATTGTTCTACCACTAAGCTATAGGTGTTGCTGTGCAAACTTTTCAACTGAGCCATCTAATTATGGCTAAATAAAAACTTTGGCAGCTGTTATACGCAGGTGTACCTACATCACAATAAAAATAGTTTTCAATTGCACATTTTCAGCACAGGAATTTAAGAAAACTTGAACAAAGTTTCTGATTGATATGTGTGTGTGTGTGTGTGTGTGTGTGACTCAGAAATTATAAATATGACTCACCATGTGTGAAGAAAAAGCTAAGGCATCAGAAGAAATATTATACAGGAGCCTCGCTAATGCCTGAGCGACAACTTCGGTATTGCGAATGAGTAGCTCAACGTTGACACTGTTTCTTGTATCAAATAGTGTTCCCCTTATTGCTTCTTTATGGCTCTGAAATATAAGTCAGTCACATAAAAATCTTTCTTAAAATAAATTATTCTGATATTGTAACATATGAGACTACACAGTAATATCTAATACGAGGATTGTTCAATAGAAACACGTTCAGAGGCTGTAAAGCATTTTGTATTTAACGATTTTAAAAGAAGTCTCCATTAAGGCATGAGTCCCACTGTTGCAATAATCTGTAGATTCCCTGCTGGTAAAATTCTGGTGGCTGTTTGCGGAACCATTCGCTAACAGCAAACTCTACCTCAGCATCCGATTTGAACCACTGTCCTTTTAGTGATTTCTTTAATGGGCCACAAAACATTATAATCGCACGGGGACAAGTCGGGACTGTAAGGTGGATGTTGTAAGACTTCCCACGTCATACGTCCAAGCAGATCTTGAATTGTCAGGGCTACATGGGGTCTAGGATTATCATGGAGAAGAATGACACACCATTTGTGAGCTTCCCGGGACTTTTATTCTTCATGCTGACCCGTACAGCGTTTCAAGCTGTCTGCATATTGTTCAACATTGATGCTGACACCCGGTTCTTTAAAATCTAAGAGCAGCACACCCTGATAATAAAAAAATACGGTCATCATTACTTTTCCTGCCGAAGGTTGGGACCGACATTTTTCCGCCTTCGGAGATTGTGCATGGTTCCACTGCATACTCTGATGTCTGAATTCTGGTTCATAGTGATAACACCAAGACTCATCACCTGTAGAAAGGCATTACCTTGTTGACAGCGCAGCAAATGCTGTAATGATAAGGCTGAACAGACATTTTCCTGCTCATCAGTAAGCAGTCGTGGAATCCACTGAGCAGCAACTTTGTGATAGCCAAGAGTATGAATGATGGAATGAACAGTTCCCACGCTGATGCTCAACACTTGAGAAAGTTCTCTAACTCTGATGTGCCTATTTGTGTGTAAAGCAGTTTCCAGCTGTCTCACATTTTCATCTGATGCTGCAACACGTGCAGGTCCGGGACGGGGCAAATCTTTAGTGGATTCTCTTCCATGTTGAACTTTATTGCACCATTCAACCACTGTCGTATGAGAATAACTATAGTCACAATATACAGCTTTCATTCTCGTGTAAATTTCCATTGGCCGATCCCCCTCAGCGGCCAAAATCTCAATAATGGTAAGCAGATTATCTTTGGACGGATTTTCTATCATAGATGTCATTTTTCAACCCAGTCACAATGCTTAGAAAAGAGCAAACTGCAATTATTATTGACAGACGCATCACTAGTACTTAAACAGACAATATAAACAAATGACATTGGTCGCGAATAAGTCACGGCTGCGCAGATCAATCCTCGTATATTCATGTCTCACAAATGAAAACAACACACATTTTCGCTTTACATTAAGAAATAGAATAATTTACAATTAATACACTTCTTGACATCGTGGTATTTCGATGCAATCGCATATTCAAATCATTAAAAATGTAGTGTGGTTACGGATATTGGGACAGTTCCACAAAAATGTTATAATTGTCATAAAACATACATTACACTTAAAAAAAAATTGAAAAACATGGTTGTTTCATTTAAGTGTCAGTACGTAATTATTTACTTATGATATGTGTTTATATTCCATACGGTTTCACTAAGAAACTCTGTTCACCACTTTGATGTTTAGATTATCAACAACCAAAGATTTAATGAATTATTGCTAAAAAAAGCTTGTTTTCTGGGTGTTGATAATCTTATAACCGATCGGGAATGAAAGTGGTAAAATATTTATATTAAAATATTTATATACCTAATTAAAATTCTTTGCTTAAAAAAAAGTTTTAGCAGTTTTCTGGCAATAATGCCAAAATGTAAAGTACAAATTACACTCTGGTGACACAATTATACAGAGTTAAATGTGAGAACAATTATTACATATCCTAATAATGAAAACTATATATAATTTCTTCTCGTGTGAAAATATTAACTAAGCAATGTTTTAAGGGGAGTTTGTAATCCTTTTTTGTCAAAATATCAAAATCAGAGTCTTTTAAACTGTTGATGATCTATGAACTTTTAGCTTTAAGTTTTAACAAAATTAAATTATGATGCCAACATTTTTTAATGACATTTTTGTAAATAATTGTCACTGTTCGTTATCTTGGAAACCATAATTTTGTTTACTCATTTCATTAATCTTTATCCATTATTTTTATGCAGGGATAATTTTGTCTATTCTTGAACTCTGGTAATGCTGTATATTTACATGTGATTTAAGAAATTATTAAATAGGTTGAGTACTAGTTGCTTTGTTTTGAGGTGTGAAAAACAGTGCTTTTTCAGTTTGTGGGCTATTATAAGTCTACTGTTTTGTGTATTATTACTTCCATATTCCTTAAGGAATGGAAGTATGGTGATGGCAAAAAAAATCGTGTTCGAGATTATTGCAGATTCTGATTCTACTACACTCAAAACATGAAAAAAAAGTCGTTTTCCGAAAAGTGTCTGTGTGTGTGTGTGTGTGTGTGTGTGTGTCTGTCTGTGTGTCTGTAGATTTTTTTTCTATGGCAAACGATAACTGCCGCAAATTCAAACAGAATCAAATAATTTTTTGCATACAGCCCTTTTTTGTAGAGGACTCGCGACCTATTGTTTTTGGTGAAGACCGGTTGAGGTAAAGGGGTAGTTTACCTGCAACGGTTTTTTTTTATCAAGGGAAATTTTTTTTTTTGGCAAACGATAACAGCCGCAAATTCAAACAGAATCAAATAATGTTTCGCATACAGCCCTGAATTGTAGAGTTCTCAAGACCTATTGTTTTTGGTGAAGATCGGTTAAGGGAAAGGGGTAGTTTACCTGTAACGTTTTATGTTTTAACAAGGGTATTTCCTATGGCAAACGATAACAGCCGCAAATTCAAACAGAATCAAAAGATTATTTGCATACAGCCCTAAATTGTAGAGTTCTCAAGACCTATTGTTTTTGGTGAAGATCGGTTAAGGGAAAGGGGTAGTTTACCTTATTTTCTATGGCAAACGATAACATCCGCAAATTCAAACAGAATCAAATAATTTTCTGCATACAGCCCTGATTTGTAGAGTACTCAAGACCTATTGTTTTTGGTGAAGATCGGTTGAGGGGAAGGGGTAGTTTACCTGCAACGTTTTTTATCAAGCGTATTTTCTATGGCAAACGATAACTGCCGCAAATTCAAACAGAATCAAATAATTTTTTGCATACAGCCCTGATTTGTAGAGTACTCGCGACCTGTTGTTTTTGGTGAAGATCGGTTGAGGGGAAGGGGTAGTTTACCTGCAACGGTTTTTTTTATCAAGGGAAATTTTTTTTTTTGGCAAACGATAACAGCCGCAAATTCAAACAGAATCAAATAATGTTTCGCATACAGCCCTGAATTGTAGAGTTCTCAAGACCTATTGTTTTTGGTGAAGATCGGTTAAGGGAAAGGGGTAGTTTACCTACAACATTTTTTTAACAAGGGTATTTTCTATGGAAAACGATAACAGCCGCAAATTCAAACAGAATCAAATAATTTTCTGCATACAGCCCTGATTTGTAGAGTACTCAAGACCTATTGTTTTTGGTGAAGATCGGTTGAGGGGAAGGGGTAGTTTACCTGCAACGTTTTTTATCAAGCGTATTTTCTATGGCAAACGATAACTGCCGCAAATTCAAACAGAATCAAATAATTTTTTGCATACGTCAGTGAATTGTAGAGGACTCAAGGCCTTTAGATTTTGGTGAAGATCAGTTAAGGGGAAGGGGTAGTTTACCTGCAACCTTTTACGTTTTAACAAGAG
Source organism: Magicicada septendecula (assembly GCA_034769895.1). Taxonomy (NCBI): domain Eukaryota; kingdom Metazoa; phylum Arthropoda; class Insecta; order Hemiptera; family Cicadidae; genus Magicicada; species Magicicada septendecula. The sequence continues at coordinate 1,405,902,629 of CM068367.1, forward strand.
TAAAGTACTTGAAAATTCATTTAAACTTTTTCAAACAATGGTAATTGTTGAAAATAAAATAATTTTGTTGCCAGGCAGTCTGAAAATTTCAGATTTTGTACCACAAAATCTGAAAAAATTATACGATAGTTTATGAAATGGTTAATAATACGTCAGTGGAAGGTGTAATGAGAAATTAGCAGAAATGGAAACCTGGGGAATGTTAACTGTTCTGTAGATACAATTTTGTCAGAATGTTTGGAAATGATCATCAACATTGAAGAAAAAGTAAGCATATTAAGAAACATATGTAAGTACTTATTATAAAAAAATAATGTTTGTTTTTTGATAAAGTCATTTTGATTATAAAATATAAATATTTACAACAAGAAAAGAATTTTCAGTTTTCAAAATTTAAATATATTTTTATAAAACAATGGGTTCTTCATTGAGGTGGGGACCATGTCACTCACTCCATCTCAAGCCTCCTCTCCCATTTTGCAGAAAAAGAGGACCCTGTCAAGGCTGATACTTTGACGACAGTGACAGGGCTTTCCACCAAATTCAGCAGAGTGACAGGTAGGCCCAACTCTGATTGGCTCCTCAGATTTCCCCAGCGTTAGTAGGTTCTATGAAAATATTTTATTTCAAAAATGATTTTAAATATAAATCTTAGATATGTTTTATAAATCTCATGTTTTATGTTTTAACATGGGTAATTTTTTACATATGTGCCTGAGCTATAGAGAACTCAATGTCTGTTGATTTTGGTGAAGATCGGTTACGGGGAAAGGGCAGTTTACCTGAAACATTTTTTGTTGTAACATGAGTAAAGTACTTAATTTTGATAAAGTATCCTGATAAGATCTTAATAATCCACTGTAGAAACGTAGATGAAATATCTATAAATGAAGAGGCTAGTTGAACGGGCTGGGGGTAATTTTCTATAAATCAAAATTATAGTTGAAGGGGGAGGGGATAATATTTTTTATATGTGTACTACGTTATTGGCAAGAAAGAAGTATTTTTTTGTTAAAATTCCTTCCCTGGCTGTTTGGCTGAAAATGATTTTAAATATAAATCTTAGAATATGGAAGTCATGTATGGTTCTCCATACCGATATTTTTTGTAATAGCCATGATAAAACTTAAGGGAATTTTTAAAAAAACAGGAAAATGTAGGAAAAAGAAAATTTTTGTCTGTAGAACTGAACACTCTTGTGCAAGTGGAATGCACTAATAGTGGGTACAAGAAAGTTATCTTATAAAAAGTTACTTATAAGAAAGTTACTTTATAATAGCATGCCATTTACATTTAATTGCATTTTTCTAAAAATTAATTTTTTATATAAAATACCCATTTTCTCAGAAACTGCTGGACTGAATTGTTTCAGATTTTTCCCAGAGTTCATTAGGTACAAATACACCTACTGGGAGCATTTTGTAAAATATGGATTAAAAAATGAATTCTTTTTTTTTTTTTAGAAAATATAAGACATCTCAAACTATGTGTTGGAAATTTTTGTTTTCAATTATAAATTACGATACCTAAAAGATATCAATAAATGACTGACAAAAATTTGAAGTAATTCCGTGTACAGACGACTGAGAAAATGGTGGAAACATGAACAAAGGAAGATAGGTATTACCATCCCCCTCAACCTGGAAAAGACGGTACACCAAAGCAGCAATGAGAACAGAACACATCTGCACTATTTCAAGTAAGCATAATAAATAAAGAATCTTTTACAACTCTTAAGTTACCTTTAGCGAAGAAAGCGTGAATGCTGGTAGTTTACGAATACTGTAACGTTCATGCTCCCATGCAAGAACTTCTTCTGCTAAGTTTATCTTTTTGTGAACCACTTCTACTTGTAAGTCACTGCGAACAGACTGGAGCTCCTGTTTTAAAATGTAACAAGAAATAAATTATTATTACTATTACATAGATGTGGACATCCACTAGCACTATAATCTTACTAACTTTGTGTATGCTCGTGTAAATGGAATGTACTGACAAATGATTTACTAAAGCTATAACAGTTATCATATGATGTTACCAAATTCTAATTCATATGTTTCTTATAACTGGATGAGATTTTTCTGAAAGTCATCCGATGTTACTTAATAATCAGAAAGTAGGTTAAATGTGAGTGGCAAAACTCGACAGGACATGTTAGTAGTGTCCATCTTTTCTTCTTCTTTATCTGGTCCTTCTGCCTACAGCATCGGGTTGTAGGGAGCCTCTGTCCATCATCTCCATCTATGCCTGTCCATCCGCACAGCCTTCATTTGCTGTAAACTCTTCCCATGGTCCTGTCATAATCTCTCAATATATATACGACTGGTATGTCATCCTTGGGCTTCCTCTTGGTCTCTGATCCACCGGCTTTAATTCAAGGTACTGCTTTATTTTTTTGCTTCTTCTGCCCTACTTGCATGTCCCAACCACTTCATTTGCGTCACCTCCAGCAAATCCATTAGGGGCTTCACTTCCAAATTTCATGTGATTTCATCTAATTTGTAATGCAATATCTCCTTTTTTTTCCATTATTTGCCAAAAAAACATCAAATCTGCTGACGTCATTCTACTTGTGTGTTTGTCAAGGATAGTCCAACTTTCTGCTCCATGCGCTACTAGCAGGTATACAGACATAAACATCTGTAGTTTTGCTTTCTCACATGTTTGCTTCCATGATCTATTCTCCCATCCCTACCAAAAAATAACACCCAAGTGTTCATATACCTTGACTTAAACCAACCATTTACCATTACAGGTAATTCTCAAGGACTGTTCTCCTTTCCTTCCAACATGCATAACTTTACTCTTCTTGGTATTCATTGCTTACAACACGATCACTTCATAGATACAAAAAATATAACACTACTGCACAACATACAAAAAGGTAAGAAAGTGCATTTATTAGAAATTCTAGAAATTATAAAAGCAATCAAAAGTAACAAAAATTTAACAAATGAACAAACTGAACTCTGTGTATCTCCTTTATTAAACGTTATTATTTAGTTTAGTTAATTTTTATATTTTGCCTTCTGGATTATACTTAGTTTTTACAGACACTTGACCTGCCCACTAGCTTCACCACCCCTCCTCCATCATGCACATATCCGGATACACGCCCTAAACACATGTTCACCATCCTTACATTCTTTGTTTAATTTAGTTGTTCACTGATCTCTGTGACAATAGCTTAATAAGCTGAAACAGTTGCCAGAATTAAACAAAAACTGTCAAACGTACCAAGTGTTTATATATTTAAAAAAAAAAACCTTTGCATGATATAACTGTTTAAAAATAGCTTAACTTCAGTTGACAGTGATTAGCCAGGTGGTCAATGAGCCACAATCTGGATATCATTGACAAAGTGCACATTTTAATGAGCGACTGTCAGCTGACCATCTAAGAAATCACGCTAACATTGGAATTAGCAGTGGTTCTAAGCATATGGTTCTATTAGATGATCTGGGCATGTACAAAGCAGTCACAAAATCTGTGCCAAAACTGCATCCGTCTTAACAGGAAGAGATCTGTTTGGACATTGGCCTGCAGTTTTTTTGACTTCCCAAAGACTGCGATAACTGATAGCGAGTCTTGGGTGTGTGGGTCCAATCGGGAAACCAAGGATCCGCCATCTCAAATTTTAATACCCTTTCAATGACACCTTTGGCTTAGAAAACAACAAAAAAATCACAAAGAAATCTGTCAAAAGAGTAAGGAGCTTGCAAAGTTAAAGCAAAGCTGTCAAAGATATATATATATATATATATATATATTTTGTTTTTGCATTGTGGAGCTGTGTGTCATATCATAAACCACCAGAAGACAAACACTTTCAACCCTGGCCATTTCAGCATAGGGATATCCCAGCACAGCCTGGCTGTTTTTTTTAAAGATTGGACCTCCTATTTTCATAAAATAATACACTATTTATTTCTTCTGTAGGTGAAATTAATTTTTTAATATCTAGATCAGAAGCACAATTTTGAAAAATAGAAAAGGTTTTACTAGGTATTTTCATATAATAAATGGTTTTTTATTTGTAACTACTGTACAAAAAAAATTATACATTTCTTACAATACTGAGACACAGAATATTGTAAAAATCAGTTTATTTGCAATAATCTGCTTTTGTATGGTACAAAATGAAACAGTCAGGGTAACACAAACCGATGTTGCAAGTTTCACATGAAAATATCACGGAGCATAAAACTGACATGTGCTGCTATCTGTGTATGCAGTTGGCAACTACAAAGTCTGTGGTGAGTGCCTGTCCGACTTTACGGTGTTGGGATCTCGAACAGAGGAGTCCAGTAATATCGTTCAGGTGCAGCCATAGTCGCCGAGCTAGGGGGGTAGTTTAGCCATGATGTGTTAAGAAACTAAAAGGGGGTTGTTGGCACCATATCCTCACTGATCCTCTTAGGGTTTAGCAATGAGAGTTTTTCTGTTTCGGCACAAAACCTCTCATTGGGGGGGGGGGATATTGTAACGGTACAAACCTATGGGGATTTGTAAATTAAATCTTGTCAATTTTATTTCGCCCAAGTATATTTGGTGAACGGACTATAGCGTCGAGACTGTCGTGGCCCAGCACAGGAATGTGACGTTAGCAACTAGGGTGCGATTTCACACACAAGAGCGCGCACCATCGGCCAATGTTCCCACAAAAATGGCACGTTCGAATAAATTCCTTAGCGCTGTGTGCGCAGAGAACAGTGTCTGTTGTCTTCCAGTAATCAAACCGCGCGGTTCAACACAAAGGCTCGCGAGCCGAAAACCTATTAAACTTTCAAAACATGGACTAGAGTGTGAGATAAAGTGATACAAACAAAATGTGAAAGCAGTTATAGTTCAGTGACGCAGAAATTTTAACATGCAGAAACTTTTCGGACATAAAACAGTGAGATCCTAAAAACGAAAACGTGACCAAAATTTAGAAAATGAGAACATCTTGCAAATTAAAACAGTGAACAACCAAAACAGAATAACTACAACATCTGCCATCCAGGACGAACTAAGATATACGCAGTGCGGCATGTGGTTAGCAGAGTTACGTAAACAACGACCAAGTATCTATATAAAAAATTTAAACTTAAGAGAGCTCTAAATTATGGGGAATTTAAATACTGTATGAATATGGGCGTGAGTAAGATGCTGGGTTGTTTCCCTATAAGATAATTAATGTTAACGTTAAGGTTTGGAAGTAGTTCTTATAATGTTTACCATTGTTCAAGTAGCCTAAATGTTTGTTTTGTAAATGTTCGAAGAAAAGATAATTAACATGAAGTAATAGTTTTGAGATATAAAAAAGAATACTAAGTAAATTTAAAAGAAAACTAAAACAAATGTTGCAATCAATTAATAAACAGAGTTGATTAATATAGTCAAAAAGCGTGTTTATTGTGTAACGAACCCAGTAACCTCACTTACAGACTGTGAGTTCATGTAACAGAATCCTGGACCCCGAGAAGGTAAGAGTTAATGATAAAAATGTAATTCTATGTCTTTTATTAATTGTGTACGTAGTATGTAAGCTCTCAATGGCCCCTGAACTGGGACCGTTTATACGAAGTATATTTCGTATAGGCTATGCCTACTCGCAGATGTAAGAGACATTAGTAGGAGTTACATATGAATTAAAATTAAGTACAGAGAAATAAGAGTATGTTATAATATGATTGATATATGTATTATGAACAAGTAAAAAACTAAATAATAAAAAATGGATACTAATGAGATTGAAGTTGAAATAAATGAATTAGCTGTCATGAGTAACCTGGGAGTTCATTCAACTCCGAATGTAGGTCAAGACGATAAAACCATGAATGTAAGTGTTACAGATGAAACAAATATTACAGATGATTCGGGGATTCAAATAACCCCAATATCGACTAACAAAAATAATCAATCTGACAATAGTGATGTGATGAGATATTTGTGTGGCATGAATGCAATGTTGTGTGTTAAATTCAATGTACAGAATGTAAAATTCCATGAGTTAAAAAGCGAAATACATGAACAAAAATTAAAATGTGAAGGGAATTTCAATGAATTAAAAAAGCGAAATAATGAATTAAAAAACGATATTAATGAAATCAATAAGCGTTGTGAAAATACCAATGAAGAGTTTGCCAATAAGTTTAATGAGTTAGATACCAAGCTAGATAATTCAATAAAGAATATAGATATTAAAATCAATGAAATACATGATAGAATGACCGAAAAAATTGACAAACAAATATATGATATAAAAGAAAATATTGAAAGTACGATAAATGATGTAAATGAACAAATGACAGACCGAATTAAAACTCAAGTTAAAGAACAGTGTGTAGAGATAGAAAGTAAATGTATAAACAAGATTAATGAAAATAATGATGACATAAAAATTAAATAGTGGAGGTAGAAAATGTGTGTAAACAATCTGTGCAAGAGAGTATGGGGGTTATGAATAAACATAACCTTCAAAATGAAAATAAATATGATAATAAATTAAGAGTAATTGAGCAGAGCATTAGTAGTGTTAAAGATGAATTGAGTATGGCAATAAACCAGAAGTTAAACAATATTACCGAACAAGTAGGAATTACGCGAGACGTTAATAATGAAATAGAACTTGAAACCTTTTGTAGTGAGAACCGTAGAGTGCATCCAATGCAGTTTTTAAACAGAGTACGGGAGTTTAATCAGTTTAACGGTAATAGTTGGGAGGTGAAACTTAAAAAAATTTTTAAATGTTTTAAGGGTAATTCTGAGATATGGGCGGAGGTGCATAGAAACGAGTGGGAGAGTTACGAAAATTTTGAAACAACGTTCCGTAACAAATATTGGTCGAAAGAGGAGCAGGAGATATTGCGCAGTCAAATAATGGGAACAGGGAATTTTGGGAGAAATAACAGTAATATTATGGTATATACAATGAGACTTTTCAACGAGGCAAAATACTTAGAGCCACCGTTGCCATTTCAGTCATCGTACGACATGTAAGCAAACACTTACCTAGAGAGGTGAGTAGTATCAATGAATTAGAAAAAAATGTTGGATGTTTTTCAGAATATTAGGGACCAGGAAGTCAGCAGACGTCCACACCAACCCAATGTGAGCAGCGGAGGGAGTTACACACAAAGAGGAGGACAACACATGGGAACTACGTACAATGGTCGAGAACCAAGTAGACGATATCCTATGTGGAAATGTGGTGGGTGTCCAATAGAAAATTATGCTGACCGTAATTTTTGTTATAGATGTAGGAAGCCGAGGCCCGGTCATCAGAACCGGACGCAGCAGAGATATAACAACCCACATCAGAGAACCAGTGAGGATCGAGAAGAAATACCCAGAAATGGAGGGGGAAACCATCGAGCGGAAAGAGTGTACCCACCAGGAGGTACGGCCGAGCGGGGGAAAACTGAGAAGGACAATGGATGAGGAGGCCCGGCCATTGTCGATAGATGACTGCAGGGTCCATGGGGATATATACAGGAATCACATCATTCACACAGATATGGCGACCGAATTAATGGAAGAAGAGAAGATGGGGACGATGAGACCAGAGGCCTGGTTGACGGAGGTAAAGCTGGAAATTGAAGGTAAGCCAGTTATGACACTAATAGACACAGGCAGTGAAGTATCAGTGATAGCAGAACACATATTAAATAAGTTAAGGGAAAATAATAAAAATATTCCATCTTTGCCAGTTGCGGGGGTAACCATTGTAGGCATTACGGGTGTTAGAAGTAAAAGGGTGACCACACAAGTCCAGTTGAGTATATTGATAAAGGGGGAGATTGATGAAAATACATTCTTAGTAGTAAGGGGATTAAACTTAGAAGTAATATTGGGTAATGATTTTCTGATCAGGAATAATGCAATAATCAATTTTAAAAAGAGGGTCTTAGAATTAAATAATGAAGGTAAACAGATAACGGTTAATTTCGAGCGGGTGTTAGATACGGTGAAGATTTCGGGGATACGGGTTATACCGAATAGGGTCATAGATAGGGACACGGAGGTTAGTATGAATATATGTAGAGAGAGAGTGAGTGATGAGAGTGAGGAGCGAATATGGGAGGATAGGGCGGTTAAATTTTGTGGTGAGGGTGGCACAATAGGGAGTTCTCAACGTGAAGCGTTGTGGCGGGTAGTAGAGGGTTTTAGGGGAGTGTTTACCGGGGAACCAGGAAGGGCAAAAGGTTATGAGTGTGAATTAAAGGTGAGGGAGCATGCGCCATATGTAAAACGAAGTTATCCGGTACCATATTCGAAGAGGAGAGCAGTGCAGTTAGAATTGGATAGGATGTTAGAGGGGGGGTATTATAGAGAGATCGGTGTCGACCTATTCCAACCCTTTAGTGGTAGTTATAAAGAAAGACGGGAGAGTTAGATTATGTCTAGAAGCAAGAAAGATTAACCAAATTATTATTCCTGATAGGGAGTCCCCTGAAGCCATCGAAGAGATTTTCCAGAAGTTTAGTGAGGTAAAATATATGACATCGCTGGATTTGACGGCCGGGTATTGGCAGGTACCGCTAGCACAAAGTAGCCGCAAATATACCGCATTTCTATTTAACGGTAAGAATTATCAATTTACTCGCCTACCATTTGGGTTGAACACCAGCGTAGCTAGTTTTATTAAATGTCTTGACGAAATTTTGCAACCTCACAATTTAGATTTTTTGACCATATATGTGGATGACATTCTGATAGCTTCTAGAACATTCAAGGAGCATGTAGAACATTTGGAATATGTGTTGAATAAGTTATACCAGGGAGGTTTAACCGTAAATTGGGATAAATCTAAATTTTTACAGACCGAAATACATTTTTTAGGATTCATCATAACACCTGCAGGAATCCGGGCTAATCCAGACAAAGTGGAATCTATCATGACGTTTCCTGAGCCAAAAAACATAAAACAGCTACAAAGTTTTCTTGGTTTATGTAACTTTTACAGGAAGTTCCAGCGAAACTACACCCAGACTACAGCAAGACTCAGTGCTGTGTTGCAGAAAAACAAACAATGGAGATGGGGGGAAAATGAAAGGGAGGCGTTCTGCGAAATTAAGAGTAAGTTCGCCAATATGGTTTTGATGAACCACCCAAATTTTAATAATAATTTTTATTTACAGACGGACGCTAGCAATATAGCACTAGGAGCCGAAATATATCAGGAGGACGATGCTAAAGAACACCATACCATCACTTTCGCCAGTCAGACGCTGCTAGCATCAGAAAGAAACTACACTACTACCGAAAAGGAGGTTCTCAGCATCATGTGTGCCGTTAAGAAATTCAGGACCTGTATGCTGAGTAGTAACCCATTATAAGGACGGACCATAAAGCTCTGTCGTTTTTGAACACCTGTAAGCTCACACACAGCCGGATAACCAGGTGGGTGTTAGCTCTCCAAGAGTATAATTTCTCTTGGGAATATATTAAGGGGGTAGAAAACCGAATACCAGACACACTATCACGTGTAGACACAGACAGAAATAGAACGGGTAGAGATATTAAGGAAATAGAGATTTACAGATTGTCCAGGAAAGATAAACTTTTTGGGGAAGAATTAAAAGACATAAACATAATGCAAAGAGCAGATAGCAAATTAAACAAAATTATGACAAGCGTAGAGTCGGAATTAGATGAATTTGGGTATAGAGAATATTTTCAAGTGTTTAATGGGAGTTTATTTAAAAGAGTAGAGGGTAGAGAGAGGGATTGGAGGTTAGTCATACCGGAGGGATTGATAGAAAAAATAGTGTGGGACTGTCACTATAGGTATGGGCATTTTGGAGCAAAAAAGTGTGTAAGTGTACTAAGAGAATCTTGTATATTTAGAAATATGTAAAGGCGGGTGCGAAACATACTTAGAATTTGTGAAATATGTCAAAAATCTAAAGTGGTGAATTATAGGGTGGAAGGTGAGTTAAATTACATTAAGGTTGAGAAACCATTTGACTTCGTAGCAGTAGATCTATATGGCCCATTGCCAAAGGGTAGGGGTGGTGTTATGTACATCTTCGTTGTGCTTGATACTTTTTCAAAATATGTCCAATTGTATAGTGTGAAGAGAGCGACAAGTAAGGTGTTGAGTGAGAAAATCACGCGCGACTACATGATCCACGTCGGGAAGCCGAAAGTAATACTCTCAGATCACGGACCCCAGTTCATCAGCGGAAAATGGTGCCAGACTCTCGGATGGGAAGGTATCATCCCAAAACACACGGCAGTATATCATCCGCAGTCCAACCAGGCGGAGAGGGTCATGAGGGAATTAGGCCGAATTTTCCGAGCTTACTGTCACGCCAAACATAGCGAGTGGCCCTTGTACGTTCAAAGAATTGAGAACTGGCTGAACAGCGTAACACATGAGTCGACAGGGTTCACGCCTTACGAGTTGATAAGAGGAAAGCGTCCACCTCGGATTTTAGAGCAGTTATTCGATTATCCACCAGAGATGAATACAATAAACCAGGATGTGAAATTGAGGCTGGCAAATGAGAGATTATTGACAAAAGGAGAAAGGAGGAAACGGAGGCACGATATGAAAGGTAAGTGCGTGAAATATGAAATCGGGTAGTTAGTGTTGGTAAAGCGCCATGACTTGTCAAGTGCTCAAGACATGGAAACAAAAAAGTTCTTTTTGCTGTACGAAGGCCCCTACAAAATAATAGAAATCAAAATGAATAATTCATATGTTTTGCAGAACCAGGCGACACGAAAAATAGTGGGTACACAGAATGCCACAAATTTAAAGAGATATTGGTCGAAATAGATTCTAAATCCAGTTTGGCAAACTTTAATATGTATTGTATGTTTCAGAAGGGATCCTCCCCCATTTTCGGGCGGTCACAAACTTACAAATCCTGACCGTGGGTTTTGGCACTTTGGAGGCGGACCATGGTTGGCGGAACTTCCATCTGGTGGTGAAAGTGACGATGGTCCGGCTTCACAAAATTGGTAACAATTAGAAAGTCATCCAGATTATTGAACGGGGAGGGGGACCCCTAAGGTACGTGGAAGAAATATGGTTACACTCAAGGTGCATAAAAGGTGCACCACCCCACGTACCAACAATTGCCCTAGCGAGTGCAGTAAATAAAATTAGAATGAGGCAATTTATATATATATTACCAGTGTAATTTGTAAATTAGGATATACAAATTAAAATTTTCAGTATTCTAACCAAAAAGTGTTTTGTAGAGATGGGTGTGGAGGTGGATAGACAGCATGCTTGGATGAATGAGAGTAAATTTTTTTTTTAATTGTCATTAATGGTAAAATCATTAGTTGGTGCTAGATTGTACAAGTATGAATAAATTAGTCTAGGTAAACAAGTAAATATTTGGTGGTACTCACTATTTGCACGAAGTGAAGGATGGGCCTTGCAAAAATATGTCTATATTAAAAAAAAATTGTTTGTTCTTTGCAGTAAAGAATTTTATTTTAAATTCTAATGTTCACTACAGGTAGAGAAGGTGTAAGCTGATTCATGATGTTTATCTTATGTTATCTTTTGTAATCAAGTGTAGTTATTTTTGAATTTATGGTAGAAATAAGTTGTTTATTTTTATTCGTTTGTTATAATTGTTAGCATTTAGTTAATAAGAATGATAAAGTAAATTCATTTAAAAGATTTTGGAAATTTTTGGAAAGATTTAAAATTTGCGATGAAATTAAGTAATGGAAAGAGACGATGTAAATTAAAATCAATGTAAATTTTTGATGGTGGACTTAGGTTTATTTCACTGTTTGAACAAAATTTGAATTCTACTTTAATAATTAATGTGAAGATAGTGTATAGTTTGATAATGAACATGTGTACGCACCCAGTATTTTGCTAAAGGCAACCCAGTATGTATGTAAGGGGAGATATATCGGTTGAGGATCTGGTATGGTATAAGGCCAGTTTTGGAATTTTATTGGGAATGTTAACAGAGAAGTCCAGTAATATTGTTCAAGTGCAGCCATAGTCGCTGAGCTAGGGGGGTAGTTTACCCATGATGTGTTAAGAAACTAAAAGGGGGTTGTTGGCACCATATCCTCACTGATCCTCTTAGGGTTTAGCAATGAGAGTTTTTCTGTTTCGGCAGAAAACCTCTCATTGGGGGGGGGGGTATTGTAACGGTACAAACCTATGGGGATTTGTAAATTAAATCTTGTCAATTTGATTTCGCCCAAGTATATTTGGTGAACGGACTATAGCGTCGAGACTGTCGTGGCCCAGCACAGGAATGTGACGTTAGCAACTAAGGTGCGATTTCACACACAAGAGCGTGCACCGTCAGCCAACGTTCCCACAAAAATGGCACATTCGAATAAATTCCTTAGCGCTGTGTGCGCAGAGAACATAGTCTCTTGTCTTCCAGTAATCAAACCGCGCGGTTCAACACAAAGGCTCGCGAGCTGAAAACCTATTAAACTTTCAAAATATGGACTAGAGTGTGAGATAAAGTGATACAAACAAAATGTGAAAGCAGTTATAGTTCAGCGACGCAGAAATTTTAACATGCAGAAACTTTTCGGACATAAAACAGTGAGATCCTAAAAACGAGAACGTGACCAAAATTTAGAAAATGAGAACATCTTGCAGATTAAAACAGTGAACAACCAAAACGGAATAACTACAACATCTGGCATCCAGGACGAACTAAGATATACGCAGTGCGGCACGTGGTTAGCAGAGTTACGTAAACAACGATACCAAGTAACTATATAAAAAATTTAAACTTAAAAGAGCTCTAAATTATGGGGAATCTAAATACTGTATGAATGTGGGCGTGAGTAAGATGCTGGGTTGTTTCCCTATAAGATAATTAATGTTAACGTTAAGGTTTGGAAGTAGTTCTTATAATGTTTACCATTGTTCAAGTAGCCTAAATGTTTGTTTTGTAAATGTTCGAAGAAAAGATAATTAACATGAAGTAATAGTTTTGAGATATAAAAAAGAATACTAAGTAAATTTAAAAGAAAACTAAAACAAATGTTGCAATCGATTAATAAACAGAGTTGATTAATTTAGTCAAAAAGCGTGTTTATTGTGTAACGAACCCAGTAACCTCTCTTACAGACTGTGAGTTCGTGTAACAGAATCCTGGACCCCGAGAAGGTAAGAGTTAATGATAAAAATGTAATTCTATGTCTTTTATTAATTGTGTACGTAGTATGTAAGCTCTCAAAATGTCGTTAAATGCATGTGAAGTGACAAATGTAAAATTTAGGGGCGTTGGGTTTTTGAGAAAAATCATGCGCCCGTGAATGTTACGGGCATCGGGTCGAAAGTATTAAATAACAGTATTAGATAGAGAACATATATTGTCTTTAAGTCACAGTTCAGCGTAAGAGACCATTCCTGTATAAGTCAAGCAACTAGCATCATGACACCGTCCCTGTCCATTCTACATCTATGATCAACGATTTCTTGGATAAACAAGGAATTCACTAAATTTGCCAGGCTCCCCTATTCTTCACATGTAAGTTCTTGCATTTCTGGTGTTTCCTAAGCTACAGACGCCGCTGAAAGGCTCTGAATTGACAGCCAGCCAAAAGGACAACTTGTGAAAAACCATAAAACAATGAACGAACTGATAGGTTAACTGTGGTGGAAACAAAAAGTGTTAAATTTGAAGAAGACTAGGACTGGAAGTACAACTGAGAATATAATGGAATTTGTTAATTAACAATTTTACACAGTGTGTATAACAAAGTGACGAAACACACAAGTGATAAAACAATGAAAATTCAAATTAATCACCAGCCATGTTCTAATTTTTTATTGTAACTATGCCACTGCACAAGTGTGGGTGTGATTGATAGCTGGTAACATGTTGTTGAACCATTGTTACTAACAATGACGAATTACTAGCAGACACTTCTTACATACTATAGTTAGAATATAATAAAAATCATTTATGTATAAAACGTGACTATATTAAAAAAAAAAAAAATCAGACACATGTTCTGATGTCTTTGACCCTTTTTACTATAATTTTACATTTTATCTAGTCTAAGAATACGTCAACCATTAATTCGTCTCAATCTTAATTACATAATTACAATTCACCCATTAGCAGGTTTTGTTCTATATGTGACACACACACACACACACACACACACACACACACACACACACACACACACACACACACACACACACACACACACACACACACACACACACACACACACACACACAGTGAGTTAGTTATTTGTGCTACAGTTCCAGTATTTTCTCACCGAGAATGTCAAGGTTTTCCTTTTTTTATTCTATTGGGTGGTGTCCATTGTAACGAGTAAATTCGGTCGTCTCTGTAATTACGTGTATATGTTGTGTGTTCACCTCACACTGTTGTCGTTACTTCAATGTTTTGCGCTAACGAAGTCGACAGCAATGGTTTAAATTACCAGTACAACGCGAGTGGAAACCTTATCTGTTTGTTCATAGGGGTTTATGAATCCCGGGTGGCACCAAGTTGTTTATTTAAAACAATTAAATTAATAAATAACGTGACAGAAAGTGTTCTAATCTATGAAGGCCGGGAGTATTCGAATTTGTTCCCGCCTTCGTACGACCTACTAAATCACTCAGGTAGTTTGTCGAGTTGCAGCGAGAGCGCTGGCCGTCAATTCTGGAAGTTCGCTAAAATGCACAAATTATTCAATACACTTCCCTATGAAATAAAAACAATGGTTACACTCTGTACTAGTTTCTTTAATTATTGATAGGTAATTATTCAGTTTGACAAGAAAATATACTTGGTTATTCAATAAATTTTGCACCGACAATTGATATGAGACAATTTCTCTAGGGTTTGGCGAAATCGATTTTGGAACGATTCATACGGCCTAAGATGGCTACAGTTTAGTTTGTTTACAATCTGTTCCGTTTAAAATCTAGGTTCTTTTGATTATGAGAAAAACATTAATTATGATTTCAATAAAAAGTACACTACCGTACATTATTTGTACTTAAATAATATAAAGTGTAGCTACAATTTGTTACTGCCGTGTAGTAAAGTGTGTTTTAAAAGTTCGCAATCTAATGCTAGGTTATTTCCTTAATTAATAAATTTTCAGTGTTTGTTTATCTTACTTAATCTTTGAAAGAAATTATATTCAGTTTATAGTGAGAGTTCAGATAACTGTGAGAAATATTTAAAGTGAGTTTATTTCAGGAAATTGGGTAATTCAATTATACTTATCAAATCAGACGACTTGGTATAAACAGTCGTTCAGTCGTAATGTAAGTGGGCTGCAATTGTATTCAGTTTTCAATAATCTTGGGGCTTAAGTATGTCTTGCGTCCTTTTCATGTTAGTTGTAGACATTTTTTCATTTAATTCTCAGGTAAAATGGTCCTTGGCATCAGTTAAATATTATTGTTCCTCGTCTTCTTCTTACTTGTTCATGTTTTTGAATTTTGACTACTTTTTATACATTTAAAATGAAAATTTAGGTCATCAATATTTGGCGATTAATCTTGACGAGCGTCACTTTGAGAGTACTATAAATGAACGGAAAATTCGTAACCAACGGTCTGTTGTCATGGTTACATGTTAATTCTGATTGGTTAATCTTGTCTTATAACCATTTGTTAGATTTCGTCCCGTAGGAGCCTTAAATGTTAGGAAGAATGATATTTCATGAAGTTATTGCCAGGATGCTGAATAATGATGAGCGTGGACTGTACTGATACATTTATTAAATTTTGTATTACAAGTTACTCGGTATGTTAAGGTTGGCTATGTCTGATAGACGTTTGAATCTTTAAAGAAAACCAAGTCGGTTAAAAAGATGCATATTAGCAGTATTGAGGCGCGAGTACGCGGCACTCCAAACTACAGCAATGATTACTGTAGGGCCTAAGGCCTACACAAAATTGTCTCGACGACAAGATGAATATGAATAAATGACAGAACAAGCAGCAAACGCGCTTACGTCCGCTGCCCGCTGATGCACGTTGAACTGTGACGATGCCTGAACTTGATAAACGTAATTTAGAAAGTACAGATTAACCAACCTTTAAATACGAAAATTACCACATTACTGTCCATAACTGCCCGCAAAAATCAAAAGATTTTTTAATACATTTTAATAACTTATTATACGAAAACACAATGTGTTCTTAATAATAGATGTCAACCTCAATAAATTGTATTGAACCTTGAGATTGAAATGTTAGATAACAGTTACAACATTAACTGTCTAGAGATAAACTTGAGTGATGATGATAAGAGTTGAGCAGGCCACAGTTGGCTTGCAAACTGATTTATACATGAGTATAAATGTAAAAATTAGCAATGTATTGCTAATATATATATTGTATGTATACAATACAAAACAATATAAAACATGAAAAATACATAGTTTAACAATGTTTGATGATGAATAATCGGTGACTCATCACATGATGGGCCCAATACAAATTGCAAATATTTTATGCAAGTCATGATGGTTAGCTTGAACCAGTCAAGGCCAGTTGACCTATACAATAGTATTGAGTGTAAAATGAACAGACAAAAATTATTACAAAATTATACATGTAAAAACACAGATTTAGCATAACGCTTTAATATAATAATTGAATGATGCATGCTATACCTGAAGTTTCAGGAATGTACAATAAATTGTCATGTGAAAACAGATTATACATTGTTGAATGATTGCAAGCACAAAGTGTAATGACATGTGTGTCATAATTAAAAGCATGAATAATAATTGTGCAATACGTGATCACAAAATACAAAATACACAATATAAAAATATATGCGTGGCGTATGGTTATAGACAGTAGATGCGGGTAAAACAATGTGTTTTACATGGATACAAGTTATACATAATAAATAGAATAGAAATCGGTTTAGATAATTACAAATACATGAATACAAGGCACAATAGCATAAGTGACAAGTACAACAAATGTGTTTATACAAAACGTAATACATGTGTTGAACAACTGCGAGTAATAAATTCATAAAGTAATAAAATATCACACATATTGACAAAGAATGTGCAAGAAAATGCATACATGGTTTGTATAGCTGCAGACCATGCGAATATTATATAACAAAATTTTTACATAAGAACAATACTAAGCAAAGACATGAGGCATAAATCAAATGTTGTATACACGAAAATACAAAAATAATTGAAGCTTTGCATATTAAATAAACTGACACTTGCTTGAGTACAACAAACAGTTTCTGAATCAAAAATATACAAATTAAAGCTTATGCTAAAAACAAAGGTGCTTATAACTAACAAAATCTTCTCAGAACATCTGATTTATGTGTGTTTGACAAGTATATACAAAGGAAAATAAACTCTTTTTTACTGTTCGTCCCTCGCAGGGACCAAACATAACTTATGAATTGGTCTGCGATAGATGCCAGTAGGCGTGCGAACGTCAACTACTCTAATTAAGTTGTCTGGGCCAGGAAATGTGGCGGTAATTACACCAAATTTCCATGCTAATGGAGGCAAGTTATCCTCGATCAGCAAAACCAGGTCACCAATGGAAACGTTTTCCTTAACGAATTTCCATTTGTGACGTTGTTGTAATTGATGTAAGTAATCGCGAGACCAAGCTTTCCAAATGACTTGGACAAACTTCTGGAGAAGTTGCCAACGTCCAAGACGAGAGATGGGAACGTGAGATAAGTCAGGATCAGGTATCGCCGTTAATGGTGTGCAAATTAAAAAATGGCCAGGTGAGAGTGGCACTGGATCATTTACATCCGATGAAACGGCAAATAATGGACGTGAGTTTAGACATGCCTCTATCTGAGACAAAACCATCGTAAACTCCTCAAAAGTGAGTATACACTTGCCGACCATGCGGCGCAAATGATACTTTAAACTCTTTATACCGCTCTCCCAGAGACCACCAAAATGAGGTGACGAGGGCGGAATAAATGACCATTTACTACCATGAGAGGTCATAAAGGATTGGATTGATGAGGTGGCATCCTTATTATGCCAAAGATTGTAAAGGTCATGGAAAACGTTGCGGGCCTTTCTAAAGTTCGTGCCATTATCAGAATATAACTGGGTGGGTATGCCCCTACGGGCCATGAAACGACGTAAGGCAGCTATAAACGCGTTGGCCATAAGGTCGGAAACCAATTCCAAATGAATGGCCCTGGTCGCTAAGCAAATGAACAAAGACACATAGGATTTTGACAGAGTCCTAGATTTCTGCCCGCCATGACGAATCATGAAGGGACCACCATAATCAACTGCGCAGAATAGAAAGGGCCGCGAAGGAGTGACCCTAGGAGATGGCAAAATACCAAGCCTTTGAACCTGATGTTTGGTACTAAACCTGAGACACTTGACGCATCTACGAATCGAATGACTATCTTGGCGTTAATGATCCACCAACGTTGACGAAGTGAATGATGCACAAGTTGCGCACCAGCGTGGAGTAGACGAATGTGTTCGCGTTTGATAATAAGGCGAGTGATATGAGCCGATTGATGCAAGACAATAGGATGCTTATTGTCATAAGGTAGTTGCGACTGCTGTAATTGTCCGCCGACGCGTATGACGCCAAACTCATCAAGAAACGGGTCCAGAGAAGACAACTTACTCCTGATAGAGACAGAAGACCGATTACGAAGGTAATTAAGCTCAGCAGCGAAGTGGATGGACTGGGATTGTTTTATGAAGAAATTAAGAGTGGAATGAATTTCAACGGGGGTAAGAGCACCCGAAATTTTCTCAGCCCTGGAGAGTCTAATATTTTTGATGAATCAAAAGCAATAAGCGTATACGCGAGTCAGACGGTGCAACGAAGAAAAGTCCTTTGAAAGATCAATAGATAGGGTAGATATTAGAGAAAGTTTGGGGGGTTGTTTCTCCTCCGCAGTGCATTCAGGAGACGACAGATTAGAAGGTAAAAAAGGTGAAAAAAGATTGGACTCGGAAGACTGAGACAAACAAGCAGGACCATGCCACCAAAGCGAACAATCGCACAAAACATCGGGGTGACATCCCCTAGAAATAATGTCAGCAGGATTATGTTGTGAATGGATATGATGCCATGTGTATGTTTCAGTGAGACGCTGAATCTCGGCAACACGATTAGCGACGTAGGTCTTCCACCTAGAAGACTGGGCATGAATCCAGTAAAGGGACACCATGGAGTCAGAATACAGGTGAACACTATTGATAAAGGAATGAAGAGCAGGGGTGACTTTGAATAAGAGTCGCGATAACAACAAGCAAGCGCAGAGTTCAATGCGGGGTAATGACACCTGTCGTAGTGGGGCCACGGGAGGTTTGGAACACAGAAGGTGACAAGAGGCCAATGAATCTTGATAAATGACTAACGTAAACACAACACCCATAGCCCTTTTCAGAAGCATCCGCAAACCCATGTAATTCAACTACCTTTGCCTTAGACTTGCAGCGAATAGAACGTGGGACAATAATTTTACCGATTAGACATAATTTATCGCATAATGAACGCCAATGCAAGTGTAATTGCCCGGAGATTGGCTCATCCCAACCAAGATTGCACAGCCATAGTTGCTGCATAAACTGTTTGTAAAGAAAAACAATGGGACAACGAGTCCGAGTGGGTCGTAGATACCTGCGATAATCGATAGGATTTTCCTCTTAGAGATGCTTGATTCAACTGGAAATGACTTGATGTCAAACAAAAATGAATCTGTAGAGTTATTCCAAAGAATGCCCAACGTACGCACATTACCTTGTTTGTTTAATGGGAGTGATAAATTACTATGATCTGCGACCACATTGGGTTCATTTGATGCCCATTTATGCAGAGTGAGGCCGTATTGACTCAACAACGTACCTAAGTCAGATTTCAACTTGGTCAGATTAGAAATGGAGTCTGCACCGGTTAACAAAACATCGACATAGAAATCATTAATTATAGCTGACGCAGCGTCAGGAAAAGAAGCTTCATGATCCTTACCAATCTGAATAAGACAGCGAGTGGCCAAAAATGAAGCACTAGCAGTACCGTATATTACAGTTCGCAATACAAAATGTTTAAACTGTTCGAGGGGAGAGTTACGCCACAGAATACGTTGATAATGACAATCCTTATCAGATACCAGAATTTGTCGATACATCTTCTCGATGTCGGCGATGAGAACATAGTTGTGCATACGAAATCGCAAAAGAATAGAAAAAAGGTCTTGTTGGACGTTTGGGCCTACCAACAAAATATCATTGAGAGAAAAGCCATTGGTAGTTTTGGCCGAGCCATCAAAAACGACGCGAAGTTTTGTCGTAGAACTAGAATGTTTAAAGACGGCATGGTGAGGCAAATAGTAGGTATTTGAAACCCCGGAATTGATAGAACAATCATCGACAAGCGTCAGGTGGCCAAGATCCTTATACTCCTGAATAAAGTTTGCGTATTCGCGCGCAAGCTCAGAATCACGCATGAACCGGCGTTCTAAACTCAAGAATCTCGCTTCAGCGTTAGCATAGGACTCACCCAACTGGGGATTGTCAGACTTGAATGGTAGCGAAACAACGAACCTACCCTCATCATTGCGATGAGTGGACTTAACAAAATACTCCTCACAAGCTGAATTGTTACTAATGGGTGCATTATCAGGGATGGTTTCGGTCTCCCAAAATTTCTCAAGAGGCGCCAAAATTTGACTGTCGTTGTTCCTAGCCAGGAACGAAACAGCGGGACCCTTATAACGGCAGTGTTTGGGCAGATTGCCTGCTAGAATGTAGCCTAACTTTGTTTCTTGTATAATACGAAATTGAGAACCGCGTACATATTTGTTAGCTAAAATTAAATCTAAATAAAATTGCGCTCCTAACAGTATGTCAATATCAGCTGATATGTTGAAATGTGGATCGGCGAGAAAAACGTTATCTGGGACGTTAAAATGATTTATGTCGAAAGATTGTGCTGGCAGTTTATGAGTTAATGCAGATAAGACCGCACATGTTGCTTCAAAGCTGAATCTTTGATACCGAGAAATAATGTGAATAGACGCCAAATTAGTGGCACAACACGCTGCATTATTAATACCTGTAATCGGTATGTTAGATTTAGTCAAGTTAAGCCGTAATTTCTTAGCAAATGATTCCGTACAAAAATTCACTTGTGACCCAGCATCCAATAGAACTCTTGCAGGCTGTCTGTTACCAGCCCGGTCGATGACAAACACAAGTGCTGTCGATAAAAGAACATTGTTTGTAGACTGTAACCTAAGTGAACAATAATTGCTACTGCTGGCAGAACTTTGTTTTGACACATTATTTATGTGCAGCAATGTATGGTGTCGTTTTGAACAGATCTTACATGATTGTTTGACCTTACAATTAGATGCAAAATGATCTGGTCTTAAACAATTGGTACAGCGTTTATGATTTAATACAAATTGCCCTCGTTCTGATATGCTTAATTCACGAAATTTGTCACACATGTAAATTGGATGACTAGCTTTGCAGCACGGGCATAAATAATTATTTGTAGCTGAGTGATAACTTTTAAATGCAGTGCTGCCAGCAGAGTTTCGTAATTTATGTTTGTCAGATTTATTGTTGAACCTTAAAGTTAGCTTGTTGAGCTGCTGTCCTGCATCAATCGGTAATGTATTTTCTAACAACTGTCTACGTGCGTTTAAAAACTGGGTAAAGCTTTGAAAGTTAGGAAGATTATCGGGATCTATACACTCCTTCCATAATTTAAACGTGGAATGGTCCAGTTTTGCTGACAATAATTGTACAGTAATAAGCTCAAATGAATCCACTGACAGTTGCATGGCTGCCAGCAAATTAACTGAAGATGTTATTGTATTTATGAATTCTGCCAATCTTTGGATAGAGTCCTTGATTGTTGACTTTACTTCAAGCAAATTTTGAATATAATACTTCGCTAATATGAATTTGTTATCATATCTAGCGGACAGCAAACTCAACGCTATGGAATAGTTCTCATTACAAATAGGTAATGCCTTAATTAGATCTAGTGGCTCATTTTTAAGAGATGAGTACAAATAATTTCTGCACTGACGTTAAATCAGATCTGGCGTGTACCAAGTCCAGAAATATTGAATAAAAGTGCTGCCATTCTAAAATATTGCCTGTGGAGCAGGGCAAACTTATAGGTGTTAATTGCATATTGCTTGTTAATACTGGAGATACAGTCTGAACGTTGAAAGTTTCTATTAATTGCAAGATATTGGCTTCTGTTGAATATAACAGCTCTTCAACCTCAATTCGGTCTTCTTGAGCAGCATTTATGTCCTTAGAAATGAGTTCAATTTCAGACTGTACCTTACCGTATTTTGTTGCCAAACGTTTTAGACTTTCGAGTCTAACCGTTAAAAAATGTTTTGTATTAGTGTTTTTATCAAAGTTAGTTATAGCCGAATTGATTCGCACTATGGCAGACTTTAAGCCGTCTCTTTTTCTGACCAACACTTTGAGGCCTTCTTCAGCCATTGTACGCACTTGTAAATGATGTCGTTGACGTCGTACCTGGTATGCGATGTCCTGGAGCGTCGAGGCCGTGGAATAGATGGCAGACACACACGGACTGGATAGATGACTGCTCAATCTGGTGTGTAGATGCTAGCACATGGATGGTCTTGCAGTGGTGTCGTCACGAGGCTCAATGGCGACGAAAGAAATGCTGACTAAGTCCCAACACGGTCGGATCAGCGAATATGCTGAATCACCCATGATGGCCAGAAATTGGTAGAGAAAATGATGAAAACCGCTCTAATATAAGTTGCAGAAAAGTAAAATGACGAATCCAGGCACGGAGCGACCAAAAAATGTTAGATTTCGTCCCGTAGGAGCCTTAAATGTTAGGAAGAACGATATTTCATGAAGTTATTGCCAGGATGCTGAATAATGGTGAGCGTGGACTGTATTTGACACATTTATTAAATTTTGTATTACAAGTTACTCGGCATGTTAAGGTTGGCTATGTCTGATAGACGTTTGAATCTTTCAAGAAAACCAAGTCGGTTAAAAAGATGCATATTAGCAGTATTGAGGCGCGAGTACGCGGCACTCCAAACTACAGCAATGATTACTGTAGGGCCTAAGGCCTACATAAAATTGTCTCGACGACAAGATGAATATGAATAAATGACAGAACAAGCAGAAAACGCGCTTACGTCCGCTGCCCGCCGATGCACGTTGAACTGTGACGATGCCTGAACTTGATAAACGTAATTTAGAAAGTACAGATTAGCCAACCTTTAAATACAAAAATTACCACATTACTGTCCACCATTGTTATCAAATTTGAATTATTATTCAAAATAGCTGTATATGTTCTGATTGCTTATATTCTTCTGTCTTCCTTCCTAAGTATTAAATATTATCACTACTGTTATTATTTCCTTTCAAAGATTGTTTTGATATCCCATAAGGTTGGGTTCTATAAGATATTAACGTTTGTACAATTATGTCAATGTTTATTAATTACATTTCTCTTTTAATTTAAGTCCTTATTCTAACATTTTTCTTTTAATATGATTTACAAATTATCCTTGGCTGGTTACTCGCCTTGGATTTGTTAAATTCCTTATTGATTTTATACAATTTGCAGTTATTTGTTTTGGGCAGTTAGGCATTTCATAGGCCTAAGCAGCCATTAATTATATTTACTTATTTTATACAAATTATATCTCATTTTACTTTAATGCATTTTGTTTTGTTATTTTAATTGGTTGTTTTATTTGTAGATGTGTTTTGGAACTGATTTTATACTGTTTGTAGGTTTCTATTATTTTCTACATTATGGCTTGTTAATTATTTCCTAACTGATTTTCCAGTGTTATTATTTTTGTATTCATTTACCTTCTTATTTATCTATTTTGCCCTTGTTAACAATATGGCTATTACTTACTATTAAAACATAACATCTAGGCCTATGGTCTGTACAATTCCTTCAGCCATATCCTATTCACAAATAATAATAATAATAATATTTATTACCAATTTTCCTTTACATATAATAAAAATTATACAATAAAGGACCCATAGGGGGCATAAATGCCCGTACATAGGTTGGTCCTTAGAATTAATATTTATATACTTAATACTAATTGTGAGTTTTACCTCACCGATCATAGTAAATATTAAAAATAAATTATTTTTCAACTTTAACAAAATTTTAGTTTGTACTATAACACAATTCAATAAATAAATGAAAAAAAGAGAAAAAAGGTCCATATCATAATAGACTGTTTTTTTGATTATTCAATAACAATGTTCCTAACTTTTTCTTTGATTTTTTTTTTAAGCACTTTTATATTTACACTTAGATTTTTCAGTTCATTAGGTAATTCATTAAAATATTTTATGGCATAATACACATAGCTTCTTTGCCCAATACTTAATAGGTGTCGCGGCAATATAATATTTTTATACCGTGTGTTGATTCGATTTTGTAAAAACTCACTTTTTAGATCATTGTATTGATAAACTATAGAATTCACTACAAACACCTGTTTAATATTTAATGGTTTATTCGAATCTTGTTCATTGACTCCTATAATTTTAAGAATACACTTTTGCAGCCGATGCGTCTAGAGATGATTTATATAGACCCCCCCAGCCTATGATAGCATACCCTGCCACACTATGGAATAGTCCATAGTATATTTGTATTAGTTGCTTTTTTGATAAAATTTGTTTAAGTCTGTAAAAAACGTAGACTAAGTATTTGGTTTTTTTTACAATGTTAGCCACATGTACATCCCACTTCATGTTAAAGTCATATGTTATTCCTAGATATTTACTAGATTTAACTCTTTTCAATTTTTGACCATTTATCTTAATTTCAAAGTCATGCGGAACAGAGTCTCTATAATTTCCAAAGGTGATAAAAACAGACTTGCTTATGTTGAGTACTAGATTATTGTGATAGAGCCAAGAGTATATTATAATATCTAATTTAGTTGACATATCTGTAGCAAGTTCAGGCCATGTCTTTGCTTTCATTGGTACTGCTGTATCATCAGCATATGCTATTAATACATCTTGTAACACTAGTAAGTCATTGATATATAAAATAAACAATAAAGATCCTAATATAGAGCCCTGGGGCACTCCAACATTTGTTTTAATAGGCTGACTTCTAGTCCCATTCACCTTTACAACTTGTGTCCTGTCATGTAAATAACTGGCTATCAGGGATAAGCTTACACTTCTTATTCCCATATTCTGTAATTTGGATATAAGTATGCCATGATCGACAGTGTCAAAAGCTTTGGAGTAGTCCAAAAAAGTTACAACAGTTGGTATGCTAATACTTAGATTTTCATAAATAAATTTGCTAAGTAGGGCTATAGCATCATCTGTACCTTTCTTCTTGAGAAAGCCAAATTGTTTAGACAAATTTAATTAAACAATTTTTAACAGTTATTAGGTAATGTTTGTTTACAATT
Source organism: Magicicada septendecula (assembly GCA_034769895.1). Taxonomy (NCBI): domain Eukaryota; kingdom Metazoa; phylum Arthropoda; class Insecta; order Hemiptera; family Cicadidae; genus Magicicada; species Magicicada septendecula. Next base: position 1,405,928,035 of record CM068367.1, read on the forward strand.
CATTTCATTCCTTATTATTTTTTGGGTGATAAACATCATCACTCCTTTTAAACTTTTTTCAATTAATTATCCCTTATAACTTGGGGTGTTTATTGATTTCATTTCTAATTCCTTATTTCTTACATAATCTCTATCTTCACTCCATGGTAACACCAACTATTTACCTTTCATGGGATTCTCCCTTCTAAATACTAGTGTATACAATTTAACTTAATTTTATTAATAATAAGATTCTTATTACTTCCATATTCCTTAAGGAATGGAAGTATGGTGATGGCAAAAAAAATCGTGTTCGAGATTATTGCAGATTCTGATTCTACTACACTCAAAACATGAAAAAAAGTCGTTTTCCGAAAAGTGTCTGTGTGTGTGTCTGTCTGTCTGTCTATCTGTGTGTCTGTAGATTTTTTTTCTATGGCAAACGATAACTGCCGCAAATTCAAACAGAATCAAATAATTTTTTGCATGCAGCCCTGATTTGCAGAGTACTCGCGACCTATTGTTTTTGGTGAAGATCGGTTGAGGGAAAGGGGTAGTTTACCTGCAACGGTTTTTTTTTAGCAAGGGTAATTTTGTTTGTTTGGCAAACGATAACAGCCGCAAATTCAAACAGAATCAAATAATGTTTCGCATACAGCCCTGAATTGTAGAGTTCTCAAGACCTATTGTTTTTGGTGAAGATCGGTTAAGGGAAAGGGGTAGTTTACCTGTAACGTTTTATGTTTTAACAAGGGTATTTCCTATGGCAAACGATAACAGCCGCAAATTCAAACAGAATCAAAAGATTATTTGCATACAGCCCTAAATTGTAGAGTTCTCAAGACCTATTGTTTTTGGTGAAGTTCGGTTGAGGGAAAGGGGTAGTTTACCTGCAACGTTTTTTTAACAAGGGTATTTTCTATGGCAAACGATAACAGCCGCAAATTCAAACAGAATCAAATAATGTTTTGCATACAGCCCTGATTTGTAGAGTACTCAAGACCTATTGTTTTTGGTGAAGATCGGTTAAGGGAAAGGGGTAGTTTACCTGTAACGTTTTATGTTTTAACAAGGGTATTTCCTATGGCAAACGATAACAGCCGCAAATTCAAACAGAATCAAAAGATTATTTGCATACAGCCCTAAATTGTAGAGTTCTCACGACCTATTGTTTTTGGTGAAGATCGGTTGAGGGAAAGGGGTAGTTTACCTGCAACGTTTTTTTAACAAGGGTATTTTCTATGGCAAACGATAACAGCCGCAAATTCAAACAGAATCAAATAATATTTTGCATACAGCCCTGATTTGTAGAGTACTCAAGACCTATTGTTTTTGGTGAAGATCGGTTAAGGGGAAGGGGTAGTTTACCTGCAACGTTTTTTTATCAAGCGTATTTTCTATGGCAAACGATAACAGCCGCAAATTCAAACAGAATCAAATAATTTTTTGCAAACGTCCCTGAATTGTAGAGGTCTCAATGACTTTCGATTTTGGTGAAGATCGGTTAAGGGGAAGGGGTAGTTTACCTGCAACCTTTTACGTTTTAACAAGAGTAAAGTACTTGAAAATTTATTTAAACTTTTTGAAACAATGGTAATTGTTAAAAATAAAATAATTTTGTTGCCAGGCAATAAAATTATAATTTTTTCATTTTAATGTAATATAATATTTTTCATTTAATACAGCAATAAAAAGGCAGGTAAGACACAGCCTGGCTGTTTGGCTGGAAATGATTTTAAATATAAATCTTAGAATATGGAAGTCATGTATGGTTCTCCATACCGATATTTTTAATAATAATGTCACCATCACTATACAGTGTTCATTACAGGTTATTATCTGTTTACTCCTAATACTATCATTAACAACATTATTAATTATTAATGTGGTTCACTATTAATCATTTAGAGTTTGTTTATAGATTATTAAGTGTTTTTTCCTATTAATATGGTTTCTAATTATTTTGGAGTTTTACACTTTCACTTTTGCATTCCTTAAATGTTTATATTAAGTGTTTATTAGTGGGTAATCCCTATAATTACTTTTTCTTTGTCACTTAGTTGATTTTATATTCTCACTATCTCTCTCATTACAAATATTATTTACATTATTAATAAGTTTATGTCGTTATAGAGTTTGTTGTTACATCTAACTCTAATTCTTGGGTTAGTGTACTTTTATTTTTTCACATTACGTTACTGGGTTTTATCAAATCATATACATTTATCTTTCAATCGATAATAATAATTATTTTATATATTGGTTAATTATTGGTTTCGTTTCCAATATTACTTTTGAGTGTACCATTTCTCCTTTTCATATTCTATATTACTTGTCCGTGTTTTCCCATTCGGTTTCACCTTATTTCCTTTACACTGGGTTAGTTTCATGTTCATTATCCTTCTTCACCTTTATCTTATTTTGTTTCATTTTATTTTGGTTTTCCCCTTCTCACTTGGTTTTATTTCATTTGGTTGTATGGAATTATCCACTTTTCTTATTTGGTTTCGTCTTTTGGTTCTTTTTATTTGGTCAATCACTTTCTTATTTGGTTTCGTCTTTTCCCTTCTTCTTTTTGTTTCTTTTTATTTGGTCAATCACTTTCTTATTTGGTTTCGTCTTTTCCCTTCTTCTTTTTGTTTCTTTTTATTTGGTCAATCACTTGGGTTAGGTCATGTCGTCGTTTGTCGTGTCATTGTCATTTTATTTTCATTATATTAAACATTTTATTTTATACGAATTACTTTTTTATAAATATCACTATAATATTGACGACTCGGAACACAAAGTTTTTTATAAGTAAAAACGTAAAGTTTTACCTTACAGCCTAAACCGGCTTTCACCTATAGAAGGCTTCATCAGAGGCTGTCGTTAGTAGCGCTGCTCGTCTTGTTGTTGGCGACGAGAAAGTGTTTCGAAAGATTGAAGCTGTGTGTGTGTGGTGAGATGTGTTCGAATAATGCGTGCGATTTGAATTGTGTCTGTTCGTTTAGGATGTCGTTTTTATTTGTTTTTGTGTGTTTGTATATTTCTAATTGTTCTAGAGTGTCTAGTTTTCGGCCTTTTGTGTGTACGTGTAGTATGTTCATGTTATTGTCGATGTTTTTATATGTGTGGTTTGCTTCAATGAGGTGGTTTGCGAAGGTAGATTCTGTAGTGGTGTGGAGTGCTTTTGTGTGTTCAATGTATCTCTGTTTGAAGCTACGTCCTGTCTGGCCTATGTAGAATTTACTGCAATTTGAACAATTTAGTTTATATACACCGGGTAGATCGAATTTGTTTTGTGCTTTGGGCATGCGTTTTGATAGTGTGTGTTCTGTTTTGTTAGTAGTTTTGTAAGCGATTCTGTATCCTGCTTTTTTGAATTTGTGGGCAATTTTTTCTGTTTGTTTGTTGATGTATGTTAGTGTTATGAATTTGTTGTTTTCTGTCTTTGTCTGTTGTTTGTTTTGTGTTTTGTGTAGGAGTTTACTGACTATTGTTCTGTCATAACCGTTAGATTCTGCTAGATATTTTATCGTGTTTAGTTCGTCTTTGTAGTCTATTTCATCTAAGGGGATGTTGTTAAGTCTATGTATCATGGTTCTAAAAGCAGCTAGTTTGTGTTGTATTGGGTGATTGGAGGTGTTGTGTATTAGTGTGTCAGTTGTAGTTGGTTTTCTGTATATACTGAATTTGTGCCTGTGTTCTAGTTTTGTGATGGAGAGGTCTAAGAAGTTTATGGTATTGTTGTGTTCGTATTCGGCAGTGAAGGTTATGTTTTTATGTATTTTGTTTATGTGCGTTAGTAACTGTTCACATTGTCTTTTGTTTCCCCTGTATAGTATTAGAATGTCATCAACGTATCTGTGCCAATATAGTATTTTATGTGAGTGTCTGTCATTGTTTGTAAGTATTTTTGTTTTTTCTAAGTGTTGGAGGAAGACTTCTGCTAGAATGCTGGATATGGGGGAGCCCATGGGTAGGCCATCGTTCTGTGTGTAGTATTTATTGTTATAAGTTTTTTATATCGTTTTTTATATACTTTTTTATATCGTAGATTCCTCTTTTTTATCCCTGGTATTGGGGTGGCTTATTTGTGTTGTAACATAATGCATCTCCTTCAAAATTGATCATTTTGGTAAAACACTAGCATAGTTTTTTATGAAATTATCAGTTATATATAATTTTTTCCTTTTTTTTCTTGTTTGTTTCTTCGTTCTTATTTCTATTCTTACTTGATTCACTCCTTTTTATTTAAATCTGTTTTTATTTATTTCCATTAGTGCGTTCTCCCTTTTATATAATTTTTTCCCTAACTTTTAAGTAGCCGGTTTCTTCCATTACTACTCATTTTTCTGAGACCAGAGGAACATCGTCTGTGCTCAGTTAATTTGATTGCTGGACCTATTCTCAGTCAATCTTAAATACCTTTTTTGTCATCTTGTGACTTACATTAATAATAATAATATTTTTTGGGATTGTCCACGTAGTGGTTTTTTCGATCATTTTAGCCTTTTACTCATTCTTCCTTCTGCTGTACCTTTGTTATATACTGTTATTTACTCATACAGTTGATTGTTTTTTATTTATTTTGTTGTTAACTTCATCATTTCTAACTTTTCATTAGTTTGTTTTTCTTTTCTTCTTGTGATCATTTTAATTATCTTAGACATCTTTTTTCCTTTTTTTTTTGGTTGTTTACTAATATTCTGCTTTAGCCATTTGCTGTATATCTGCTTTATACACAATATTTTTTTTTCTTATACCAGTTTTTTTTTTGAATTCATTATAATTTTAGGCATTTGTCTTAGCCGTTCTTGCTTGATTTTATTTTTGTTTATTTTGTTTTGTTTTAAATGTTATTCTGAATAATTTTTGTAAGTTTGTTGTTCTTACTTTATAGGAATTTTTGTAACTTATTCCTTATATATTTATACGTATACAGTAGACGCCCTCTTAACCGGTCAGCTTGGGACCAGGGGGTCGGCCGGTTAACAAAATGGCCGGTTAAACCGAACAAAATCAAACACTTGTACAGTACTGTATCGTTAAAAGTTGTTTATTTTACAGACATAACATTAACACTGTATACAGTATTTCAGTTACACTTTAAAAAAATCCGTGATTGTTTTTTGCTTTTTAAGTTTGAATGAATTTTTAAAAGCGTGGTCACGCCACTTTCGCATAAACATGACATCGTCACCTTGTTGTTCGACGTATCGCACTGCCAGCTGTAATGCTTCCAATGCGTCTTTGTGACTGACTTTTCCCTCGCTGTCTTCTTCTTTTTCTTCTATGATCCCATCTTCGTCAATATCAGTTTGCTGGCAGACAGCACTTATGATTTCCTCATCAGCCAAAGTTTCGTTTTCAAGCTCTTGATCACCATTTATCCATTCTTCGACATCTCTTTCTTCGCATTCTGCCATTATTTTTTGCAGATCACAGAGTAAACTTTGATTGTCGTTATCTGGGACACGTGTATTTTCTTCCGTTATCTGGTCAACGTAATTCTCAATGCCTGGCCAAGCTTTCCTCCATGATTTTATAAAAGCAGTGTGGGGAATTTCTTCAAACGCAGCTGCTATCATGTACACCACATCTTTGATGTTTATAGTCTTTACAGGGTCTACAAGTCCTGAGTTTTCATCTTCCATTTTACCCAAAATTTCAGTTAACAATTTTCGCCTATACCGTCTTTTGAAAGTTGCAATAACTCCCTGGTCCATAGGTTGTATGAGACTAGTTACGTTAGGAGGCAAAAATAAAACGCTGATGTCTTCCTCACATACTAATTGATCAGCACTGGGGTGGGTCGGTGCATTGTCAATGACAAGTAGAGCTTTTACAGGCAATTTTAGATTGATTAAATGGCTTTTAACTTTTGGTATGAATTACGTTATAAACCATTCTTTGAAAAGATGGGAGTCCATCCACACAGATTTTTGAGATCTACAGTAAACCGGGAGGGCTTCCATATTAACATGTTTAAACACACGCGGTTTCTTCGATTTACCAATCACAAAAAGAGGAATCTTATGTGTACCCGCGGCATTGCTACAGAGAGCAACAGTCAATCTTTCTTTGTTAACTTTCATTCCTGGTGCTGATTTTTCATCTGCCATAGCGAAAGTTTGTTTTGGTAGAAGTTTGAAATTTAAGCCCGTTTCATCTAGGTTATATATCTGCTCTGGTTTAAGTTCTTTGTCGTTTATGATTTTTACGAGTTCTGTTGTAAATTCATCTACTGCTCCTGGATTAGCGGACAGCTTTTTCCCACACACATCAAGCACATGTGTTCCATGCCGTTTTTTCCACCTCGATAACCACCCATCACTAGCAACAAATTCGGCCTGGTTTTCGAGTTTTTTGTGAAAACATAAGGCCTTTTCTTTTAATATTGGCCCACTAATCGGCGTACCTTTTCGACGTTGTTGGACAAACCATACCCAAAGGGCGTCATCAACAATCTCGTTGGTTGGTTTTCTAATTGTGCAACGGGACTTGAGTACTTTTTGTGATTCAACCTGCATACAGTAATCCTGAAGTGAATTTCAGTTTCTCCGCCAATCGTTGACAGTACTTTTTCCCACGCCTAATTCGTTACATATTAATTGTACCGATTCACCTTTGTCTAAACGTTCTAAGGCATTAAGTTTTTGCGCAATACTGATTACTACACGTTTCCGTTTTTTGTCACTCATGTTTGTAGCACACGAAAAAAATAATGAAACTGGGTGTACTTACGGTAGTACAGTACAGTAATAATCGACACGTCTTCACATTGACAATTCAACCACTAAACTGACTAAAGACGTTCAATAAAATAAACAAGTGAAAATCATGAAACTTTTGACATGCCGGTGAGCCGTGTCGGTGTAATTTCACATTTATGTTTACGCGGTACAATCGAAAGCCGCTTGATTACTAAAAACATAAATAGATAATGTATAAACATCTGTTGAATTAACGGATATTGAAAGCGTGGGAAACAGACGAGTCTGAGGGTCGGCTGGTTAAAGCGGTAATCGAAAGCCGCTTGATTACTAAAAACAAATAGAAAATGTAGAAACATCCGTTTAATTAACGGATATCGAAAGCGTGGGAAACAGACGAGTCTGGACGGTTAAAGCGGCGGCCGGTTGATCCGAGGCCGGTTAAGAGGGTCTACTGTATATATTTTTTTTCTTCTTTTATATTTTATTTATACCTTATTGTAAGGTGATCTTACTTTGTAGGAATTTTTGTAACTTATTCCTTCTTTTAATATTTTATGTTAGGCCTCATAAGTCATTGAAATATTGTTGTAAGCTGAGCTTACTTCTTTTGAATTTTGGTAAATCTTTATTTGTTTATTATAGGTTATTTTTCTTCGTAAAACTTTTTTATAGAAGCTTGATTATACACTCCTTTTATCTTTTTGGTGGTTATGTTACTTATTTCGTAAGTATTGTTACCATTGTCCTTGGTGATGACATAAGGTCCTATGTATAATAATAACAGTTTCTTTGTTATACCTTCAATCGTACTGGGTAGTTCACGGTTTTTTATTAATACTCTTTCTCCTTCGTTATATTTAATTATTTTAGGTTGGTTTTGAGAATACTTTGCTTTTTGTTTCTTGATTTTCTCCATGATTCGGCTGTACCATTTGTTTTGATCATATGGGTCTTCTGAGTTGTTTGGGAATTCTATTAATTCCTGTATCTCTCTATGTGGTTTTCTTCCAAACATCATTAAATATGGGGTGTTCTCAATAAAATGGTGGTAACTTATATTCAAAAATACTTCGGTTGAAGTTGAATATTTCTGCCATTCCTTTTGATTATCATTGCAATACGTTCTTAAAATATGTCCCACCTCTCTTAACACTCTTTCTGCGGGATTACTGCTAGGGTGGTATACGGATGTTTTATGTTTTTATGTTTAATTTTAATAGTTCCTCTTTCCACTTTTTCCCTTTGAATTGTGTTCCGTGGTCTGTTATTATCATGTATGGTTTTCCTATTTCTGTAATGTATTTATTTTTGATGATGTCTAATGTTTTATTTGTTGTGGCTCTGTTTATAGCGTATAACTTGGTGTACTTAGTGTAATGGTCCAATAGAATCACTATGTACTTGTATCTGTGTCTCCCTCCGCTACGTGGGAATGGTCCAAATATATCGAGAAACACCTTTTCCAGTTTGGCGTTTGAAGTGATGGGTATCACTGTTCCATCTTTTCTCTCGTTATTTGTTTTGACCATCTGACATATTGTGCAGTTTTAATGGTTTTATTTACCTTTCTAGTTATACCTTTTATGAACATTTCTTCCTCTAATGCTTTTACCATTTTGAGCGTTCCCATGTGTCCGTACCTGACATGGTAATCTTTAATTATTTTGTTTTCTATTGAGTTTGGAACTACCAGTTTCCATGTTCCTTGGTTCTTTTTGGTTTTAACAAATAGTATATCCTTGTGTATGCAATAAAAGTTATTTATAATTTCCTCAGATTCGAACAGTCTCCTTCGTATGTTTAAGATTTTGGTTTCTTGCTTCTGCTGTAGCACTATTTCGCTTACAATATCTTCCAGGTCCTTCCTATCCTTTAATATGTAATACACTTTGGCGATCTTCTCTTTTTCTCCTTCAAATGTTTGGTTTTCTACATTTATTCTGGACAATACATCCACCGCTACGTTCTTCCGGCCTGGAATATACTCCCACATAATATGGTACTCTTGCAGAGCGAGTATCCAACATGTAAGTCTGCCATGACTCAATTTGCATTGTTTTAAAAATGATATAGACTTATGGTCGCTTCTGACTGTAATGGGATATCCTACGATATAGGTTCTGAACTTCCCGCATGCGAATACTATGCTGAGTAGTTCTTTTTCTGTAACATTGTTGTTGCGTTCGCAATTGTTTAGTATCCTGCTGGCAAAACTGATGACCAGGTGGTTTCCTTCCTTATCTTCTTGATATAATTCTGCGCCTAGACTGATGTCGCTGGAGTCGCAATTCATTGTGACGGTACAAAAGTCCGTCTTAGAATTTATGGGTACGGGAGCATAAATTTATTGTATTTCCATGTATTAAAAATGGTTAGGTCAACTTTCCCTCAATGCATTACATACGACGCAGTTTCGTCTGTACAACTCTACTCCAAGGTCATGGCGTACATGCTTCTTGGCAGATACTTACACGAAGCAAATTGCGAACTAAATATTGAAACGTCATCAAATACGCAAAAAACGTAACGATTATGACGCAGAACAATGGCGTCATCCGCTTAAGACAATAGAACAATGACGACATAACCCTACCACTTGCGTAAATTGTACTAGTGGTTCGTTCCCAGTCATCAACTTGAACTCAGAGCGTCAACACGCTGTAAAATTCGCCGGCAGACAATTGCCAGCAAAGTGTTTTTGAAAGTATAAAATGTAGCCAAGATGTAACCAGTGAAAGTTTTAAAACATAAATCAGTAAATAACAATTCACAATGTAAGTTAACTTCAGTGAAACACAGAGAAAAGCAACAAGAAACGCCCGGCTGAACATCCGCCAGACGATGGGGAACGCCTGACTACAACTTCTATTCTACACCAGCAGGGAAGTCCAAATTACCATTACATTTCAGTATTCTTTTTGAGCTCAAATTCTAACAAGTTTAAACATGTACCTTTATCAATGTATGTGTGTGTGAGGGCATGGCAGCGTGTATGGGCCGGCCTACATGAAATAATTGAGGAATTGGTTTGTGTGGACAATGATCTGAAACTTAATAGATCAATTCACAAGAGCTGCAGCCGATTTTAATATGATTTTGTAGTAAATTAAACACAAGTAAGAAATATAAAAAATAAGTAATTATTAGTAAAACGGATGTAGACGCCATTTTGTTTTTGATGGTATAAGGTGCCATCTTTGTTTTCTTTTGTAAGTGTAATTAATGCAAAGGCAGAGCATTAAACAAAGTTATATGTCAACACAAACGTTATTAGAGTCATTATTTCGAAAACCTTTACTGTCTCTGAATCTCGCTGAGAAAGAATCCTGGCCCTTAGAGATGAAATTCATGTTGTTTACAAGCCATGTGCTCGAACCGGATGTGGCATTGGACATATGGTAAGTAAATATACTTTTTATTTATTAGTAATAAACAAAAAGGTCAAAGAATCGAGAGTAACAAATGGCGCCCGAACAGGGACCTTATATAAAATTTTTTTATATAAAATAAGCCAGAATCAGAGACAGAGTGGGTAGCGAAATAAAATATAGCATAACATGTAAATAACGTATGTTACGAGTTAGGTTATGTTGTTCTGAGGTTAAGTAGATGCAAAACAACAGTTTAAAAGAAACAGAATTTTCCTTTTTTATTCAAAATGGCAGATAATAATGAAAGTGTAAATTTAAATAACACAGAAACAGAGTCGATGATTATGGATAATATAGAAATACAGTTTACTCCAATGACAACTAGAACAAGAGAGTTGTCAATGGACGATGTATTTGACTTAATAAAAACAATGTGTGAAAATATAAATAGCAATTTAAATGAACTGAAAGAAGAACAAAACAACGAACAAAAAAAATGAGATTAGAGAAATCGAAAGTAATTTTAACGACAAATTTCATGAGCAAAATGTAAGGTTTGATAATTTTGATAAAAAATTTTACCAATTTGATGAGAAGTTCAATGAAATGAAAAATGAAATCAAAAGACAAAATTTTAAATTTGATGAAAGAATTAACGAAATAAATATGCGTTGTGAAAATAGTAAAAAACAAGCAGTAGAAGCAGTTAGTGAGAAATTCAATACTAAAATAAATGATTTAGATGACAGAATCGATAAAATTAATGAGACAGTAATTAACAAAGTTCAAAACCAAATAGAGATACAAAGTAAAGAAATAGAAAAGAAATGTTTAACTACAGTAGAAAATCAGATAGAAATTAAGACAAAATGTGAAGTAAACGAACAGACATGAAAACCAATGTTTTGCAAAATAAATTAGAGAAATTTGAATAAAATGTAGTAGATATAACCAAAAATATTGAAACTACAGATAACAGAATATCAGAACACGAAAGCAATACAAACAATAGAATAAGTATACTACAAAATAAGATCAAAGAGATAGATGACTTAAATATACAAAATAACAACATATGCATGATAAATATAATTTAATTGAGAATAATTTAACCAGTGTGAAGAATGAGTTACGGGGGGAAATTAACAAAAAATTCACCGGTGTTACCGAAAGGGTGATAATAACTAGAGAATTACATAACGAAATTGAGTTAGAGACTTTCAGCTACGAGAATAGGGTAATACACCCAATGAGATTCATAAACCAAACCCGGGAATACAACCGTTTCAGCCATAGTAGTTGGGAGGTGCAACTGACCAAAATAATTAAATGTTTTAAGGGAAGTTCAATAGTATGGGCTGAAGCACATAGGTTAGAGTGGGACTGTTACGAGACATTCGAAAAAGCATTTAAAGGGAAATACTGGACCGAAGACGAACAAGAAGTACTGAGAAGCCACATAATGGGAACGGGCAATTTCATAGGACACCCTAATAATAATATAACCATATACGTAACGAAGTTGTACAACGAGGCTAAATACCTAGAGCCGCAGATACCATTCAAATCTTTCGTGAGACATGTTAGTAAGCACTTACCGCGAGAAGTCCAGATAACACTGATGACAAAAGAAATCAAAGATATGAACGAGCTAGAGAAAATACTAGACATACTACAAAGCATTAGAGACCGCGAAGTGGGTAGGCGGCCACTACAACATAATAATAATAATAATAATAATAATAACAACTCTGAATTTAGTCACCAGAGAAATAATCATAATGGACATAATAATATGCATAGAGATAGTGTAAACAAATCAGGTGAGTGGAGATGTTCCAGGTGCAGAAGCGAGAATTACGCCAACCAACAACAATGTTTTAAATGCAGGCTACCAAGAGAAGACCAGAGGAGGAGAGACGAATCAAAGCAGTTTGGCCAGCAAAATAGAGGAGCACCGAACACCAGAGGAGCAAACAGTCATAACCAGGGATTGCCGAGAGGTCACCAAGGACCAACCACAAGCACCAACAGGCAACAGACGGAAAACTAGGACAGCCAGTGGTAGCAGGGACCGGATCACTGTCCAGGGAAGCACATAAGGTCCAACCGTTGGAGGATGTCCAGAGCAACGTGATTAAAGCAGACATAGTAGCAGACTTATTAGAAGAAGAAAACAACACTACGAGCGAGGTGAGAGCTAGACTGACTGAGACACAGGTAAATATAGAAAATAAGAATTATAGAACACTTGCAGACACAGGTAGCGAGATTTCCGTTATTGCAGAAAACATTTTAGGAGAGTTAAGAGAGTTTAAGAAGAATATTCCAATTTTACCAGTAGCAGGGGTTACGGGAGTACACAGTAAAAGAATAACAAAACAGATACACTTAAGTTTTTTGATAAATGACAGAATTTGAGAACACATTTTTGGTAGTTAAAGGGTTAAGTTTAGACATTATACTGGGTAATGATTTCCTGCAAAGAAACAAAGCTGTTGTAAATTTTAAGGAGAAAATAGTAGAATTAGACGGGGGTGATCGGTCTGTAAGGGTTAGTTTTGAACAAGTGTTAGATAAAACTACAATAACAGGGGTGAAAATACTACAAAAACGAGTAGGCGAGAGTGATACAGATACTAGAATAAATTCATGTAGAGAGGTAGAGTATATGGAGAGTTTTGAAAATGAAATGAGTAATATTAATGATGCAGTATGGGAGATAAGGGCGGATGAATTTTGTAGTGGAGGTGAGGTGATAAGGGATGATCAACGTGCGTCGTTGTGGCAAGTGGTTGAGCAGTTTAAGGGAGTGATTGCCAGTGTTCCAGGAAGGGCAAAAGGTTACGAATGTATATTGCAGATACGGGAACACACACCTTTCATGCAGCGAAGTTATCCCGTGCCTTACTCCAAACGACGAGCGGTGCAAGAGGAACTGGACAGGATGATGGAAGGAGGAATATTCGAGAGGTCAGTGTCACATTATTCAAACCCATTGGTTGTAGTAATAAAAAAGGATGGTAGAGTGAGGTTATGTTTAGATGCGAGGAGGATAAACCAGATTATAATACCAGACCGGGAATCACCAGAGTCAATCAACGAGATATTTCAGAAATTTAGTGGAGTGAAGTACATGACATCACTGGATCTCACAGCAGGATATTGGCAAGTACCACTAGCGGAGGTAAGCAGGAAATACACAGCATTTTTGTTCAATGGAAAAAACTATCAGTTTCGACGTCTACCATTTGGATTGAATACCAGCGTAGCCAGCTTCATAAAATGTTTGGACCAAATTTTGAAACCTAAAGACTTGGATTTTCTGACAGTGTATGTCGACGACATATTGATTGCGTCGAGAACTTTTGAGGAACACCTAGACCACTTGGGATACGTTTTGGCAAAATTAAAGGAAGGAGGACTAACCATAAATTGGGACAAGTCAAAGTTTCTTCAAACAAAAATAAACTTTTTAGGATTTATCATCACACCAGAGGGAATCTCAGCGATCCAGACAAGGTAGACTCTATTATGCGCTTCCCTGAACTGAAGAACATTAAACAACTACAAAGTTTCCTAGGATTATGTAATTTTTATCACAAGTTTCAGAAAAACTACGCACATACAACAGCAAAATTGAGTGCAGTGCTCTAGAAAAATAAGCAGAGGAAATGGGGAGCAATAGAACGAGAAGCTTTCAACGAAATCAAAAGAAAATTTAGTCAAATGATAATGATGAACCATCCCGATTTTAATAAGGTATTTTTCTTACAGACAGATGCTAGTAATGTGGCAGTAGGTGCGGAACTCTACCAAGAAGACGACGAGAAGGAACACTTGACCATCGCATTTGCAAGTAGATCACTGCTGTCAGCAGAAAAGAATTATACGACCACTGAAAAGGAACTGTTAAGCATTGTGTTCGCCGTCGGGAAGTTCAGAACTTACATATTGGGAAATAGAACAGTGATACGCACCAACCACAAGGCATTATCCTTCTTAAATACATGTAAACTCGCTCACAGCCACTTGACCAGGTGGGTACTTGTTTTACAGGAATATAATTTTGATTGGGAGTACATCAAAGGGACAGACAACAAGATACCTGACACTCTCTCTAGGGTAGACATGTTGGACAACAAAACGGGTAGAGATCTGAAGGAGATTGAAATTTTCCAGATAAGCAGGGAGGACAAGATCTTTGGAGAAGAGTTAAAGAACATCAGAACCATGCAACGAGCAGATAGTAAGTCAGGTAAGATTATAGATAGTTTAGAAACGGAATTAGCGGAATCAGAGTATAGTCAACATTTTCAGATTTACAAGGGGTTATTATTTAAGAAAGTAGTAGGGGGTGAGCGTGATCGGAAATTAGTTGTGCCAGAGGGGTTAGAAGAGAAGATCATTTGGGATTGTCATTTAAGATATGGTCATTTTGGAGTGAAAAAGTGTGTTAGTGTTTTAAAGGAGTCATGTATTTTCAAGAGTATGGAAGAGTATGGAAAGGCATGTGAGAAAATTATTAAGGGGTTGTGATTTGTGTCAGAAGTCGAAGGTAGTAAATTATAGGGTTGAAGGGGAGATGAATTTTATCAAAGTGGAAAGACCTTTTGATTTAGTTGCGGTAGATTTGTTTGGACCATTGCCGAAGGGTAGAGGCGGAGTGATGTATATTTTTGTGATGCTAGACACTTTTTCTAAGTATGTGAGATTGTACAGTGTTAAAAGAGCTACCAGTCAGGTATTGAGTGAAAAGGTGACGAAGGACTACATGATTCACGTGGGTAAGCCAAAAGTAATCTTATCAGATCATGGGCCACAGTTCATCAGTGGGAAATGGCGTCAGACCCTAGGATGGGAAGGAATCATCACGAAGCATACGGCTGTGTAACATCCCCAGTCCAACCAGGCTGAGCGTGTAATGAGAGAGATAGGCAGGATCTTTAGAGCTTATTGTCACGCTAAACACAGCGAGTGGCCGTTGTACGTCAGAAGGGTAGAGAGTTGGCTGAACAGTACCACCCACGAGTCCACCGGCTATACACCTCATGAATTGATCAAGGGAACACGCCCCCCAAGGATTTTGGAACAGCTGTTTGATTACCCACCTGAGAGCGAGACAACGGACGTGAGCATTAAGATCAGGTTGGCAAATGAGAACTTATTGAGCAAGGGAGAGCAGAGGCAACGTAGACATGACGCAAAAGGTAAGTGGGTGAAGTACGAAATAGGACAGTTGGTATTGGTGAGGAGACATGACTTATCGAGCGCTCAGGACAAGGAAATCAAGAAATTCTTCTTGCTTTATGAAGGGCCATATGAGGTAAGAGAAATTAAGATGAAAAACTCATATGTATTGCAAGATAGGGAGACAAGGGAAATAGTAGGAACACACAATGCTACGAACTTAACGTTGTACTGGTCATCATAGGAGTTTAAATGAGGTTTATTTTATATTAATGTAGGAATGAATTTTAATTTGAATGAATTTTTCCAGAAGGGACACTCCCCAATTTTTGGGCGATCACAGACTCATCACCTCTGATCGTGGATTTCGGCAATCTGGAGGCGGACCATGGTTGGCAGTAGCCTCAGCAACGGGGTGAAACCAATGATGGTCTTACTCCACAAAAAGGTGTCAGCAGAAATTCTTTGCTTGTGAGAATGGAGAGGGGGACCCATAGTTTCGTGGAAAGGTAAGGTAGTCACATAAAAAAAAAAAATAAAAAAAAAAATAAAAATTTGATGGTAGTTTTTTCCACGAACTATTTTAGTTTTATTTTAGAAATTGTGAAATGAAACAACCAAAATTATGTAACTTAAATACTTAAATTTTCAAGGAATTGTTTTCCTTCAGAAAACAACACAAATATATTTTATTATAATGTAAACTTATAAGATGATCCATTGTTGTACTTATTATTTTGTCATAAAGAAAATGTTAGTGAAAAGTGAAAGTTTGGACTTGCAAAAGTGTCTATGTGAAAATTTTTAAAATAAATAAAGAACTTGTTATTATACAAGGTTAAAGGGTGATTTTGGGGGTTGTTTGGTGTTATTAAAAGTGTAAATCAATGATGGAATGTAGAGACTGCAAAGTAGAAGGACATTAAGTTTAGATTTAGGTAGGCTATTGCAGTGGTGGCATGTGCCATTGTAGATAGCGTGATGGGTTGATGAGTAACGCACAAGTACATTACCATCATCGGAGGCCGAAATCGGCGTACATACACTGTACAACTTTGATATAATTTTATATTATATATGATTCTTAACCGTGCAGTGTATAATTGATGTTAGAGTAAAACATGCTAATGAAGATGATTTCCCCGCCTTTTCGGGTGATTACTGTCTTACCCGCACTAATCGTGGTTTTGGATGACAGCCAGCTGTGGGCAGCAATTGTAACACTGATCATGGTTGGTTGTCCTGAAAATTGGTGAAAGTTGAAATTAACGGGGGGCCATTTAGGGGAAATCCCCGGAACTATGGAACAGCGGCTATCACCTTGTTCGAGTAGGAACAGCAAACCAGGTGATACACCCGCCTAAGGTTATAAATATAAACTCCAGATATTATATCTGACACTTTTAAAAATGTAAAGCTGAAACAAGGACAAGGAGATGCTAAAATTCCTCCACTAATTCCGTCCTTGTGAAGGCAACTGGACGCCACAGTCCAGGGGGTAATAGAATGTGTGGTTAGGAGGTTGCTACAGGGGTAGCAACGGTAACAAATGTTACGTATAAAGTAAATGATGTTAATAATGGTATTGAACACAAAAATAGTTCTGATTCTGTGGTAAAGAAATATTGAAATCAGTAAAGCTGATGGATAAAATTTTAAAAGTTAGTTGGTTTGCCATAATAAAAGTTATGTTTGAATTTTATATGATAAAGATAGATAGTTGTTGTTGCTTTGCAAATCTAAGAAATTGTTTTACGTGTTATGATCATAGTATAAGTATATATTTTCTTGTGGTAAAAGGAGTAAAGTAGTGTTGACTGGAGTCCAGTCTTGGTAAAGATAGTAATGTAAAAGGAGAAGGCATCCTGTCTTAAATCTTGTTTGTTATTTTGAAAATCTAATGATTAAGAAAACCAATGCCTCGGAACATAAACCAATGCAACTAAGGGGAGACATATCAGTTGCGGATATGGAAGTATATAAGGCCACTATTTTAAATTTTGTATTCAATGTTTCAGAGTTTGGTGATGTTGTGACGGCGGTCCTGAGCTGGCCTGCGCGTCAGAGCAGGAGCGTTAAGGGGAGTCGTAAAGCCCTATCTTACCAATGTTAAAACGGCTATATAAATGCCCCGTTTTCTCAGAAACTGTTAGGTATAGAAACATCATTTTTTTTTTTACACAATATTTATTGATTCCTTGTGGATTCACTGATCCTCAATCCCTTTAAAATATTCATTAGGAAAAAAGTAATGATTTTTTTTACACACCTCTATTTTTTTCATAAATTTTTAGCAATTTTTTTTTTTAATAAACTATTTAAGTAAATTCAGCACAAGAGGATCCACAACATTACTATGCTGTGTGAAGTATGTGGTAAAAATTTCATGGAGATATACTTAGTAGTTCCTGAGAAAACGGGTCATTTATGTTGAAAAATGTAGTTTTGAGTAAATCGCGTTTAAAGTACAAAATCTATATATTAATACGTGAAGAGAAAACTTTGTACCCCTTTTTAAGCATATTGTGCGCACGGAGGAGTGTGAGATTTGGCATAGTTAAAGTTTATATGGAGAAGGAGTGCAGAAAGCTAAAATTTATATATAATATGTGTTACAAATACATTAAATAAAATAAAATAAAACATTCATTTGCACTTGAAAATTCATTTAAACTTTTTCAAACAATGGTAACTGTTAAAAATAAAATAATTTTGTTGCCAGGCAACAATAGTCTGTGGAGTGTATGTCAAGGCAAAAAAGCGTTTATTTTATATTTGTATATTAGATATCTGTGTTTTATATATTAATGTGCAGTTGAAAGTGAAATACAGCTTGCTTAATACTGACAGATTGACTGAATGAGCTGTGAATTTTGTGTGATTTCAAATGTTCCTTTTTCAATAGTCTGTGGAGTGTATGTCAAGGCAAAAAAGCGTTTATTTTATATTTTGTATATTAGATATCTGTGTTTTATATATTAATGTGCAGTTGAAAGTGAAATACAGCTTGCTTAATATACACCTGTTGCAAAAGGAAAATTTTGTAGCAGCAATTGGAATTGACTTACTCTCGCCTAATTATTATTGGTGGTTTCAAAAAAGTGAGTACACTTTATTATTTTTAAATTAAACCCTGTCTAATCTTAGTTTCAGTAATTTCATAACATGTTTTTTTTTTACATTCAGATATTCGCACCTACTTCCATTAAGCCTCGACATAGAACATTGACGGGTCGGAGTGAGAGACAAAGAAGAAGGAATATATATTCGCGTGAACATCAAAATGATAATAGACCAAATGCAAATTTAAATAGTGTAAATAGTATAACATTGACGGGTCGGAGTGAGAGACAAAGAAGAAGGAATATATATTCGCGTGAATGTCAAAATGATAATAGACCAAATGCAAATTTAAATAGTGTAAATAGTATACAAAATGATGAAATTATTTTGAGGGATACATTTAAATGCGCACTGAATGTCATTCCAAGAAATTTTAATACTTCTGATTGTGGATTAATGCATTTACAATGCAGGTTTTGCAATGCAAAACATTTCGAATCTGAGGTCACTTTAGGTGAAAGGACTGCATTCACTTCATGTTGTCATAAGGGTAAAGCAATATTACCGGCCTTAAGTCAAAATGAATACTTTAAATCATTGTATGATGGACTTACTTCAAATGAACCTTCAATAAAAAGAAAGTCAAAAAATTATTTTGAAAACATTCGTAAATACAATTCATCATTTGCTATGGTTAGCTCAGAAGCTAAAATTTCGGATACAGTTACGCGTGGAGTGTATCATTTTAAAATACATGATGTTTTTTATCACAGATCAGGTCCAATGACTGCTGGATATGGTCGCTCACCATGTTATGTGCAATTATATTTTTATGATGTTGACACTGCTGTCAATTATAGATTACGTGAACACTATAATCAAACATGCAATAACAATATAATGCGCGAAATCTCTCTTGAATTGGAACGCATTAATCCTTTCGTTCGGTCATTCATTGCAATGAAAGATCATTGTCAGAGAGTTGAAAATCAAAATAAAGAAATTTGTATGCTCATTAAAGTAAATCGTGATTTAGATCTACGCCGTTATAATGATGCAGTTCAAACTGATGTAGCAGTAATATTTAGTACAGTTGATGGTGAGCCACCCTTTGAACGAAATATGGTTTCGTTTTCAAAAGTTAATGGTACCATTAAAAATATCTCTGTTTTGGATTCATCATTGGACCCTTTAGCGTATCCATTACTTTTTCCAAATGGTGATACTGGGTGGCATATCAATATTTCTCATAATGTACCAACTACATCTAATTCAAGAGCACCCAGAAATAAATTAACCATGCTTCAGTATGCAGCCTATCGACTTGCAATTAGAGAAGATTTTAGCATGTTGCACCATTCACAAAAATTATTTCTGCAGTGGATAGTTGATATGTATGTGAGAATAGAGGGCACAAGGTTACATTTCATTACGACAAAATCAAATAAGTCTACAACAATTAACAGATGTCTTGTTACATCTGTCGCCATCACACATGTCTCAATTACATGTCTCATTGTGACATGTGTCACAATTAACAGATGTCTTGTTACATGTGTCGCCATTGACAGGTGTCTTGTTGGTGATTGTTGTTGTCTGAAGTTTACAACAATTTAACAGATTATTTAGAATTGAATCCCAATGCCAATAATGTTGGCCGTAGAGTAATTTTACCATCTTCATTCAATGGATCTCCAAGAAATATGTATCAGAATTATTTAGATGCAATGTCAATTGTACAACATTTCGGAAAGCCTTCTTTGTTTATTACAATGACTTGCAATCCAAGTTGGCCTGAAATAGTTAGCAATATTGGTGTAGGTGAGTCAGCTAATTTTCGACCTGATATTGTTGTGCGTGTATTCAAGTCCAAACTGAAAGCATTAATTGAGGGCCTTACACTAAAAAAAAATCTTTGGTAAAGTTGAAACACTCATTTATACAATTGAGTTTCAAAAGAGAGGATTGCCTCATGCTCACATTTTACTCTCTTTAAATGAGCAAGATAAAATTGTTAACGCTACCGATATTGATAAAGTTGTATCTGCGGAATTCCTAACATTCAAACACATCCTATATTACATGAATATGTTGTAAAACACATGATGCATGGTCCATGCGGTGTACTTAATCCAAATTCTGTATGTATGAGAGATGGAAAATGCACAAAAGATTATCCAAAACGATTTAATGAATTTACATGTGAATCATTAAATGGATATCCATTATACAGAAGGCGTGATAATGGTATTAATGCTGAAGTTCGCGGTAGTTGCCTCGACAATTGTTATGTTGTACCATACAATCCGTATTTACTTGCCAAATTTAATTGCCATATAAATGTTGAAGTATGCCATACAGTTAAAAGTGTTAAATACATTTATAAATACGTGTATAAAGGCTATGACAGTGCATCTGTTGAATTAGGTTCAGAGAGAAATGAACCAGGTCAAGAAATACAAATTGATGAAGTTAAAAATTTTTTAAATGGCCGTTATGTCGGATCAACTGAAGCTGTATGGCGCATCTATGAATTACCAATGCATTTTCAATCACATGTCATCGTTAGACTTGACATTCATTACCGCGTAGACAGAATGTTTACTTTCGAGAAGGGCAATAACGTCAAGCAATTGAAAATGCAAGACAAAAAAAATTATTAGCATTTTTTGAATTGAATCGATCCGATCCATCAGCACATGAATATAAGTATATTGAAATTCCACTGCATTATATGTGGGAAGATTCCCGAAAAAATGGAAGAAGAGAAGGCGTGGAGGTGATAAAATCATTACACGCATGTATGTAGTATCACCAAAAGACATCGAACTTTTCCATTTACGATTGCTTTTATTACATGTCTGTGGTCCAAAATCATTTGAGGATGTTAGAACATACAATGGAATTATACACACTTCTTTTGTTGAAGCGTGCCATGCTCGCGGCATTGCTTCAAATGATAATGAATGGCGCGAATGTTTAAATGAAGCAAAAGAATTACATTCACCAAAACAAATGCGAAATTTATTTGGTTACATTTGTGCATTAAATGTGCCAGCCAATGCATTGGCGTTATGGAATGAATTTAAAGTATATCTTAGTGAAGATTTTTTGAGAGATTACAACGAAGAAGTATCCTTAAATACAGCTCTATTAGAAATTGAAGATATTTTGAATGTTCATAATTTGTCATGTCAAGAACTTGGTTTACCAGTTCCCACGTATTCGCAGAGAACAGACAAAGCAAATGCTATTGATCCAATAGAACAAGAGTTTCTGTTTCTGAGCATTATGAAACTGCAAATATTGAACAGCGTAATCTAATTGATCGTGTGATTCGTGAAGTTTTGCATCATGATACTGGATCTAATGTTTTTTGTTTAACCGCTCATGCAGGTTGTGGAAAAACATTCACACAAACAGCAATCATTCACAAATTAAATTCACTTAATCTTAGTTGCATTGCAACAGCGTTCAGTGGCATAGCTTCAACTCTATTACTTGGAGGTAGAACTTTACACAATGTGTTTAAATTGCCTATACCCATTTTGGAAAATTCTGTAGCGAATATTACCGCAAATAGTAGCTATGGACGTTACATAAATTCATCATCATTGATAATTATTGATGAAATTTCTATGTGCCCACTGCAAGTGTTGAAAATCATAGATAGATTATTGCAGGATCTATGCGATGAAAATGATAAACATAAACCATTTGGAGGGAAAACGATACTTCTGTGCGGTGATTTTCGGCAAATCTTACCAGTTGTCCCACATGGATCACGTGCAACTTTAATTGAAAATTTTGTCACGAGTTGGCATAAATTTGTTTATTTTCATAAGTAACGTTTACTCAAAATATGAGAGCCTTACCAAGTGAAATAGAATTTGTCGAATTCTTGAAAAAAAATTGGTAATGATGAAGCCCCACAATTCCCTCAGTTTGGTGAAAATATTATTGAAATACCTCAGCAATTAATAGGAGATGAAAATAATATTATTAATGAGGTGTATGGAAATATTTCCGAAAACATACTCTCAGATAACATATTGAAGTCAGTTATTTTAGCACCTAAAAATGATGATTGTACTTTTATTAATACTGATATACTTAATCGAATACCAGGTGAACAGAAAACATATCATAGCTACGATAAAATAATTTGTGATGATGACAATGAAATCAATAACTATCCAGTAGAGTTTTTGAATTCTTTGACTATTAGTGGTTTGCCACCACATAAGTTAGTATTGAAAGTTAATTGCATCGTTTTACTGATCAGAAACTTAAATACAAAGGAAGCATTAGTCAATGGAACAAGAATGCGCACCAAGTGTATGCATCGTAATGCTATTGATTGCGAAGTTTTAACTGGAACTGCACGCAATAAGAGAATTTTGATTCCATGTATAAATTTAACATATTCCGGTACTGTTTTACCATTTAACTTTCAAAGAACTCAATTTCCAATTATACCTGCATTTGCGATGACAATAAATAAGTCTCAAGGACAAACATTCGAAAAAATTGGAATTTTATTGAGGCAGCCAGTTTTTACACATGGTCAATTGTACGTCGCAGCAAGTAGAGTTCGATCATTCGATGGTTTGAGATTTTATATTTCCGAATATAATGGCCAAGGGCATTTAGCAAATGATGAAAGAGTTTTTACAAAAAACATCGTTTACACAGAAGTTCTGAATCATTAAATTCACTTTCAAACTATTTTAAGTTCAATGGACAACAATTATTTTTTTAACCGCCCAGTTTTTTTGATTTAATGAAAAATATATGAAAAAATACGAGGCACGTATTTCTTATTTCATTTTTTATTATGTATTAATTTTTTATTTAAATTTTATATAATTCGAAAAAGATAGGCAAAATAAATGTGTAGCCTTGGCGAAACCTGGTCAGTATGGCAATAAAAAAAACCCAAGGAAATGTCAAAAAACGCGTTATTGCTTTTTAAATATGGCTTAGCCAAGCTAAACCTCATTTTTCCTATCTTTCATATTTTTCAAATAACTCGAAAATTAATGCATAGAAAAAAAAAATTAAAAAATATATAAGCTTTGTAGCAGATAATCTTCAAACTGTTTTCGAATTTTGTACCTTACCAAAAATGAAATGTAATCCACTGGAATTGAAAACAATGTATCTTATACTTCTATGAATGTCAAGTCTCATTTTTATTAGCGTTTATTTGATTCAATAAAATAAAAACTTGAAAAATTAAAATTTTTAAAATTAAAAAATTTTTTTTTCAATAAAAAATTAAAACTGACAATGAATTATATCAAAAAATAAATACGAATACAAGCTGTAATTGTTTTTTTCAACTGATACTAACATTAAATTTTAAATTTCATAGGTATTGCAGGGAATTAAGGCAAACAACACACGCTTTCGACATAAAACCTCTCATTGAGGGGGTTTTGTGACGGTACAAAAGTCCGTCTTAGAATTTATGGGTACGGGAGCATAAATTTATTGTATTTCCATGTATTAAAAATGGTTAGGTCAACTTTCCCTCAATGCATTACATATGACGCAGTTTCGTCTGTACAACTCTACTCCAAGGTCATGGAGTACGTGCTTCTTGGCAGATACTTACAGGAAGCAAATTGCGAACTAAATATTGAAACGTCATCAAATATGCAAAAAACGTAACGATTATGACGCAGAACAATGGCGTCATCCGCTTAAGACAATAGAACAATGACGACATAACCCTACCACTTGCGTAAATTGTACTAGTGGTTCGTTCCCAGTCATCGAACTTGAACTCAGAGCGTCAACACGCTGTAAAATTCGCCGGCAGACAATTGCCAGCAAAGTGTTTTTGAAAGTATAAAATGTAGCCAAGATGTAACCAGTGAAAGTTTTAAAACATAAATCAGTAAATAACAATTCACAATGTAAATTAACTTCAGTGAAACACAGCAAAAAGCAACAAGAAACGCCCGGCTGAACATCCGCCAGACGATGGGGAACGCCTGACTACAACTTCTATTCTACACCAGCAGGGAAGTCCAAATTACCATTACATTTCAGTATTCTTTTTGAGCTCAAATTCTAACAAGTTTAAAGATGTACCTTTATCAATGTATGTGTGTGTGAGCGCATGGCAGCGTGTATGGGCCGGCCTACATGAAATAATTGAGGAATTGGTTTGTGTGGACAATGATCTGAAACTTAATAGATCAATTCAAAAGAGCTGCAGCCGATTTTAATATGGTTTTGTAGTAAATTAAACACAAGTAAGAAATATAAAAAATAAGTAATTATTAGGAAAATGGATGTAGACGCCATTTTGTTTTTGATGGTATAAGACGCCATCTTTGTTTTCTTTTGTAAGTGTAGGGTAATTAATGCAAAGGCAGAGCATTAAACAAAGTTATATGTCAACACAAACGTTATTAGAGTCATTATTTCAAAAACCTTTACTGTCTCTGAATCTCGCTGAGAAAGAATCCTGTCCCTTAGAGATGAAATTCATGTTGTTTACAAGCCATGTACTCGAACCGGATGTGGCATTGGACATATGGTAAGTAAATATACTTTATTTATTAGTAATAAACAAAAAGGTCAAAGAATCGAGAGTAACACCATAAAGAAGGGTTGTTCAAAGTTGGGGTGATGTAGTATTACAGTTTCTAGAAATTTTTGTTTGATTAGTGTTAATACTTCTTCCTGCTCAGTTCCCCAAGTCCATTTGTCTTTTGCTGAAGTTGTTTTGAAAATTTAGTGGTAAGATATGAGTAATTAGTTTGAAACTTTCTGTAATAATTGCATATACCTAAGAAGGACTGTAATTGCTTCTTATTTTTAGGTGTGGGGAATTTCTGAATAGCTTCTACTGTAACGGGACATTTTGACCCACCCGGTGAAATAAATAAATTTGTATTTTAATGAAATAAATAGCATTTTTATGATGTAATAATAATTTTGGGAAACATGGACGTAAATTGATGATAAGGTAAATTTTATGGGTAACAAAAGTGGCAGGAGTGATTGGAAATATTATGCATGAATTATAAAGACGTAGCAGACAAACAAGCGAAAATGTGTCAAGGGCAGCTCCAGATGCAAGTAAAGCAGTTATTCTGAGAACCAGTGACTAACAGATTATGTAACATCGGGTCGAACGATATTACGTCAGAGGCAATCCCAACGCTGGAATGTAGGAGTGTCAACACCAGCAGCTTCGTTGACGCTCAGAGAACAAAGGCAGTCGGCTATGAACATCCAATAAATACGGACGCAATCTGTCTGCGCGTCCGCCGGCTGGGCGTAATTTTTGTCGCGCCCGCAATACAATAAAATGTGAAGTAAAATAGAAATTTATACATAACTAACAGTTTTTCATTACACAAGAACAGTTTTTCGGAAATTATCAGTTGAAAACTTAACAATGTGCGCGTAAAAAGGCGACGTCTTCAAGACTCAGTCGAACAGCTAAGTAACGAATGTGTACATAAATTTTAACAAGGGCTATTCAAAATTACTTTGAATGCGGTGAAATAAACTTTTAATAAAATGAAAAAATGAGATCTCTAAGGGTATAAAGTAACTGTGTGTGTGTGTGTGTGTATGCGTGAGTGAAAGTATGAAGATAAAGAAGTCTGGTTTGTGTTCTTAAAAATTAGTTATATTTAATATCTTGATTTTTTTTTATTGTTTGAAAATTTTTATACCATGTTTCAATTTTTTTATATGAATTTAAGAATGGGAATTTTATAATAATTGAGGGAGTGGAAGAGGTAGTTTGTCAATGATAAAAAAAAATATAATGATGAAAGAAAATAATTAAATGTTAATAAAACTTAATTATGGGTAATAAGTAAAGCTTTCTTTATTTTGAACAACCATAATTCTGTTCTCCTGAGTTCGCTGAAAAGAATCTGGCCCGAAATTGGTACATACATTTTTCTTGCAGTTGGTACTAAGGCAAGATGGCGCCCGAAGAAATTAGATGTAAACAGAACAGTGAATGACATAAAATTAAAATTAATTAAATTTTGGATTATGCATGATATCCGGGTTGTTTGGCCGTGGTCCCTGGTTTAAAACAAAATGACACCGGCCGTGAAAGCCTAAGGAATAATTTAATTAAATTTTATTTATATCAGTAAAAGTTATATCACAATTGGCTTCCGAACGCAGGGACATTTTATATAAATAGATTTATATAAAAATAGGTCTTCTTGGGAGAGCAGAATGGTTGTTTGAAATAAAAATAAATTTTTTTGTGTACGTAAAATAGACGTAGATATGGGTTATGTTTTGAGAAATGTAAAATATTGATGTTGATGTTTTGTAGCGGATAAGATGGTAGTATTTAAGTAGAATAAAAAGGGTATTATATAAATAATTTTTAACATGGGTGAAGTACAAGATAAGGATATTGGTTTCGAATGGAATGAATGGGAAAGCGAATTTAGAGGGTAATACATTTTAGGTTAGTTGTCTCCAAGTCGCTTATATTAATATAATAGATATTTACCATATATCCGTCGTGCGACTTCGTTTTTCTCGTCTTATTTTGACGCGTTTCGGCAACGAATTGCCATATTCAGAAATCTTAATCACTCATTAGAGATCGTTAAAAATTAAAAACACTAAAAGTGCACTTTTACTGTAATGATTTTAGTGTTTTTAATTTTTAACGATCTCTAATGAGTGATTAAGATTTCTGAAGATGGCAATTCGTTGCCGAAACGCGTCAAAATAAGACGAGAAAAACGAAGTCGCACGACGGATATATGGTAAATATCTATTATATGAATTTAGAGGGGTTGTAAATAAAATGACGGACGAGGAGTGGGGTAATTTGGATGACAATTTAACACGGATGGAAGAACAAGAAGAGGGAATATTCGCGGAAATTAAAAAACATAGTGAGGATAAAGGTAAGATAGTTGAAGTGATAGAGGTAGAAAATAAGACAGTGAATAGGCCTAACGATAGTGTAGGGGTGGAGGAAAAAGAGTATACATTAAATGACATATTCAACTTTATGATGAAACAGTTTGATGAGTTACACACAAAATTAGATGAAAGAAAGGAAATAATGGATAAGGGTTTTGATATGATGAATAAACATTTTGACGAGATGGACAAAAAGTGGGAAGGAGATAGATGTAAATTAAAGGAGAATACAGGTGAATCAAAACAGGTAAGTGGTAATAATGTTGTTAATAAAACTGGGGAAATAATTAACCAGGTGAGTAATAACGATAATTCGAATAAGGAATTAATAAATAATAGTGATAACAATAATGCTGAAAGTGGTAATGTAATTGAAAATGTGGTATCAGAGAGTGATGATAATAATGTTAATTACAATTCTGAGAGTATAGTGGGGGTAAACAATAGTGGAGAAACAGATAAATTAGACGAAAATAAAAACGATCAGATGACAGATAATGAGGTAAGTAGGAGTGAGAATTATGACAATATAAGTGAAAATATGATGTTAAATAATAATGGGGTAAATATTGAGAGTACTGATGAAGTTTTAGAATGTAATAATGGAATGTTAATGTGTGTTTATGAGTCAGAGAGAAAGTGGAAAGAGAGTGTAGAGGGAGAGTGGTTGCAGAGGGTAAATTTTCCCAAGGTTTATTGTGCAAGGTGTTTACAAATGTTGTTGTTGAAGGGCAAAAGTCCCTTATTATTGGAAGACATGAGGTCTTTGAGTTGTTCCCCGAATTTTTATGAGTTAGTGCCCTCTGTGTGGGATGAGAGAGAAAGTGTGATATGTTATAGTGAGATAGAATTATTTCAGTTAAAGAGAAATTATAAAGAGTTGAAAGCGAGATTAGAATTGAAGGAAATAGATGATATAAAATACTTACCTTGTAAAATAGAGATGGATAATTATTTTGATGATGATGATGATAAAATAACTGACTTTATATTGAATAAAAATACTGATGGAGACGGATCTGAGATCACAAATGTAAACAGGTTATATGAATTAATAGATGATGTTGATAATGGCTATTATAATAATAATTTGTATGTGTATAACA
This sequence comes from Magicicada septendecula, assembly GCA_034769895.1. NCBI lineage: Eukaryota > Metazoa > Arthropoda > Insecta > Hemiptera > Cicadidae > Magicicada > Magicicada septendecula. The sequence goes on from CM068367.1 coordinate 1,405,956,382, forward strand.
ATGATTTATGTTTTAAATATATTAGATGGCTACATGATGATGGAGGTTGAAATTAAAATGAGTGTATGAACATTTTAAATATTTTAATTTGTGGTTATGACCTTCCTAACTTAGAAAATGAAGTGTGGTAAACTGGAAAAATGAATGATGAATAATTTGTAAATAATTGATAGTGAAATTAATTGTGTGTATTGTAAGATGTTGTGTAAACAATGTGTGTATGTAGTAGAAATTGTCTTAATAATACTAATATTATTTTGGTAGACTAAATGAATAACAAGAATTTTGTAATTGTTTTGGAGCAATGTAATTAAAATGTTGTGGTTTTCAATACTTGATGGAATATAAATAATTTGAGATGTTTAAAATATTTTCATTGATTTAAAATGTTATACAACTAAATTTTGATAATGAATTTAAATTATTTTTATGAGAATTGAACTTGATATGAAATAGTGAATAAATATAAAGTTGTAAAAGATAGAAGTTGGGTGATAGTAATTGTTTAAGTAAGACATTTGAGTCAGTCCAAGTTGAGTATAGATGGGTGTTAGAGAGAATAAGAGGTGAAATACAAGTAATGTAGAATTTGAATATTGATAGTGACACAGTAGCTATGGGGAAATATGTAGAATAATGATTGATATATTGAGTTAATAAATGAAATGGAGATATTTTGTAGAATATGAAAGTGAGATAAGGGGAGAGTAATTAGTTGATAGGGGAATTTTGTAAGGGGGGGTGGTGTGATAAGGAGTCCTCAACGAAAAGCGTTGTGGCGGGAGGTGAACCGTTATGTGCCGGAAAGGGTTACCTAGGGAGGGTCCAGGAACCAAATGAGGGAATGAGCATTGGGAAGGGAACACACATCCTGAGTACAAAGGGGTAGAGAGTATTTTATTATAAGGGTAGAATGATGCGAAATGAGTTAGAGTAGTAAGTTAGAGGTAGAGAATGGTTGGTAGATGTTTTGATAGATGGGTGTCATACTAGTTAAAAAATTTGTAAGTGAGTGTTAGAGTCATAAAAGGGGTAAGATTATAGGTAAATGCCAAGTTGATAAAGTGAATTATTATGAATAACTGAAAATCACCCAAATTAATAAATGAATAATAAATGGAAAAAAAAATTTTAAATTATTTTTTGGAAAAGTTAATGGTATAGTAAGTGATAAATAATTGATGATGAATTAATAAAAGTTCAATTGAGATTAAAATGTAATTTTTATAATTTTATATGCCAATTTAAAGATGTAAAGTGTGTAATTTTTGGTCAAACTTAAATGTGAATTGTTTATCTTAAGGTAATAGTGACAATGTGAATTATGAATATACTATGTTTTATTGTGTTGTATTAAATTTGTTAGTGTTGTAACAAGACCTGTTTACACTGGTTACAAATAAATTATCTGAGTACTGTAAAAATATTTTAATTTAATTTTAAAAAAAATTTCAAAAAAATTTTTTTATGTTTGTTGGTTGTTGAATATTTTTATAATAATTCTAGTTATGAGTTTCCGTTGAAATTTTAGAATTCGGTGAGTTTATTTGGTTAATATTTGCACTTCTGGTTGACCATAAATGACTCTGGAATTAATCAGATTGTCTTCCTACACTAATCGATTTGCGATTTTCTGCTCTGCTCCAATATATTACTCTCCTTTATATATGGTCGTCTTCCAGTAAGTCCTGTTGTTACTGTAAACTCTTATAATAATATGTGAAATAATCTTTTAACCCAGATAATTGAATTAGTTTAATTTATTAATAGTTATTCGGAAAATATCGATTCAAAATCGATATTGATACAATGTTGACTCTTTCTACAGGGATAATCGATTTTAAAAACAGGTTATATTATATGAATGTTTATAATGGTTCTTTTGGCGGTTATAGTTATATAGTCAGAGAAGGAGAAGCATAGAAAGTATAACATGTACAAAAATAATCTTAATAATTAATAAATGACAAATTGTTAATAATATTTAATGTTTATAATAGTTGAGTTTTCAAACCAATGCCGTGTGCTGAATTCAATCTGGAGAAGTCGCATTGCATCACGGAACCATCATGGCGGCTAGCTGAGTTGATGAGGTTAACCAAGGAATGTCGGCTGTAAATTCTGACAAATAAAATCGCCTTCACAATTGTTTTATCACCTCCGTAATAGTGTATACTGTCTATTATGTTTTTAGAAGTGTTCTGGTTAATTGTTCAGTGTCCACTGGCTTTAATTGTGTTGTGATAGGTGTGTTCACTGTTGTCAGTTTGTAGCTAAGAATCATAAAATTTGTTGTAAAGTGAAATATTAATGTTAGATGGTTTTACTGTTTTAATTCACTTGTATTATGTTGCGTATCGATTGTCTTCACTGTTGGTGTTGTTGTGTTTCACTGATTAAAAGTTTAAAATAACAAATTCGGTAACTCTCGATTTTTCCACTGATTTTATGTTAACCTTATATACGCCATTATAATTTGCTAGAGAGGTTCTTAGAGCGATCTCACATCAACCGTTCTCGTTGAATGTTAATTAAGAACTATCCTACTTCCTTCGTCTCATGAAATATCTTGCCAAGTTAATATTGGAAAAGTATTGTTTAAATATTTTTCATTTCCTATTCATGTGATTCTAAAATACATTATAATCGGAATATTTTTTGTTTATTGATTGCTTTTGTGAATTATTAATTACATAATTGGTTTCTTTACCTCCTTCTGTTTAATTTGACATTCAATAGTCTATATTTATTAAGTTTTTTGTTAAAATTGCTATATTTCTGTCTTTTTGGAAATATAGGCCCAAAATCAGCTTCCTGTTCTTGTCCAAAATATTAGCCATGTTAGGTGTTATAAATATGATTATAATAAATTTCTGATTGATATAAATCCTTACCTTTCCTTAATTTCTTATCAATTTAACAATTTGATCCTCCTTTTAGTTAAAATCCATTAATTTACTATTACTCCTTTGAAATGGTTAGATATTACATTTTGAAATTATTTAATAATTTTATCCAACCTTTTATATTATTTTTTTAAAGTATAGTTTCTGTTATAGTAGTTGGTGCTTGATTTACCTTATATAAATCTTATTAGTTTACATGGTTTATTAGACTTCTTTACTCAAATATAAATGTTATTGGAATTTACCATTTTGCCTAGATTCTATTGTTTTACATATACTGGGTTTTTAATATTACTAATCCTATATACCCTCTCTGACTGTCTAAAGTTAATATAATATCAAATAAAAATTCCTTATACCACTATTGGAACATGTAGCATGGTATTCCTGCTCATACTATAAAAACAATATTGAACATTAATTATTAGTCTTCTAAGTTAGACTTGTTAAGTTGAACTATTCTTAAAATACATAATAAACATATTATAAACTGGTACAGTATACATACATAAACACTTTAGGCTGTATGTACACTGTTATAATAATAAACCTTCTTACACTAAATATAATTCTATTCCCCCTTTGAAATGTGTTGGCTTTAAACATAAACATAATTAGCCATTTAAAATTTTTATGTTAAACTTAAGTTAATCACAGTCCTTTCTGTTTACATTGTATTATAATTTAATCCCCTTTTACAGTAATGATTCCCCCTCTGCTCTCTTTATCATTTGCATCTCTATAAATGTTTTTTCATAAAAAGATGTGTCCTCCTTTATGAAACATTTGACATATAATCATAACAATACTTCATGCTATGTCATTTCTGTATTTATTATAAAACTTAAAGTTATTTATTGTATATAGTTACAATATCCGTACACCTTTATTTAAAGTTTATTATATGGGATTCACTTGCACTGTTACACTTACACTGTTGGTTCTTATTTATATTTGAGTTTTACAATATTTTAAGACCAAACTTTTAGTTATAGGGGACTGTGAAGATTTGTTTATTTGATTACATAATAACTTTCTTTGGTGCACTTCTATTTACTACTAAACACTTTTGTTTATAATTATTTTACATGAGGTTTTGGGGTGTTATACTTTCTTGGGGTTATATTAATATTTGGTTCGGGGTTTATTATTTTTATCAATAGGTTTTTCATGGGTATTCTTCGTAGTTCTCCCATCCTATATCTTCTTTTCTTCATTTCTTCTGTCTTGGGTTTTCCAAGGTAAGTATTTCATTATGTCCTTCGGTTGGTTTGGGGTATCTTCTTTATCACCTGCTCCTAAACTTCCTGGGTAATCTCCTGATTTTATATATGAGTTCCTTTGGATTTAATTTCCTTGATACTTTATCATTGCATTTTATTATTTAATTATACCTTTCTTTTATGGTGGTGTTGTTCACTTTGATATTTAATTATGTTCATTTGATATTTAATTCTTTTCATTCGATTTTTTAATTATTTTCATTCGATATTTATTTATTTTGCTTCGAACTTTCTTTTGATTTAATTAATTTAAATGTAATTATGATCATTTTTGAATTATTAATTAGTGGATTATCTGTCCTGCTACAGTGTTTAAGAGAATTTTATGAATATAAATATTTTAGATGTAAATTGGGGATGAGAGAGATGTGTAATATTGTAATGGGAAATGTTTATTTAAATTCTGATGGGAATCAGAGGAATGTATTTTGAATTTTGGGATAAAAGTTAAAGAGAGAAAGTAGACAGAATGAAATTATGGAATTTAAAAAAAAAAAAAAAAAAAAAAAAAAAGTATCATGTTAGGTCTTCATATATATGTTAGAGGTTAAGAGAAAAACCAGTGCTTCTTAACACAAACCAGCACAGCTAAGGGGAAACAGATCAGTTAGGGATATAGTATGGTACAAGGCCAGTAGTTGATATTTTGATTTGTTGTTTCAGTGTTTGGTGATGCTGTGGCGGCGATCCTGAGCTGGCCAGCGCGTCAGAGCAGGGGCGTTAAGTACCTGGCTGACTTTATGGTGTTGGGATCTCGAGAGAGAAGTCCAGTAAGGTCATTCAGGTGCGGTCACAGTCACTGGACCAAGGGTGAGTTAATTATACTTTGTTTGTAAACCGTAAAGGGGGTTGTGGCGACATATCCTGGCTGATCCCTTTAGCAAGTATGAAAGTGTCAATGAGAGTTTTTATGCTTCAGTATAAAACCTCTCATTGAGGGGGTATTGTAACGGGACATTTTGACCCACCCGGGGAAATAAATAAATTTGTATTTTAATAAAATAAATAGCATTTTTATGATGTAATAATAATTTTGGGAAACATGGACGTAAATTGATGATAAGGTAAATTTTATGGGTAACGAAAGTGGCAGGAGTGATTGGAAATATTATGCATGAATTATAAAGACGTAGCAGACGAACAAGCGAAAATGTGTCAAGGTCAGCTCCAGATGCAAGTAAAGCAGTTATTTTGAGAACCAGTGACTAACAGATTATGTAACATCGGGCCGAAAGATATTACGTCAGAGGCAATACCAACGCTGGAATGCAGGAGTGTCAACACCAGCAGCTTCGTTGACGCTCAGAGAACAAAGGCAGTCGGCTATGAACATCCAATAAATACGGACGCAATCTGTCTGCGCGTCTGCCGGCTGGGCGTAATTTTCGTCGCGCCCGCAATACAATAAAATGTGAAGTAAAATAGAAATTTATACATAACTAACAGTTTTTCGTTACACAAGAACAGGTTTTCGGAAATTATCAGTTGAAAACTTAACAATGTGCGCGTAAAAAGGTGATGTCTTCAAGACTCAGTCGAACAGCTACGTAATGAATGTGTACATAAATTTTAACAAGGGCTATTCAAAATTACTTTGAATGCGGTGAAATAAACTTTTAATAAAATGAAAAAATGAGATCTCTAAGGGTATACAGTAACTGTGTGTGTGTGTATGCGTGAGTGAAAGTATGTAGATAAAGAAGTCTGGTTTGTGTTCTTAAAAATTAGTTATATTTAATATCTTGATTTTTTTATTGTTTGAACATTTTTATACCATGTTTCAATTTTTTTATGTGAATTTAAGAATGGGAATTTTATAATAGATGAGGGAGTGGAAGAGGTAGTTTGTCAATGATAAAAAAAATATAATGATGAAAGAAAATAATTAAATGTTAATAAAACTTAGTTATGGGTAATAAGTAAAGCTTTCTTTATTTTGAATAACCATAATTCTGTTCTCCTGAGTTCGCCAAAAAGAATCTGGCCCGAAATTGGTAAGTACATAAATTTTTCTTGCAGTTGGTACTAAGGCAAGATGGCGCCCGAAGAAATTAGATGTAAACAGAACAGTAAATGACAAAAAATTAAAATTAATTAAATTTTATTTATATCAGTAAAAGTTAGATCACACTACTTTTTCTTGAGATGGAGATATTCCCTGTTTGGTTAAGTTGAATCCCAGGAATTTGACTTTGTTGGCTATAAACTTCGATTTATCCAATTTTAGCATAATGTTATTATCGGATAATTTTTTTAATACTTGCTCGATTCGTTCACAGTGCTCGTCCCAGTCTGAAGATGTTATTAGCAGGTTGTCCACATATACTGTTGTGAACTGCAGAGCTTCTTGACCTAAGACTTGGTCCATGCATTTAACAAACACCCTGATGGAGTTAATGAGGCCGAAAGGTAACCTCTTAAATTGGTAGTTTCTTCCGTTGAATATAAAAGCCATGTATTGCCTACTGTGCGGGTGCAGCTCCACCTGCCAGTGTTATATTATTAATAAAATATAACTTTACACTTTACACTTAGCCAATAATTGTATTTAATTTCAAAGGTTGGGCGCCATCTTGTTACATATTACTACGTAAATATAAACATAAAGTTTCACTTACCTTTAAGGGCAGGAATTCGTTTAAGCGAACTTTAGTAGCGGAAAGTGTTATTTGAAATAATGATACTTTGTTAAATGGTTTACCATATGACATTACCCTGTTTATTTATGGAATTTAATTACATGACACAAACAAGCTATTCTCCGCCAGATGGCGACATTCAAATTAAGTTAAATTTCCTTTTTACAAGCCCTCCAAAATACATAGTTATTACCTATACATATTTATATTTTTTAAACTCTCTGAAACATTAAACATTTTAATATGTGTATAGATATATATATATGCATTTACTTGCACAACCCAGCACTTTTTAAATAGTATTTGTTATTCACTCTCTCTCTCTCTCTCTCTCTCTCTCTCTCTCTCTCTCTCTCTCTCTCTCTCTCTCTCTCTCTCTCTCTCTCTCTCTCTCTCTCTGGTACAATTATTATTTTTATGAGCTCATTTTTATTTAGTTTAAATGAATAATTTTTATTGAAATGAATTTACTGAATATTGGTCATTTTACTATTTTCTTTGATAACAAATGGTTGTAGCTGATACTTAGCTTCGAGTTTGAGTTGATGACATCGCACTACTCGAATCCTTTGATTTCCCGTGTAAAATCTGACCGGTCACACCGCCTTAGGGCCCACACTCTCGAATTGTAGTGTCCCCCCTCAGGTCACACTTCTGCCAGATTCTTTTATCACGGTTTCACATCTACCAGATTCATCTCGGCCGATGACACCCACTCAAGTTTAGTTACAGTACTAACATTATTATTTTATTAACAGTTATTAACCCACTTTTGGTGGTGTAAAATTTACATAAACACACTTAGTGAATACGCCGGCCGGCTCGATTCACTGTCTGGACGAGAATGACACAGTTTCTTTGTTAAACATTGCGGAGGTGGGGCAAAACTACGTCACTGGCTCATTGTTCAACCGGCCAAACCCAGTCGAATACACTGCGCCTCGCATTCCTTAGTTCTGACGTAATTGGGCTTGGTTGTTTACTTGTTATCGGTGACAAACAGTTTTTTGCGACATTTGTAGCTTTCCAGCGAATTCGACAGAAATCCTGATAACTCCAAAGTGCGTTGTTTGAAATATTCTATAGTTTATTCACCAAAACTTTATAGGGATTATGAAATAAAATTATTATTATTACAAAATAAATGGTTAAAGAATAAAAATACAATAATTATGGTTTTTTGGGACCATAGATTTACAAAATTATGATAGTATCAGAATTATACCGTCACACCAGTACCCACATACAGTATCGTATCCCAGGTACTTATGTATTTGGTGCCATGAAATCTTTTTAAAATTTCTTCAATTTCTCCCGGTGAAGTTCGGTCATTTATAATCATCTTGTTGATCTCTCGGGCGTCTAAACAGATCCGTACCTTACCATTCTTTTTGAGTATAGCTACTATAGGACTTGTGTATGGAGATTGGCTATACTCAATGATGTCCTCCTCCATCATTCTGTTGATTTCTGTTCTGACTTCATTTTTTAGGGAGTAGGGTATGGGGTAGAGCCTCCAGGTGGTCTAGTGGCTAACGCGGGCGATTGATGCACTCGTGGTCCCGGGTTCAATTCCCGGCGGAGGTTCCGTACGGCGTGCACTCAGCGTTGTGAGGCAAACTGAGTAGGCGCTGAGATAACAGCGCCGCCTCCTGGCTGTGAATACCGCAACTAGCGGCTGGTGGCTCGTAGTACTAGCCATACACCGTCACACTAACACAAAAGCCGCGCGGTACGCCTTGGTCCTTAACGGACTGTTGAACGGAGGTTTAGGCTATGGGGTAAGATTTTCTATGGAAGTCTACCGATTCACGGAAGTTGATCTTGCATTGGTACCCCTTGACCTTGCCTGGAGTATTGGAGAAAACGTGTTGGTATGTGTTATAAATTGCTATAAGATTTTCAACCTGTTTCTTAGTTATTTCTTGTTTAGATCGTTCTCCTTGGAAAGTTCTTATTTCCTCTATTTTCCGTTCCCATAAATCTCTAGCTTCCTCTTCATCGGCCATAATGATTGATGGTTCATGTGTTTGGCAATAGTAAATTTTTTAATCCTGGATCCTGATTCAAAGCTGTTGGTGTAGGGTTACAGTTTATAATATTCGCAGACCATATTCCCCTTTCAGAAGTCAGCAATACTACTCCTTTTTGCAAGTTGATGACTGCCGAATGTTGTCTCAACACGTCGCATCCTATAAGCATATTAAATGGCAGTCCATTTGCTACAAGAAACACAATAGGTATGGTTGTGTTCTGATTGTCCAATTCTAAGGAAACTTGTTTTCTTATCGATTTATTTTGCTTGCCTGTGGCACCAATTATGATAATATTATTTATCGGTAGACTGGGGATTGGTATCTGTGAGTTAGCTTGTATTCGCTCTAGCTCTGGTTGATTTATTAAAGAGATATTTGATCCCTCTAGAAGTTCTCTGATATTCTTGAGGTAGTTGTTTGATATAATTGTTATAACCTTGTGTTTATTTTGTGATGTCATTCGTCGTATGAACCCAAGTGATTGGTCATGTGAAGGGTATATCTGGTTTTTCACTGACCTCTTTAGTTTAAAGGTTGTTGTGTATTGATGGTCAGACTATTGGATTGGTCCGCCGTCTCATTGATCGGTCCTCGTTGATCACTTATCTGGTTCCTGGGCGCTTCCGTTGTTCTATTTTCTGGGAATTGATTGTTATTTGTATTGGCGTTATTGTACCAGGAGTTTGTCTGCGTACTTGGACAATACCTCCTATGGTTAGGTTGTCTCCTCCCACTAATGAAATTAACCTGGCGTCTGACGTCGCCTCTATTTTGGTTATTCCCGGTTCCCCTGTTGTACTGGTAATTCGGGTTGTAACGGTTGCCATAATAGTTGCTATTATTGGGGTGGCCATTATGTTCCTCCATTTTCTCGTTTATCTGCTGCTTTAATATTTCATTATTGCCTTCAATTTTCTCGTTCAACATCTCAATATCTTCTCTTAAAATCTCATTCTGTCTCCTCTAATTTTCATTAAGTTTTTTCTCCATATTGTCTATTTTCCATCGAAATTTTCGTTTATTTCTCCCTTCATTTTGTCTATTTTTTCATTGTTCTTTCCGAATTGTTCCATCATACCCCTCATTATTTCCTGGAAGTTTGTGTCCATTGATTGGGTTGGTTTGTCTGGTTGGTCGCCGACTATTCCTTCCACTTCTGGTTCTGGTTGGGTTGGGTTTTCCTGTTGGTCTCCTTGGGTATCCTCTTCGATCGTTTCCTCGATTATTTCTTCCATCATTTCCATTTCTTCTCCCTTGTTATCTTCAGTTCCCTGCTTGGCTTTATATCTTGTAACCATAGAGTGTTGCATATTTTCCCATAGTCGCCGCTAGTCGTCTTTTTCTAGCCTCACCAGTTGGTCGCCAATCTGTAACGAGTAAATTCGGTCGTCTCTGTAATTACGTGTATATGTTGTGTGTTCGCCTCACACTGTTATCGTTACTTCAATGTTTTGCGCTAACAAAGTCGACAGCAATGGTTTAAATTACCAGTACAACGCGAGTGGAAACCTTATCTGTTTGTTCATAGGGGTTTATGAATCCCGGGTGGCGCCAAATTGTTTATTTAAAACAATTAAATTAATAAATAACGTGACAGAAAGTGTTCTAATCTATGACGGCCGGGAGTATTCGAATTTGTTCCTGCCTTCGTACGACCTACTAATCACTCAGGTAGTTTGTCGAGTTGCAGCGAGAGCGCTGGCCGTCAATTCTGGAAGTTCGCTAAAATGCACAAATTATTCAATACACTTCCCTATGAAATAAAAACAATGGTTATACTCTGTACTAGTTTCTTTAATTATTGATAGGTAATTATTCAGTTTGACAAGAAAATATACTTGGTTATTCAATAAATTTTGCACCGACAATTGATATGAGACAATTTCTCTAGGGTTTGGCGAAATCGATTTTGGAACGATTCATACGGCCTAAGATGGCTACAGTTTAGTTTGTTTACAATCTGTTCCGTTTAAAATCTAGGTTCTTTTGATTAAGAGAAAAACATTAATTATGATTACAATAAAAAGTACACTACCTTACATTATTTGTACTTAAATAATATAAAGTGTAGCTACAATTTGTTACTCCCGTGTAGTAAAGTGTGTTTTAAAAGTTCGCAATCTAATGCTAGGTTATTTCCTTAATTAATAAATTTTCAGTGTTTGTTTATCTTACTTAATCTTTGAAAGAAATTATATTCAGTTTATAGTGAGAGTTCAGATAACTGTGAGAAATATTTAAAGTGAGTTTATTTCAGGAAATTGGGTAATTCAATTATACTTATCAAATCAGACGACTTGGTATAAACAGTCGTTCAGTCGTAATGTAAGTGGGCTGCAATCGTATTCAGTTTTCAATAATCTTGGGGGTTAAGTATGTCTTGCGTCCTTTTCATGTTAGTTGTAGTCATTTTTTCATTTAATTCTCAGGTAAAATGGTCCTTGGCATCAGTTAAATATTATTGTTCCTCGTCTTCTTCTTACTTGTTCATGTTTTTGAATTTTGACTACTTTTTATACATTTAAAATGAAAATTTAGGTCATTCAATATTTGGCGTCTAATCTTGACGAGCGTCACTTTGAGAGTACTATAAATTAACGGAAAATTCGTAACCAACGGTCTGTTGTCATGGTTACATGTTAATTCTGATTGGTTAATCTTGTCTTATAACCACTGTTATCAAATTTGAATTATTATTCAAAATAGCTGTATATGTTCTGATTGCTTATATTCTTCTGTCTTCCTTCCTAAGTATTAAATATTATCACTACTGTTATTATTTCCTTTCAAAGATTGTTCTGATATCCCATAAGGTTGGGTTCTATAAGATATTAACGTTTGTACAATTATGTCAATGTTTGTTAATTACATTCCTCTTTTAATTTAAGTCCTTATTCTAACATTTTTCTTTTAATATGATTTACAAATTATCCTTGGCTGGTTACTCGCCTTGGATTTGTTAAATTCCTTATTGATTTTATACAATTTGCAGTTATTTGTTTTTGGCAGTTAGGCATTTCATAGGCCTAAGCAGCCATTGATTATATTTACTTATTTTATACAAATTATATCTCATTTTACTTTAATGCGTTTTGTTTTGTTATTTTAATTGGTTGTTTTATTTGTAGATGTGTTTTGGAACTGATTTTATACTGTTTTTAGGTTTCTATTATTTTCTACATTATGGCTTGTTAATTATTTCCTAATTGATTTTCCAGTGTTATTATTTTTGTATTGATTTACCTTCTTATTTATCTATTTTGCCCTTGTTAACAATATGGCTATTACTTACTATTAAAACATAACATCTAGGCCTATGGTCTGTACAATTCCTTCAGCCATATCCTATTCACAAATTTAATTAAACAATTTTTAACAGTTATTAGGTAATGTTTGTTTACAATTCATTTCATTCCTTATTATTTTTTGGGTGATAAACATCATCACTCCTTTTAAACTTTTTTCAATTAATTATCCCTTATAACTTGGGGTGTTTGTTGATTTCATTTCTAATTCCTTATTTATTATTATATATACACTACCAAAATCAGTAAAATTCCATTTTCAAATCAACGAATAAGGCCTTTTCGAAATATTAAAATTTCATCCTCAGCTCGTACACTGTAATGTTCCTGTTATGATGTTTTTCTTTAAATGTGTAATTGCTGTTAACTGTGTCTACTATCTCTCACTGTACTTCATTTTGAACTTTCCACTGCCATCATTATTGGGTGAAACCAAGCCAGATATGTATTGAAGCAATTGATCATTTTCAAATATTGTCTGTTGATTCATCAATTTGTCATATTTTTTATGAAGGTGTATATATAATTTTTCCAACTGTATAATGTCATTTTTATTATTGTTTATTTCCACTATTTCCATATTGTTGGTTATATTTGTTATACTATGATTCATACTAATAAGGTGATCTGCTATGTTGGAGATTCCCGTTTTTTTATTATTAAAAGCTCTGAAATGTTCCATAAATCTCTGTTTGAAATTTCTATGTGTTCTTCTGATGTATATGTAGTCACAGTTATTACATTTTATTCTGTATATTCCACTTAATTTGTATATATCACAGTCTTTTCTATTCATTATTATATTATATATACTTTTATTTGGTTTGTATGCATATTTATATTTATGTTTATCCAATTTTGTATTCTTTATAATGTATTGTAAATCTTGATATGTGTATTTGTAAGTTAGGTATGTTACATGTTCTTCTTTTTTGCATGCATTTATCCTGTCTAATTTTGTTCTATTATTTAATATTGTTTTTTCTTTATATTTTTTATTTAATTTGTTTATAAATTTGCTGTCATATCCATTTTCTATTGCTATTTCTTTTATGATGTTCAGTTCCTGATGTAATTTCTCTTCGTTATTTATGTATTTGTATGCTCTAGCAATCATATTGTAATATGTATTAACCTTGTGTATCCAAGGATGTGATGAATCTTTGTGTATTGTTGTATTATTATTTGTTTCCTTTCTGTATACATTAGTAGTTATTTCGTTATCTTTTCCAATTTGAATATCAATGTCCAAAAAATTGATTCTTCTATTTACTTCTTCTTCAAATGTAAATTTCACATTATCATTGTATGTATTTAATTTATTTAGTATTATTAAATGTTCATTTTTTTATGCTAGGGTTATATATGACCAATATATCATCTACATATCTGTTCCATAATAACACTTTATGCACATTTATGATACCTAAAATAATTTTGCAAAACATATACACCAGTTATAATGTTCATAGATGATTACAACAGGAAAGTACAAGAATATATAACTCAGAATGGATATATAGAAATAAAAGACCCAACAAATAAATATAAGAAAATCATGGAAAATATGATAAAAGAAAATTTAGTTAAAATTAATATAAGGGAAAAAAATACACAAAACTTATATCGCACAATACAAGTGCTCCACAACTTAATGGTTTACCTAAAATTCATAATATAGATATACCAATAATACCATTAATAAATTTCAAGACTGCACCGGCATATATAATAGCAAAAACAATAGATAAAAGACTTAGAGAGAAGATAATATTGGAAAATAGGTACAATGTATAGAATGGATATACAGTTATAGAAAACCTAAAGAAAATACACATTACAGAAGAAACAAAATTAATATCATTTGATATATCAAATATGTATAATAACATACCAATAAATGAAACACTGGAAATCATAAAGAAAAAATTAAAAAACAATAATGAAAACATAGTTTCATAAATAACTTGATTATTATAATAAGAAACATATGTAACCAGAATTATTTTACTTTCAATAACAAATATTATACACAAACCAAGGGATTGGCAATGGGTTCGCCTATTTCATCAATTATGTCAGAAATTTATACACAGGATTTGGAAAGCAAAATTATTTTAGGTATCATAAATGTGCATAAAGTGTTATTATGGAACAGATATGTAGATGAAATATTGGTCATATATAACCCTAGCATAAAAAATGAACATTTAATAATACTAAATAAATTAAATACATACAATGATAATGTGAAATTTACATTTGAAGAAGAAGTAAATAGAAGAATCAATTTTTTGGACATTGATATTCAAATTGAAAAAAGATAACGAAATAACTACTAATGTATACAGAAAGGAAACAAATAATAATACAACAATACACAAAGATTCATCACATCCTTGGATACACAAGGTTAATACATATTACAATATGATTAATAGAGCATACAAATACATAAATAACGAAGAGAAATTACATCAGGAACTGAACATCATAAAAGAAATAGCAATAGAAAATGGATATGACAGCAAATTTATAAACAAATTCAATAAAAAATATAAAGAAAAAACAATATTAAATAATAGAACAAAATTAGACAGGATAAATGCATGCAAAAAAGAAGAACATGTAACATACCTAACTTACAAATACACATATCAAGATTTACAATACATTATAAAGAATACAAAATTGGATAAACATAAATATAAATATGCATACAAACCAAATAAAAGTATATATAATATAATAATGAATAGAAAAGACTGTGATATATACAAATTAAGTGGAATATACAGAATAAAATGTAATAACTGTGACTACATATACATCAGAAGAACACATAGAAATTTCAAACAGAGATTTATGGAACATTTCAGAGCTTTTAATAATAAAAAAACGGGAATCTCCAACATAGCAGATCACCTTATTAGTATGAATCATAGTATAACAAATATAACCAACAATATGGAAATAGTGGAAATAAACAATAATAAAAATGACATTATACAGTTGGAAAAATTATATATACACCTTCATAAAAAATATGACAAATTGATGAATCAACAGACAATATTTGAAAATGATCAATTGTTTCAATACATATCTGGCTTGGTTTCACTCAATAATGATGGCAGTGGAAAGTTCAAAATGAAGTACAGTGAGAGATAGTAGACACAGTTAACAGCAATTACACATTTAAAGAAAAACATCATAACAGGAACATTACAGTGTACGAACTGAGGATGAAATTTTAATATTTTGAAAACGCCTTATTCGTTGATTTGAAAATGGAATTTTACTGATTTTGGTGGTGTATATATAATAATATTATAACAAGTCAGTGGCATAATGTTTGGCAAAATAATTCCTTATTTCTTACATAATCTCTATCTTCACTCCATGGTAACACCAACTGTTTACCTTTCATGGGATTCTCCCTTCTAAATACTAGTGTATACAACTTAACTTAATTTTATTAATAATAAGATTCTTATTTTAATAATAATGTCACCATCACTATACAGTGTTCATTACAGGTTATTATCTGTTTACTCCTAACACTATCATTAACAACATTATTAATTATTAATGTGGTTCACTATTAATCATTTAGAGTTTGTTATAGATTATTAAGTGTTTTTTCCTATTAATATGGTTTCTAATTATTTTGGGGTTTTACACTTTCACTTTTGCACTCCTTAAATGTTTATATTAAGTGTTTATTAGTGGGTAAATCCCTATAATTACTTTTTCTTTGTCACTTAGTTGATTTTATATTCTCACTATCTCTCTCATTACAAATATTATTTACATTATTAATAAGTTTATGTCGTTAATAGAGTTTTTTGTTACATCTAACTCTAATTCTTGGGTTAGTGTACTTTTATTTTTTCACATTACGTTATTGGGTTTTATCAAATCATTTACATTTATCTTCCAATCGATAATAATAATTATTTTATATATTGGTTAATTATTGGTTTCGTTTCCAATATTACTTTTGAGTGTACCATTTCTCCTTTTCATATTCTATATTATTTGTCCGTGTTTTCCCATTCGGTTTCACCTTATTTCCTTTATACTTGGTTAGTTTCATGTTCATTATCCTTCTTCACCTTTATCTTATTTTGTTTCATTTTATTTAGGTTTTCCCCTTCTCACTTGGTTTTATTTCATTTGGTTGTATGGAATAATCCACTTTCTTATTTGGTTTCGTCTTTTGGTTCTTTTTATTTGGTCAATCACTTTCTTATTTGGTTTCGTCTTTTCCCTTCTTCTTTTTGTTTCTTTTTATTTGGTCAATCACTTGGGTTAAGTCATGTCGTCGTTTGTCGTGTCATTGTCATTTTATTTTCATTATATTAAACATTTTATTTTATACGAATTACTTTTTTATATTGTAGATTCCTCTTTTTTATCCCTGGTATTGGGGTGGCTTATTTGTGTTGTAACACCATTCACATACCTTCTTTCAACACCTCTTCATTTACATTTGATTTAGATGTATGTATTTAACATCTTTATCCTTGACCATTTTTATTAATCTTGAAATCCATCTTCTTTTTTTTTGCTGCCAAGTTTGTCCATATTTTTCATATTGAACAGCTTGCCAAGATATTTAACACTAGGTGTATAAAAAATGTTAACTAGATATGATATAAAGTGAATCCAGTGATGTCAAAAGTAAAACTGCACAAGGAAGAGGAGCATTTTTCAAAACAGATCTCTTCTGGCGTCCAATTAATGTGTCCTTGTGGAAACCAGGAAGAATATATATATATATATATATATATATATATATACTTTCATTTGCAGCACATACACATACGGCTCGGAAACCTGGACTCTGATGAAATTGGAGAGGATGTGACGGTACAAAAGTCCGTCTAAAGATTTATGGTACCAAAGTAAATATTTTATTGTATTCTATTGTATTTGTATATGTAAAAATGGTTAGGTCAAGTTTGCCCCATGTTTAAATAAACGACGCAGTTTCGTCTGTAAGAGTCGATCTCAAGGCCAAGGGCGTACGTGCAAAATACCGCAGACTTCATGAATTCTCTGTTCGACAATGCTGAATTGTCATAACAAAATACGACACACGTAATAATGATGACGAAAAACAATGCCGTCATCTGTTTTAGACAAAGGAATAATGACGGTTGATCCCCTCCACCTGTCGACTTTATGACAATATGTCTGCCCAGTTGGCAGAAGAGCTTCATGGCTCAAGACGTTAAATTTGTGCTGGCGTATTTTCACCAGCAAAAGTGTTGTCAAACCAATAAAATGTAACTACTATTGAACAGTATGTAAAAGTATATCAACAATGTAAATTCAGTGAAAACAGAACAGACAATCAAACTCGAGAGTACTTTGATCAGCCAAGTATGCCGAACACCGGGCACACCATGGACAGCGACTGAACAGCCACACTCAACACTTTCAGGAAAGTCAAATTCAATAATATTCTCTTATAAAATATCGAGCTCGATTTGTACGACCAACAAAATGTAATATACCTAAATTTATCAAAGCGTAATGAGAGAGAGAGAGAGAGAGAGAGAGAGAGAGAGAGAGAGAGAGAGAGAGAGAGAGAGAGAGAGAGAGAGAGAGAGAGAGAGAGAGAGAGAGAGAGAGAGAGAGAGAGAGAGAGAGAGAGAGAGAGAGTGCGAAAGAACATGCCAGCATTTTATTTCTAACGTGAGGCGTTGGTTTATGTGTAGAAATGCTATTTGATGATAATATTGAAATCTAAAGATACTGCAGTAATCAAATGTTTCTATTTGTAATTAAAGTAAATATTGAACTAGTAACTGAGAAGTAATTCATTATTAAGAAAGCGGAAGTTGTAAGGCCGCCATTTTGTATTGCTTTTATGAGACGCCATTTTAAGTTCATAAATGTTAATTATGCAAATTAGATACCTATTAAACAAAGTTTTTACAGCACTCAATTGTGGTCAGTTTCATTATTTCTTACAATCCTGCTGTTTCTGCAATCTCGCTTATAGAACTCTGGACCTTAGGTATAAAAATAATATGGGCAATAAGGGAAATGTGCTTACATCAGAAGTATGCTAAACACGTGGTAAGTACAAAGATTATGTATTTGCTTATTTATGTATATATATATATATATATATATATATAATGAGTAGAAGTGAGTAACTCCACAATGGCGACCGAACTGGGACTTTATATAAAATCATAATTATATAAATAAGCTAGAGAGCAGAAACAGCTGATACCGAAATAATAAAACATAACACGTAAACATTACGATAGTTAGGTTATGTGGTTACTAGATTAAGGAGACGTAAAGCAACAATTGAAAATAAAAAGAGATTTTGACGAAATATTTTATCGAAATGGCAGAAAACAATGAAAGTGTCGGTCTAAATGACACAGCGACAGAATCAGTAATAATGAGTGGAATCACCGCAAACTCGACACCTGTCGGTAGTAAAGTATCATTAGATGACTTGTTCCAATTCATGAAAATGCAAATTAATGAGTTGAATGAAAGATTTAACGAGCAGAAAAATGAAATTAAAAATAATTTTAATGATAAGTTTAACCAATTTGATGAGAAACTCAATGAAATAAAAAATGAAATTAAAAGACAAAATTGTAATTTTGATGAAAGAATAAATGAAATAGAGATACGTTGTGATAATATTCAGAAACAAACAACAGAAACAGTTAATGAGAAATTTAATATTAAAATAAATAATTTAGACAACAGAATCGATAAAATTAATGAGATAGTAAATGAGACAATTCAAAACCAGATAGAGTCACAAAGTAGGGAAATAGAAAAGAAATGTTTAACTACAGTAGAAAATCAAATAGAAATTAAGACAAATTGTGAAGTAAACAAACAAATAGAACTGAAAACTAATGTTTTGCAAAATAAGCTAGAGAAATTTGAATCGAACGTAACAGACATAACCAAAAATATTGAAACAATAGATAATGCGATATCAGAGCATGAAAGTAATACTCATAGTAGAATAAGTACACTACAAAATAAGATTAAAGAGATAGATGACTTAACTATACAAAATAACAATGATATGCATGATAAATATAATTTAATTGAGAATAGTTTAACCAGCGTGAAGAATGAGTTACGGGGGAAATTCATAAAAAAGTTACCGGTGTTACTGAAAGAATAATAATAACTAGGGACTCACACAATGAAATCGAATTAGAAACCTTCAACTATGAAAACCGAGCGATACATCCAATGAGGTTCATAAATCAAACACGGGAATACAACCGCTTTAGCAGTAGTAATTGGGAGGTGCAACTCATGAAAATAAAATGTTTGAAGGGAAGTTCCGTTATATGGGCGGAGGCACACCGGTTAGAATGGGACTGTCATGAAACGTTCGAAAGAGCATTCAAAGGTAAATATTGGACGGAAGAAGAACAGGAAATATTGAGAAGCCGTATAATGGGGACGGGTAATTTTATGGGACCAAATAATAATAACATAACCATATATGTAACGAAATTGTACAATGAGGCTAAATACCTAGAGCCGCAGATACCCTTTAAGTCCTTCGTGAGACATGTTAGTAAACATTTACCAAGAGAGGTCCAGATAACACTCATGACCAAAGAAATCGAGAATATGAACGAACTTGAAAAAATACTAGATATATTACAGAGTATTAGGGATCGAGAAGTGGGTAGGCGACTACAACAGAATAATAATAGTCATCATGTTGAATATAGTCAACATAAAAATAATAATTATAATGGACAAAATAATATACATAGAAATAATTACAGTAAATCAGGTGAGTGGAGATGCTCCAGATGCAAATGAGAGAACTACGCCAATCGTCAGCAGTGTTTCAAGTGCAATCTACCAAGAGACGACCAGAGGAGGAAAGATGAAACAAAACGATACGAGCAGCAAAATAGAGGAGCACCAAACACCAGGGAAGCAGTAAATCATAACCAGGGACCAACAAGGGGACATCAGGGACCCACCACCAGCAACAACAGACACCAGCCGGAAAACTAGGACAAACAGTGGTAACCAGGACCCGACCACTGTTCAGGGAAGCACATAAGGTCCAACCAGTAGAAGATGTCCAGAGCGACGTAATTAAAGCCGACATAGTAGCAGACTTATTAGAAGAAGAAAACAATGCCATGAGCGAGGTGAGAGCTGGACTGACGGAAATACAGGTAACAATAGAGAATAAGCATTATAGAACACTTGTAGACACAGGGAGCGAGATTTCAGTTATTGCAGAAAATATTTTAGGAGAATTAAGAGAAGTTAATAAGAATATTCCAGTTTTGCCAGTAGCAGGGGTTACAGTGATAGGAGTCACGGGAGTACGCAGCAAGCGTGTGACAAAACAGATACATTTAAGTTTTTTGATTAATGATACAGAGTTTGATAACACATTTTTGGTAGTTAAGGGGTTGAGTCTAGACATTATACTAGGTAATGATTTTTTACAAAGAAATAGAGCTGTGATAAATTTCAAGGAGAAGGTGATAGAATTAGATGGGGGTGATCGGTCTGTAAGAGTTAATTTTGAACAGGTGATAGATAAAGTTAAAATAACTGGTGTAAAGTTACTACAAAAGCGAGTAGACGAGAATAATATAGATACTAGAATAAATTTATGTAGAGAAGGTGAGTATATTGATGATTTTGATAGTGAAATGAGTGATATTAATGATGCAGTGTGGAAGATAAGGGCGGATGAATTTTGTAGTGGAGGTGAGGTGGTAAGGAGTGGCCAGCGTGCGGCATTGAGGCAAGAGGACCAGCGTGCGGCGTTGTGGCAGGTAATAGAGCAGTTTAAGAGAGTGTTTGCCGATGTTCCAGGAAGGGCAAGAGATTACGAATGTGTAATGCAGATACGGGAACACACACCTTTCATGCAGCGAAGTTATCCCGTGCCAGCGAAGTTATCCCGTGCCTTACTCCAAACGACGAGCAGTGTAAGAGGAACTGGATAGGAGGATGGAAGGAGGAATAATTGAGAGGTCAGTATCACACTACTCGAATCCATTGGTTGTAGTAATAAAAAAGGATGGCGGAGTAAGGTTATGTTTAGATGCAAGGAGGATCAACCAGATTATAATACCAGACCGTGAATCACCAGAGTCGATCAATGAGATATTCCAGAAATTTAGTGGGGTGAGATACATGACATCACTCGATCTTACAGCAGGATATTGGCAGGTACCATTGGCAGAGGTGAGTAGGAAGTACACAGCATTTCTGTTTAATGGGAAAAATTATCAGTTTCGGCGATTACCATTTGGATTAAATACCAGCGTAGCCAGCTTCACCAAATGTTTAGATAAAATTTTGAGACCCAAAGACTTAGATTTTCTGACGGTGTACGTAGACGACATTTTGATTGCAACCAGAACTTTTGAGGACCATTTAGGGTATGTTTTAGCGAAATTAGAGGCAGGAGGACTTACTGTGAATTGAGACAAGTCTACATTTTTGCAAACGAAAATTAACTTTTTAGGATTTATCATCACACCAGAGGGAATCTCAGCGAACCCGGACAAGGTTGAATCTATCATGCGCTTCCCTGAACCGAGGAACATAAAGCAACTTCAAAGTTTTCTAGGGCTGTGCAACTTTTACCGCAAATTTCAGAGGAACTACGCACACACTACAGCAAGGTTGAGTGCAGTACTTCAAAAGAACAGACAATGGAAATGGGAAGACGTGGAGCGTGAAGCTTTCGAGGAAATCAAAAAGAAATGTAGTCAAATGATAATGATGAACCATCCGGATTTTAATAAGGTATTTTACTTACAGACGGACGCCAGTAATGTAGCAGTAGGTGCAGAGCTGTACCAAGAAGATGACGAGAAGGAACACCTGACCATCACATTCGCAAGTAGATCATTGCTGCCCGCCGAAAAGAACTACACGACCACTGAAAAAGAACTGCTCAGCATCGTATTCGCAGTAGGAAAATTCAGGACTTACATCCTAGGAAACAAGACAATAATATGAACGGATCACAAGGCGTTATCCTTCTTAAACACTTGTAAGCTCGCTCACCCAGGTGGGTGCTTGTTCTACAAGAGTATAATTTCGATTGGGAATACATCAACGGGACAGAAAACAAGGTACCTGACACTCTTTCCAGGGTAGATTTTTTGGACAACAAAACAGGTAGGGACTTAAAGGAAATTGAAATTTTTAAAATTAGTAGAGAGGATAAGATCTTTGAGAAGAGTTAAAGGATATCAGAACCATGCAGAGAGCAGATGGTAAATCGGGTAAAGTAATAAACAGCTTAGAGACTGAATTAGATGAATCAGAATATAACCAATTTTTCCAAATTTACAAGGGTTTGTTGTTTAAGAAAGTAGTAGGGGGTGAGCGTGACTGGAGATTAGTAGTACCAGAGGGGTTAGAAGAGAAGATTATTTGGGATTGTCATATAAGATATGGTCATTTTGGGGATAAGAAGTGTGTCAATGTGTTGAAGGAATCATGTTTTTTCAGGAATGTGGAGAGATGAGTGAGAAAGTTGCTGAGGAGTTGTGATTTGTGTCAGAAGTTGAAGGTAGTAAATTATAGGGTTGAAGGTGAGTTGAATTTTATAAGGGTAGAAACACCATTTGACCTAGTTGCTGTGGACTTGTTTGGACCATTGTCGAAGGGTAGAGGCGGCGTTGTGTATATTTTTGTAATGCTTGACACTTTTTCGAAGTATGTAAAATTGTATAGCGTAAAGAGAGCTACCAGCCAGGTATTGAGTGAAAAGGTGACGAAGGACTACATGATTTACGTGGGTAAGCCAAAGGTGATTTTATCAGACCATGGGCCACAGTTCATCAATGGGAAATGGCGCCAGACCCTAGGATGGGAAGGGATCATCACGAAGCATACGGCTGTGTACCATCCCCAGTCCAACCAGGCTGAGCGTGTAATGAGAGTAGGCAGGATCTTTAGAGCCTATTGTCACGCTAAACACAGCGAGTGGCCGTTGTATGTAAGAAGGGTAGAAAATTGGCTGAACAGTACCACCCACGAGTCCACCGGCTATACACCTCATGAATTGGTAAAGGGAACACGCCCCCGAAGGATTTTGGAGCAGCTATTTGATTACCCACCTGAGAGCAAGAAGACGGATGTGAGCATTAAAATCCGGTTGGCCAATGAGAACTTGTTAAGCAAGGGTGAGCAGAGAAAGCGTAGGCACGATGCAAGTGGTAAGTGGGTAAAATACGAAATAGGGCAGTATTGGTGAGGAGACACGACTTATCGAGCGCTCAAGACAAGGAGATTAAGAAGTTCTTCCTGCTCTACGAAGGGCCTTATGAGGTAATAGAAATCAAGATGAAAAATTCTTATGTGTTGCAGGACAGGGAGATAATAGGAACACACAATGCAACAAACTTAAAGTTATACTAGTCATCTTAGGAGTTTTGTAAGGGGTTATATTAGAGTATGAATGAGTTTTAATTTGATGTTTATGTTCCCAGGAGGGACACTCCCCCATTTTCGGGCAATCACAGACTCACCACCTCTGATCGTGGATTCAGATTGGCAATTCGGAGGCGGACCATGGTTGGCGGTAACCTCGGCAATGGGGTGAAGGCAACGATGGTCTTACTCCACAAAAAGGTGTCATCAGTAGAAATTCGTAACTTACAAGAACGGGGAGGGGGGCCCAGAGTTCGTGAAAAGGTAAGGTAGTAAAAAAAAAAGGTCAATGTGTTGATGGTTGTTTTCCACGAACTACTATAGTTTCGTTTAGATTAATTAATTTATGATTAATTTCTCAAGTGCTTGTTTTCCCTCCGAAAACAACGAAGTGTATTTTTATTTTAATGTAATATTATCAGATGATCCAGTGTTGTAGTTCCTATCTTGTCATAAAAGGAAAATGTTAGTGAAAGTGAAAGCTTGAACTTGCAAAAGTGTCTATGTGAAATTTTTTTAAATAATTAAAGAACTTGTTTTTTATGCAAGGTTAAAAGGTGTTTTTATGGTTGTTTGGTGTTAATAAAATGTAAGTCAGTTATGGACTGTAAGGACAGCAATTGTAGCAGGAGTTAAGTTGTGACAGTACGTAAATCAATATAGGAAAATATTGGTACAGACAATTAATTTTATTGTGTTTCATATATCAAAATGGGGTTTTTATTTTATTAAATTTATTTAAACGTGTGAGTACCAGTCCCATGTAAAATACGACTGCAGTTGAACAAAGAACAGCTACGTAAACTTTTGGAGTAGAGTGTAGTTTGGAATGCAACACTCTGTCATGAAATCAAGTATTTGTCACGTACGGCTACGCGCACACCTGTGGTGGGGCCCAACAACTACGCCTCAAGACGTTAAACCGACGCCGTAAAAAGGCCAAGACGCAAGATCTCATTGCCATATGCGTCCGTGACGACGGAAATGAAATCAAAGCCACACCTACAAAAGCCTTCCGTATCGTCGACTTGCAACAATAATAACCACATGGCGTGTCCACAAAGCCATGTACTGTGAACTGTGACCAAAAAATTTATAACCTGGAGGCAGTGACTTCCGGCCCATGAACGAGACAGTCTACTATGAACATCTGACGGTAGCAGACGCGAGTAATAGTGCATCGCCGGTCGGGTGAAGTTTATTATTCTTAAAATGTGACAATAGTTTCAAAGCAGTCGTAGAATAATTGTTACCCCGGCCAGGAGGACAAAAAATTTTGTGGGCCCCAATGTTTTCTTTTAACCATAGAAAGTGAAAAATCAACCGAAAAGTGAAGCGGTAGTTCAAGAATGTGGCGTAAATAATTTGGAGTGAATAAAACCAAAAATAACAATGTGAAAATCTAATGAACGTTCGGACATAATTTCAGTGTACCATGTGGCGACGGGGAGGAATACTGATGGCTAAGTAGAAACAACAAATTTCAAAATTACAATTCTATTAAGCAATTAAATAAGCTCAAAATGTTATCAGTCAATTGTACCAATGTATGGGGCATATAGCGTGTGTGTGAGAGAGAGAGAGAGAGAGAGAGAGAGAGAGAGAGAGAGAGAAAGAGATGTCGGCATTCTAACAGAGATTGAGGCGTTGGTTGGTTTATGTTTATAATTTTAGAAACGTAGTAAATCAAATCAAATATAAATGCAGAATATTCAAATGACTGTGTGTCGAGCCACTTCCAGAATTTAAAAAATAAAAGTTAATAAATAATTGTAGAAGCGGAAGTGTACAGCCGCTGTCTTGTTGTAGGTCTAAGATTCCATTGTGTGGTGTAACTGTGAATAATGATAATTTAGAAAAATTAAACAACAGTTTTCTTTTCACTATATATGTCGTTAGAGTATTTATTTCGTACCCCCACACTGTTTCTGGCCTCGCTTAAGAACGAACCCTGGGACCCTAGTGAGAAGTTAATAGCGGTAAGTACATAACTATGAAGTATTATTATTAATAAATAATAAGTAACAGATGTTATTAGTTAACAAAGTTAGTTGTAATTGGGCTATTGCAGTAGTGGCATGTGCTCCTGTAGATAGCGAGATGGGTTGATGAGTAACGCACAAATACGTTGCCATCATCGGAGGCCGAAATCGGCGTACATACACTGTACAACTTTGATATAATTTTATATTATATATGATTCTTAACCATGCAGTGTATAATTGATGTTAGAGTAAAACATGCTAATGAAGATGATTTCCCCGCCTTTCGGGCGATTACTGTCTTACCAGCACTAATCGTGGTTTTGGACGACAGCCAGCTGTAGGCAGCAATTGTAAAACTGACCATGGTTGGTTGTCCTTGAAATTGGTGAACTTTGAAATTAACAGGGGGGTTACTTAGGGGAAATCCCCGGAACTATGGAACAGCGGCTATCACTTTGTTCAAGGAGGAACAATAAACCAGGTGGTAGAACCGTTTTAAGGATTTAAATATGTAACTTTTAGATATTATATCTAGCTATTTTTGTAATGTAAAGCTGAAGCAAAGATAAGGAGATGACAAAATTCCTCCACCATTTCAGTCTTTGTGAAGGCACCTGGACACCACAGTCCGGTGGGGGTTAATAGAGTGTGTGGTTAGGAGGTTGCTACAGGGGTAGCAACGGTAACTAAGTTCAAGTATTAAAGAAATAATATTGATATTTGTATTGAACATACAAATATCGTTCTGATTCTGTTGCAAAGAAATGTGAGCATCAGTAAAGCTGAGTAAAGAAAGTTGAAATAAGTTAGTGTTTGCCATAATAGTTGTGTTTTTAATTTTATATAATAAAGTTAAATAGTTGTTGTTGCTTTTGAAAATTAAAAAATTGCTTTACGTGTTATGCTTAGTATAGGAATACGTTTTCTTATGGCGGAGAGAGTAAAATAACCTTGACTGGAGTCAGAAAGCTTTAATAAATATAGGAATGTCAAAAAAAAAGTGGAAATGGATTTTCTATCCTAAATCTTGTGTATTTTGTTATTAAAGAATTTTAGAGGTAAGCAAGCCAACGCCTCGAAGCATAAACCAATGCATCTAAGGGGAGACATATCAGTTGTGGATATGGGATTATACAAGGCCACTATTTAAAATTTTGTATTCGATGTTTCAGAGTTTAGTGATGCTGTGACGGCGGTCCTGAGCTGGCCGGTGCGTCTTAGCAGGAGCGTTAAGTGCCAAATGGCCTTACGGTGTTGGGATCTCTCATGAGAAGTCCAGTAAGGTCAGGCAGGTACGGTCACCATCATTGGACCAAGGGTAAGTGATTGTATTTTTTTTTTTATACATATAAACACTACAGGGGTTGTGGCGATATATCTGGGCTGATCCCTTTAGGAAGTGTGAATGAGTCAACAAGAGTTTTTATGCTTCGGCATAAAACCTCTCATTGAGGGGGTTTGTGACGGTACAAAAGTCTGTCTAAAGATTTATGGTACCAAAGGAAATATTTTATTGTATTCTATTGTATCTGTATATGTAAAAATGGTTAGGTCAAGTTTGCCCCATGTTTAACTAAACGACACAGTTTCGTCTGCAAGATTCGATCTCAAGGCCAAGGGCGTACATGCAAAATACCGCAGACTTCATGAATTCTCTGATCGACAACGCTGAATTGTCATAACAAAATACGACACACGTAATAATGATGACGAAAAACAATGCTGTCATCTGTTTTAGACAAAGGAATAACGACGGTTGATCCCCTCCCCCTGTCGACTTTACGACAATATGTCTGCCCAGTTGGCAGAAGAGCTTCATGGCGGCAAGACGTTAAATATGTGCTGGCATATTTTCACCAGCAAAAGTGTTGTCAAACCAATAAAATGTAACTACTATTGAACAGTATGTAAAAGTATATTAACAACGTAAATTCAATGAAAACAGAACAGACAATCAAACTCGAGAGTACTTTGATTAGCCAAGTATGCCGAACACCGGGCACACCATGGACAGCGACTGAACAGCCACACTCAACACTTTCAGGAAAGTCAAAATTCAATAATATTCTCTTATAAAATATCGAGCTCGATTTGTACGACCAACAAAATGTAATGTACCTAAATTTATCAAAGCGTAATGAGAAAGAGAGAGAGTGCGAAAAACATCCCGGCATTTTATTTCTAACGTGAGGCGTTGGTTTATGTGTAGAAATGCTATTTGATGATAATATTGAAATCTAAAGATACTGCAGTAATCAAATGTTTCTATTTGTAATTAAAGTAAATATTGAACTAGTAATTGAGAAGTAATTCATTATTAAGAAAGCGGAAGATGTAAGGCCGCCATTTTGTATTACTTTTATGAGACGCCATTTTAAGTTCATAAATGTTAATTATGCAAATTAGATACCTATTAAACAAAGGTTTTACAGCACTCAATTGTGGTCAGTTTCATTATTTCTTACAATCCTGCTGTTTCTGCAATCTCGCTTAATAGAACTCTGGACCTTAGGTATAAAAATAATATGGGCAATAAGGGAAATATGCTTACATCAGAAGTATGCTAAACACGTGGTAAGTACAAAGATTATGTATTTGCTTATTTATGTATATATATATATATATATATATATAACGAGAGAAGTGAGTAACTCCACAAGGAGTTACCTGGAAGATTTTCTAATGTGGCGCTGGAGGAGGGGCTTAAGAATACTGTGGACAGGCAGAGTGCTTAATGATGAGGTTTCAAGGAGAGTGGATGCAAAAAGGATTCTGATTGAAACTACTATAGGGAAAGGAGAAGCAGGAAGGATTCTGATTGAAACTATTGTGGAAAGGACAAGAAGTATTGTTGGTCGCTTGGTATGCCATTCAAACTAGTTCAACACCCTGATAGAGTGAATGATTGAGGGGCATAGTGGGAGGGGAAGACCCAGACAAGAGTATATGGCTGAGATAAAAGGAGGAAGAAGGTATATGATTCCAACAGTACATGACCCATGTGCACTGCTGGTTTGAAATCCCATGCCAAAAAGGCAGCTAAATATATATATTGAGAAGGCATTGGTGCCAGGGGGTGAGCGTGTGCATGTGAAAAAAGAAAATAAAAAAACTTTAAATAAAAACGTTATTATATATAAAAAAAATGGCAAATAAAATTTAATACGATGAGCAACAGTTTCAGTGATACGTTGGGATGAAAGTGTGAGTAAAGGGACGTAACAAGTAGTAGTGACGATGACTCACACAGTAAGGACAGCACTTCCACAAACAAAGTACAAGTTCGCCGGCTATCGCAATAACAAAACGGTGCTGTGAACAAATATCAGCCTAAAGCTGGAAAGATGCCACTGTGCCGCGATAACAGTTGTAACATAAAAAGTTTTAGTGAAAGCAGCTAGAACAAGTCGGGTATTGTAAAAAATCACACCATGTGGTGATGAGGCTAGCACACGGCTGAACAGCAGTCTTCTATTAACAATGGCGTGGTTGGGTGTGAACCTGTTTTTATCATAGAGCGAAGTTAAGTTCGAAACACCTATAAAATATCAGCTAGTGTGCGTGGAGTTGACCGAAAGCTTTTAGTTGGTATTGAGGAGTCAACAGAGTGAAAGAATGAAACTGTGAATGTTGGTAACAGCGAATAAAGTGTAAAAATCATAATATGACTGTGAACATGTGATGTCGGTGTGTGTGGGCGGAGTGATTGGGGGACATCAAAAAAGCAGTTGTCTAATATCGTTATAACAAATTATGTACAAGAAGCAAAATTCGTGGGGGGGGGAGAGAAAGGCTGAATTTGAACAATTATAAGAGGTGATGATGTCACCTTGGAACTATGCCAGAGAGAGGGAGAGAGAGAGGGGGAGGAGACGCCCGATACCATACGCCAGCAACAAGTAATATCAAATTCATTTGTATAAACAAATTATCATCACAGGTATGACATTACATTATAACGAAATTATAACACATATAACAAAAATGTAATCATCATCTGTGATGGCAGCAAGCCAGTAAGTGAACGTCTGCTCTCCGGTACCAGCGGCGAACACACAGCGAGCCAATCAGGGATCCCGGTCAGTGCATAAAAACAGCGCCGGTAGAAATTTTTGACGCACTTCGCCACAGCACTTCATCGCTACACCATCGGATGCACTTCTTCTCCTCTCCTCTCTCAGACGACATCGACACGGAGTCAGCCGGAAGAACAGCCAAAGAATAGAACCGCCGTTCTTGCATCTTTGCACTACCTGTACCGTGCCAGCGATGCCGAAAGAAGAGGAGGACTGCAGTCTGCCACGAACAGCGGGCACAGCCGCCAAACATCTGAGCGCAGGCCCGGGCGGAACAACCAACATCATTAGCGTTCTCGCCACACGGCCCTTTTCAGAGTCACCAAAAACACTAAGAGTTGTACGATTGGCGCCATTTATCATGTGACAAGCCTTTTGTCCAGTGACACATCCTAAAAAGTATTTCAAACAAAAAGTTTTTGCCTGTGTGCGCGGCCACGCGCGTGTGCATGAGAGGGGGAAATCAAGGGGTTATAAAATAGAATTAAAATGTTGGTCCTAATCTGGGAACTTAAAGAGTCAAAGTTTTTTTACTTTTGTATTTTAAAAAATAATGTATTTAGAAATATATTGAAAAGGGGAAATTTGTAAAGTCAAATGCACATTAAAAGAGAAGTATGCAGAATAATAATTGTAAATTATATTGTGTGTTATCACTGACAATATAAAAGTCAATAATGCTAGCTTAAGCGTCTTTATTTGTCACCCGACCCTAACGTAACCTGTGCTCATGGATCCACCTAAATGAACTTGGCCCGCCCATCTTTGGTAAGTAGATTTTTTAGCGTATTCGTTGTCTAAGGCAGGGGTCTCCAAAGTTTTTCACTTGAGGGCTGTATTGAAAAATCTTGAAATTCAGGTGGGCCAAAACACACACACACACAGTAAACCTTTTTTTGAAGTTTACAAAATAATAAAGTCAATAAAATAGGTATTTAAATTAAAATTTATCGAAAGAAAACGAATTAATTTGTTCAAAATAATATATATAGAAGTAAGGAAAAAATAACATTCAAAGATATTTTATATGTAATATTTTTTGGCTTTCTTATGTACGTATGGGATGTGTGGAGTTGCTCCTGACATATGTTTGTCCATTTCTGGTCAAATTTTGATGTTCCCATCACTACAATGGATTTCAAGTGTTCGTCTGACAAGTTATCCATGTACTTTGATTTTACAGAGTTCATTTTTGAAAACGTTTGTTCGCAGATATAGGTCGAACCAACATTGAAAGCACTGCTCTTGCAACATAAAACCACATAAATGTTTTAAACTTGTACAAAATATTATATCATTTTACTGAACTTATTTCTTCTTTAGTTATTTAGTAAAATGTTATAATATTTGAAGTATTTTGACGATCTATTTAAAAACTGTAGGCAGTATCGGCTGGATTTTCCACGGGCCAGAAAATGACTATTCGTGGGCCGGATCTGGCCCGTGGGCCATAGTTTGGAGACCCCTGGTCTAAGGGAATGTGATACGGCTACCATACGCCATCTATCAAGTGTGGGTAGTGACCTTGCGTGTTTTGTTTCTCTTTGTACCGCCACATAATGACTAAGAGACTGTCTTTGGAAGGGACAGAAATTGGAAGCCCGCCAACCTTTGGGTTGAAGATGAGAAGAGTACAGCGAATTCAATTAGAAATAAAGTTTCAAACCTAAAATTCAAACATAAAACAAACCTTCAGGAATTGAGATCCAGCACTGCCGTCTCTTGGTGGCTTCGACACGTGCAAATACAGTGTGTTACTGTGACTGACAGTGTCAAGGCACAGTATAAATGCTGCCTCCTAAAACAAACAGATTTTTGCAATTACATATTTATAACATATAAAAATATACACACAAAACTGGCATACTACCCTCCTAAGAAAAATAATAATTTTGAGGTATCACCCTCTTTTACTTCTAAGCAAAATAGAAATGCTTACAATCAAAAGAATAATATTTTGTATAGGAATAAACATTACTTAAAAATGGGAACCTAGCTCATATAGAAGTCCATCTGTTTTCCTATTATAAAATGAACCGGGTGTATACAAAATGAACACTGATGGAGAAATTGAGTAATACATTTGGCTCTACAACAAAACTATCTTCCCAATACTTTCAAAAAGTGGTCCTTATGGTGGTCTCCCAGGCTGCCATTGATGTGGTATCTTCAAACAACCACAGTCAGGAAAAATACAGAGCATCAAACAAGTTCTAAATAATCTAAAATCTCTCAACAAAACTATTGTGTTTCAGTGGATCTCGGCCCATGTAGGGGTTGAGGGAAATGAAATCACTGATAAACTGGCAAAGAACGGCACTGGGGTCCATCTGGGGGAGAAGCCTCTGGAAGTGAGCTCTGTCAAGAAACTTTTATCTTGCACAATTCATGAAATGTGTAGAAAAGAAGCAGCAGAACAGGCAAGAGAAGAAACGGGAAAGCATTTGCAAACAATGGAAAATCAATAAGGGAATTCCGAGTAAGGAAGTGTAACGGGACAGAATTGGGTGATGGGTTTTAATTTAACTGTGAATGCGACGCACAGGAGTTACCCACACAGGGCCTCAATTTTAACAGTAGACATTCCTGTAGGGAACGCCCATTTGCACGTTTGTCCAGAAAGTCTGTCAACATGCACCATTTCCAGGTGTTTTGGAATGTGCATAAGTGCGCGGATGCTTGCTCGCACATGTGAATCGTCATGTATGAGGCTAGCTGGTCAGTTAGAGTGAATGTACTGTACATCGTGGTAACTAATTATTGTATCACGTGATTCCTTTTTGGGCCAATGAAAAGCAAGTTGGTGTGCATGAAGGACGGCTTGGCCATTTTGGACGCCTGGTGTTTGGCGTCTGTCGTCTCACAGTAATTGAACCGCGCGGTTCAGCATAAAGGCTCGCGAGCCGAAAACTTATTGAAACCTTCAAAATGTGTTAAAAAAAATTATAATTTAAAGTGATACAAAATGTAACACCAAACAAAAAATGCAGTGAACAGTTTGGACAAACTAAATATACAAGTGCGACATGGGAGTTGAAGGAACGCCGACAGTCAAGTAACAATATTATAAACCAATCAATATATAAAAGAAAGACATTTTACAAAAGCGCTTTATAATATAAAATGTAACATATAAATGTGAGTGTGAGAGAAAAGAATGAGCAAGATGCTGGGTTGCCTTCATATAATTTAATTAATTTTTTACGTTAATGTTTGAAACTAGTCATTAGAATATTTACCATGTTAAAGTAGCCTAAATGTTTGTTTTTGTATTTGTCGAAGAAAAAGTAATTAAGATAAACAGTAATAGTTTTGAGAAGAAAATGAATACTAAGTAAATTTAAAAGAAAATTAAAACAAATGTTGAAATCGAATAATAAACAGAGCTGATTAATATAGTCAAAGAGCGTGTTTATTACGTAACGAACCCGGTAACCTGTCTTACAGACTGTGAGTTTGTGTAACAGGATCCTGGACCCCGAGAAGGTAAGAGTTATGAGAATTGAAAATAATGTTGAAAATACATTTATATTTCTTTTATTAATTGTAAAAAATATGAAAGTTATCAAAGTGATTTTAAGTTCCATGACTTTTTATTATTACATATTATGGCCATTGAAGAGTAGTACTATCTGGGCATTTCAAGCTGCCTCATAGAAAATCGTCAGATTTATGGAAGGATAATTTATGGAACTTTCACTCCAGTAGTACAATATGTTATTGCTTCACTGATGAGATTGTAATGACATTACAACCAACACAGTTATAAGAATACATCCCCATGTGATCTTGCCTTTTTCCAAGAATAAAAAGAAAATACGAAATGACAATGTTCTATGATTGCTGAGAGCACAGAACAAAAATCACTGAGCAAGCTCAAAACTACAGCAAAAACTGCACTGAAGAAATATTAGGAGGGTGAAAACAATGTTGGCATAATAATTGTTTCATATCTGATGAAGGATACTTTGAAGGTGACAATATAAATATAGGTAAATACAGACATGATTTTTCACATGAACAAAAATTTCACAAGCTTTCTGACCAAACCTCGTACACTACTTACTTGTAGTAGAGAAGATTCAACACCATCCAGCTGATCTTCCAACCATTTTTTGCTCCCCTGATAATTAAGTTTCCCGGCTCCAGACAGGAGAAACAACATATTGACTCGAGCGTGTGTCTGAGCGTTTGCATACAAATGTGAAAATATCCTGGCCAACTCCAACAGCATCGCCACACCCGATCCATTGCTGTCAGCACCAAATGACATTTCCTTTAATATAATAATACACATTGTAAATACTTTGTCTGGCATATAAAGTATTCAGATGTTAAGTATATGCCTTATAAACTAAATTCTAAAACATTACAAATAAACTAAATATAAACATTTGTCAATGTTTTTACTTTGACATTGAAAATAAAGGATCATAGAGGATTTAATTTACAAACCCACTTCTTTCATAGCTTATGAGAAAGCATTAAGTTAAACTCATAAAGACAACTGGTCTATAGTGGAAATGAGAGGATGGATATACCAGACATTTAATCAAAACAGTATAATCTCTTCAG
Organism: Magicicada septendecula; assembly: GCA_034769895.1. Classification (NCBI taxonomy): domain Eukaryota; kingdom Metazoa; phylum Arthropoda; class Insecta; order Hemiptera; family Cicadidae; genus Magicicada; species Magicicada septendecula. The sequence goes on from CM068367.1 coordinate 1,405,990,632, forward strand.
AATAACACCACAATTGTAATTGATGTGGGTACTGGCAAAGAACTGACTCTGGAAATTAAAACTAATCAAGGCATAAAGCAGAAATGTGTTCTATAACTGGTATTAAAATTGTCCTAAGGCATTCACGGCCGGTGTCAGTTATAAAAGAAAAGTTTTCTGGGCTGTGTGGCCGTGGTCTACTGTTTAATGACAAATCAAACGTTTCAACAGCATCACTGGCTGCCATCATCAGTGGAATTCAAAGAAATCCAAGACCTCCTGAACGTAGGTTATTATCGTCAGGCCCACAGTACTGTGGTAAAGGCTGAAGATGTCCCGAAATTCTGTGATGGCAGCCAGTGGTGCTGTTGAAACGTTTGGTTTGTCATTAAACCGTAGACCACGGCCACACAGCCCAGAAAACTTTTCTTTTATAACTGGGATTGTTTAACTTCTATACAGGTGACCTTGTAAGAGAATGGAAGAAAGTTGCACCAGTACACAAATTGCTCAGCATGAATTTTTAAATACCATGCTCTTTGCTGATGATCAGGTTATAATACTGGACAGTGAAGACAATTTGCAAATTGGCTAGTACAGGTTTATTCAATTGTGTGATGCTTATAATTTAAAAAAATATCAGTGCAAGACCATGCAGTTCATAGGAAAAGAACCAGTATGACCAAAAATCATAATCCTCGAACAGGTAACACATTTTAATTATTTGTAGTGTGATATAATGAATGAAGAAGACAAAGATATTTTAAATAAGACTGACAAATATAGAAGAATATGCGGTATTATACGAGAAGCTCTGAAGAGAAAAACGTAGAGAGATACTCAAAGAAAGTGATGACATCCCCTCTTTGTTGTATGAATTAGAATTGTGGGCTCCTACGAACGGAACCCAGGCAAGCTGTGAGCTGTAAACGTGCGGGGGGGGGGAGCGAAATGTTGAGAGAGATCAAGACAAGACGGTGAATCCAGAACAACCAGAAGTGCCTAATCCTGGCAATCAAGCAGAAGAAGAAGAAGATGATGAACTAAATTCAGTGTGTTAAGTTGAATTTGAGAGTTGAGTACCTTGTTGTTGAAAGAGCTAATATTGTTGTCATGTCTTTCAAATGAGGATGACCACAGATCTTTAGGATAAAAATGGCAAAGACAAATTGCTTCAATGAACATAGTCCAGCAGGAGGTTTACCAAACTTAGTTACCCCTGTATTGTAAAAAATTAAATTCTTGGGTCACAATAACAATGAAAAAAAACTATAGGACACACATGCCAGTATGATTTTAGATCCATTTTACAGTAAGTAAAACAAACACGTGTGCGTTTGACCTAAGCAAATTAATAGTGTACACTATATTTAATGTAACAGAATTCCACTGTTACTTGGTGTAGGAATTTATATTTACTACTTAACACTATCCTCCTAAGAGTACTGGAGAGTTTGCCATTAAGGTCCTGGACTCAATGAAGGGAAAATCCTGACATTCACCTGCTCATGGTACAGAGGGTACAACATTTGCTTATAATTATCATACACATAAGCAGCCAACAAATGCAGGGACCATTTGACTAAATCATGTAGGCAAAATGTTTAAACAAAATTAACTTTACTACCGTTCTGTTTAAATGAATATAAATAAAAATTTCAACCAAAATTTTGACTCAATTTTTCAGCCACTAATCCGACTTTTCATAAAGTTATAAGCAACAATTAAAGGGCAGTGAAAGGGTTAAATCCCTAGGCACCATAAACTATACACCAAAATAATGACTAAATATTCTGTGCTCTTTGGTGGTATGTCAAAGTAATGAAATTTTCTGGAATGGTATGCTACTCAAACATTTTAAATCAACTGATTTATAATAAAAGTTGTATGATTGCACAGCCACTGTTGATATTACTAGATCATTTACTCTGACAGCATATACAAACACATACTAACTAATAACTGATATACTGTTTCCGTTCTTAGCTTAATCCTGATGTAAACAAACAGGCACTCTGACAGAAGGAGTACAGACAGGGCACATACAAGGTCTGACACAAAAATAATGAGACTGACGCTATAATTTTTTTTATTTACCTGATATGTACAATTACTGGTGGTTGCCTTCAAAGTAGGACCCCATTGAGTCCACACACTTCTGCATACGTTCCTTCCACTGCTCAAAACATTTCTGCATATCGCTTTCCGTCAGGTTGCGCAAGAGCTCCACCGTTTTCACCTGTACCTCTTCCACCATTGCAAAATTGGTCCCTTTTAGCGCTGACTTGATTTTGGGGAATAGGAAAAATTCGTACGGTGCTAAATCGGGGGAATATGGAGGATGTTCAAGGACTGTGATGTTTTTACTGGCCAAAAATTGTTTGACTGTTAACGAATTTTGGGCAGGCGCATTGTCCTGGTGCAAGATCCACCCATTCTTCCACAATTCAGGGCGCTTCTTTCTAACACCGTTCACGCGATTTTTCCAGAACTTGTTTATCATATTGTTGGTTAACTGTTTGACCACTGGGTACCCATTCTGCCGTAACAATGCCCTGGATATCGAAGAAAATGATAAGCATTGCCTTGAACTTCGAAAGAAGCATGTGTGCTTTTTTTGCCCTTGGGGAAGATGGTGTTTTCCAATGCATTGATTGCCACTTTGTTTCTGGATCATACATAAATATCCACGTCTCATCAGCTGTAATAACACTCTTTAAAAAACTGGGCTCTCCATCAATCCGTTCCAAAAGGTCACAACCAAGTTCCGTTCTCCTTTCCTTCTGTTCACCTGACAAAACTTTTGACACCATTTTTGCACACACCTTCCTCATGTTGAACTCTTCTGTTAAAATGCACCAAACACTTTCTCTGTTCATATGCAACATTTCAGCAACAGCACGGACACTCAATCTTCGGTCTTTTCATATTGTGTCTCGAACTTTTACAACGTTTTCATCGATTGTTGATGTGCGTGGTCGGCCTGGACGGTTGTCATCTTTCACGGAGTCCTTGCCTTCTAAAAATCTCTTATGCCATTCAAAGACACGTGCACGCAACAAACATTTATCGCCATAAGCTTCCAACAACATTTGGTATGTCTCTGTTCCCGACTTTTTAAGTTTCACGAGAAACCTGATGCTAACGCGCTGATCACTTTTCGTATCAGACATTTTCCAGCGAAGCGTAAAAACATGACTATATTCAACTGCTCTCTCACTGCGACTGAGTCACCCGAGCGACTTGTAACTTGTCACCGCGTAAGAATACAGTTCAAGGTCGAACACAGTGTACGCGCAATACAACACGATAAGCAGTTCCTTAGTAATGCTAACAGTCTCGTTATTTTTGTGTCAGACCTCGTATAATGTTGATACTGTATAAACACAAGTAAATTGTCATAATTTGTCCTGACCAAAGTAATATTTGTGTGACTGTGTCAGAGCAACAATGACATATTTTATAAGACGGAGTGAATACGAATTGCTTTCTTTTATTCACTGTTTGAATATCGCAAGAAAAAAAATAAAGTAGGCCTATACTTAAAGCAAAATAGAAGCTGTGATAATTGCCAGCGTACTGTACATTATCAGCTGCTGTCAGAAAGTAATTCAATACCTTTCATGTCTGTGTCGGAACTTGAATCATCACTTCAGCAGTGTGAATGATAAGACTGTCCACGATGGCGTCTGTAATTTGGCCCAATTCCTTTATCTTCTTCCCTGAATACATGCTCGACACTCCAATTGTCCATCGTTATTTCATTTACCGTCTTCTCTATCAGTTGTTTTACATCATGCGACTTATATGTTGTGTTGCGATGGGCAACATATCCTTTCAACTGGCTTCATATTTATTCAATGGGATTCAGAATACAGTGATAAGGAGGAAGTTTTAAAACAGCGTGCCCCTATTTTTCATCAATATCATTTACTAAAAACTTTTTAAATTTATGTTCATTTTGCTAGCAGTGATAAAGTTCTACTGTGTATTCATAAAAATGATTAAACGTAATTAAAACCACTTGTCACAGTAATAACATCTCTCACATGACTATAAAGACATTCTGCACATGCGTGTAACAGATTACTGTGTGAACAATGTCAACGCCTCTGACCAATAGTGTTTCAGATGAGCCACGTGGATTTGTTTAGATCAGGATTAAGCTAAGAACGAAAACGGTATACATGTTTATAACTTACAGGAGCAATTCCAAAACTGTCGTAGTGTGCCACTATTGCGACTGTTGGCAGTTTGTCTTCCATTCCGTAACCAGACAGCTTACCCTGTGGGACATCAAACACAATACTTAATCAATAAACATATATTGATAATTTTTATGTTATACTTACAGTAGACTCAGTGACATAACTATGGGGGGAGGGAGATCAATTCGCCACCCCCAGAGATATTTAAAATTTCAGCAAAATTCCATAACCACTTAATGAAGTCTATTTCTAAGCCAGTTGCGTGTATTAAAATAAAATAAATAATAGTGGAAACAAAAGGAATTACAATATTTGTAAATTAATACATCACAGTTCTCTTAACAATGACAATCACTCAACATTTGGTAAATAGCGTACGTATTTGCTACCTAAAAAAAAATTTATGCACCCACCAGAAAAAGAAGGCAAAGCCCATTAATCTGCCTTTACATTTTTGCCTTTGTCTATGTCATGATTTTTCTAGTCTTATCTATGCACAGGTACACTAGCAGTTTCTTGAATTTAATTTGAAAAAAATGTACTTTTATTGCTGAATTTACACACAAAATAATGTACTTTAACACAAACTATAAATTGCTTAAAAAGTACTTCAGACAACATCCTTAAAGCATGAAGGGATAATAAAACCAGGGTTCAAAATATCTGCAGAAAGAATTGCTTTCACAGATCAATAAAAATACAAATTTAGGATTAAAGTGATTTCTATTCTAATGAGTTGACAGTTACAGTGGTGGCTCGTGATTGAATAATTTGGGGGTTACAGATGGGTTGGATGGAATAAAATTGTTTTATTCTCTGAACAGAAATGTCCAAGTCTCCTCCCCTCCAACCAATACACAAGGAAAGCAAAAAACTGCAATTTTAGTGTCACACTCACGTAACCACTGGGTTATTTATTGTATGAATCTTTTTTACATTACGATTAAATATTCTGTTACCTGATTTATACTTTGATTAAAATTTGAAAGGTCTGGTGTAGGCCTACCTACTCTCTTTATTTCAATTTTTTCCTCAATAGGATCTAAACTAAATGCCGTTTTCATTAAGTTTTTCGACAGAATTCATTGCGTCCTACCAGTTAAATATAATAAATATCTTACACTATAACACCTTATATGTAGTATTATTTACATTTGACGATGAATCGGATTTACACTAACAACAAACTTACAAATTACCAACCTGGTGCACCATGTGTTATTTACGAACAAACAGACTGGTGACGCCATGATGTACAAGCAGGGTTTGCAGTCCCTAATCACACCAAGCGATCCTACACTTTTGTAATAGGAACAACCGAGTATACATTGTATTTCCCCCATATACAAAGCATGCCACAGTTGGTGCATACATCACGGTAAGAGAGTGTACGGTGTTTAGTATTCCTCTGCGCTTTTCAATCGGCAAATGATTAATTATGATTTAGCTTCAAAACACTATTATTAGTTATTGTTTTATTCATAATTCTATAATTTAAAATACAATTAGTGAATTATTGGTGGTTGTACAACTGTGCAACCTAAGCACGGGCCGACACTGGACAGTTATTACCTTCAGTCTGAATAACAATTAATTATGATAGAATACTTTGAAGTCAGCGCTTTTCCATATTTTTGAACACTTATACTTCACATTGGTTTATGCAAACACTTTTAGCCACAAAGAATTTATAAAACATATTTATAAAATTATATGGGAAGTATCCTGAATTTCACATTTGTCCTGAAACCTGAAGAAAATTGGGGCTAATCTTCAACCTTCAAGTTGAAGTACCTTCAACCTAATCTCAGCCCCCTTCTAGGAACAGTTCTAGTTATGCCACTGCAAAGACAGATAAATTTATATCACTCTATAGAGTCTAATTTGATTAAGTGATGGGGATTCCCAAAATGAGTAGAGGGGAGAATAATTACTTAGCTGGACATAAAGTTATACATTCCTCAGTTTATACTATCAAGATTATAATAATATATTACAACAGCTTTATTTTCAACTAGTTTTAGGACAATAAGGGGTGCTATAATCCGTTTAATGTCATTTACAAATATATAAAGAATGGGAATTTGGCACCGATGATGGTGAATAAATACTGACCATGGTCTGTACTAGACAGATGGCAATGTCGACTGGAAAGTCCCTCACCCTTGAAACAAAATATACTGAGTACATAATGCATTTATTGAGTCACATTACTCAAATACTGTGGCTCTCGCTAATGAAGTCAAGCTTCATATACCTGATCACACATACACAGTACAGATTCAATTCAATAAATTTATTATAAAAATATTTTTGCGAGAAAAATTGATTACACTACACAAAATTTTATATAAATTGGTCACAGAAAGTCTCACATAAAAACATTCTTCCGAGAGTCAAACAAAACAGTTTATAAAATTCCTCAATTTGGAAAAAACAAAGATGTGAGAACCCATGCCTTACAATATGAGCACCAAATGTTCCACTTTGTAACTGAAGAATGTATGCAATGGAAAAAAAACATGAACATTTAATTATGAAGCCAGTACATAACAAAATAGCTTACACGAAGAAATTGGATGTCATTTGGGGGACAACTGTTTGCATCAACAGCACTCCCTAAGTTCTGTGTCCCCTGAGTGGTGTTAAATGAGCAACAGAACTGGCATGCGACTAATACGAAGAAAAAGAGGCACAGCGCATGATAAAAACTACAACAGTTCCATAAAAAACAACACACTGCAATGGATCCCTTCACATGTGGCAATATATGGAGATGAGGCAGCAGACACCCTAGCAAATAAAGGTACCTCTCTTCACTAACCCAGACATATACCTGCGGTCAACACTACAAAAAACCATACATAGAAAAACATTCAGAAAACAACAGACAAAGAACAACAAAAATAAACCTAAGATACTCTGTTGCTTCATTACATCTCAATACCAGACAACAACTGCCTTACTGCCCACCTCAACCGGACTAAAACCTACTCCTTTGAAATACGCGTACGCACTGTGCCATGAAGAGCCAACTCCACGATGGATAGTGAACACCTCCTCCACTGCCAAAAACAGGACACAAGTTTGCAAGCTTCAGGAAACATCACGCGGCTGTATTGGGATGCCAGAAGTCTGATATCCAGACTAACCATAAGAAACAACAACGGGATACAATTCACAGAAACACATAAAAAGCGAAATCACAGAACATTATCTTTTACTTCCATGTTCAACAAGGAAATGGAAGTATGGTGATGGTGAAAAAATCGTGTTCAAGACAAGGGCTGATTCTGATTCTACTACCCTCAAAACATGAAGAAAAGTCATTTTCTGAAAAGTGTCTGTGTGTCTGTCTGTCAGTGTGTAGAATTTTTTTCTATGGTGAACGATAACTGCCGCAAATTCAAACAGAATCAAATAATTTTTTGCATACATCCATGAATTGTAGAGGACTCAAGGCTTATTATTTTGGTGAAGATCGGTTAAGGGGAAGGGATAGTTTACCTGCAATGTTTTATGTTTTAACAAGAGAAAAGTACTTAATTCTGATAAATAAAGTATCCTGAAAAGGTCATAATAATCCACTGTAGAAACGTAGATGAAATATCTATAAATGAAAAGGCCAGTTGAAGGGGTGGGAGTAATTTTCTATAAATAAAAATGATAGTTGAAGGGGCAGGGGATAATTTTTTTATTTATATGTCATGTGTACTACGTTATCGGCAACAAAGAAGTAGTTTGTTGTTAAAATTCCTTCCCGGGCTGTTTGGCCGTGGTCAATATTTTCTGCGAAACCAGACGTTTCAGCAGTGCCACTGACTGCCATCATCAGTGAAAATTGAGTTCGCTAACGTAAGGTGGTATACGTTAGTGACCTCAGTACTGTGGTTAAGGTTGAAGAAAGAAGTAGTTTCTATAGAACTATTTCATTTCGAAAATGATTTTAAATATAAATCTTAGAACGTGGAAGTAATGTATGGTTCTCCATACCGATTTGTTTTAATTAATCATGTGCTCAGGCATTTGTACGTGCACTCAAATCTTTTAGATCAGTTTTCATATTTGTAAAATATCTTATCTGTCATTATTGTAACTCAAGAATGGATAAAGAACACCTCATAGATTGTTCTAAAATTTGACATAAACCTCAAATAACATCATTCAACAACATAAGCTGATGGACAGCATTCCACATAAGCCACATAAGAAACAAGACTTCTTTACACTTACTAGAAACATTTTTCTTGAAACAATACAGGATATGAAATGTACAAATATCGGTATGGAGAAACATACATGACTTCCATATTCTAAGATTTATATTTAAAATCATTTTCGAAATGAAATATTACCATAGAAACTACTTCTTTCTACTTACTGCTTCAGCCTTAACCACAGTACTGTGGTCACTAACGTATACCACCTCACGTTATCGCACTCGATTTTCACTGATGATGGAAGTCGATGGCATTGCCGAAACGTATGGTTTTGTAGAAAACATTGGACTACGGCCAAATATCCCGGGAAGGAATTTTAACAAAAACTACTTCTTTGTTGCCGATAACGTTGTACACATATATATAAAAAATATGCATAAAATTAATGGCTTGTATAAGTTGATGATTGATCTCCATTAAGTAGTGCTCAAGATTCCAAAGTTTTAATATTATGATGTCCGCAATTAAAACATCAGAGCAGGTTTAGTGTGAATGAGGGTACACCGTGGACAAAAATTTTCAACATTTCCTATTGAGCGTTGCTTAGAGTAAAGCTGCGAATCTACAGTGTATGTTTCACAGAACAAACACGCGAAAAAGAAGGAGCGCTCCGAAGTCACTCATGGACCCTCAGCATCTTGCAGAGGGTTCATTCCCTAAAGACGAAAAGTCTGTCTATGAATCGTTCCTCTGTAAACACGTGCAGTTACACTGCCCAGCGATCCACAGGAAGCAAATTGATGTCCATTTTTTCGGCTTACACGCGTTATGTTGGTGTGGGTTTCGGCACTTTCCATTTAAAAAGCGTGCAAATGTAAGAAAATAAACATGAGTGAGGCCAGAAATAATGCAAATGTTGTGTGTGTGTGTGTGTGTGTGTGTGTTGTGTGTGTGTGTGTGTCTTCCTTTTTATTGCTGTAGTCATAATAATAAAATGGAAACGTAAACATTACATAACTGAGATATGCTTACCTGCCACGAAAGATATATTATTTTATACATGTATATTAACTCATACATAATTTACATTAAAATAAAAAAATTATAATTTTATTGCCTGGCAACAAAATTATTTTATTTTTAACAATTACCATTGTTTGAAAAAGTTTAAATGAATTTTCAAGTACTTTACTGTTGTTAAAACGTAAAAGGTTGCAGGTAAACTACCCCTTCCCCTTAACCGATCTTCACCAAAATCGGAAGTCCTTGAGATCTCTACAATTCAGGGATGTATGCAAAAAATTATTTGATTCTGTTTGAATTTGCGGCTATTATCGTTTGCCATAGAAAATACCCTTGATAAAAAAAACGTTGCTGGTAAAGTACCCCTTCCCCTTAACCGATCTTCACCAAAAACAATAGGTCTTGAGTACTCTACAAATCAGGGCTGTATGCAAAAAATTATTTGATTCTGTTTGAATTTGCGGCTGTTATCGTTTGCCATAGAAAATACCCTTGTTAAAAAAATGTTGCAGGTAAACTACCCCTTTCCCTTAACCGATCTTCACCAAAAACAATAGGTCTTGAGAACCCTACAATTTAGGGCGGTATGCAAATAATCTTTTGATTCTGTTTGAATTTGCGGCTGTTATCGTTTGCCATAGAAAATACCCTTGTTAAAACATAAAACGTTGCAGGTAAACTACCCCTTTCCCTTAACCGATCTTCACCAAAAACAATAGGTCTTGAGAACTCTACAATTCAGGGCTGTATGCGAAACATTATTTGATTCTGTTTGAATTTGCGGCTGTTATCGTTTGCAAAAAAAAAAAATTCCCTTGATAAAAAAAAACCATTGCAGGTAATCTACCCCTTTCCCTCAACCGATCTTCACCAAAAACAATAGGTCGTGAGTACTCTACAAATCAGGGCTGTACGCAAAAAATTATTTGATTCTGTTTGAATTTGCGGCAGTTATCGTTTGCCATAGAAAAAAAAAATCTAAGACGGACAGACAGACACAGAGAGACTTTTCGAAAAACGACTTTTTTTCATGTTTTGAGTGTAGTACAATCAGAATCTGCAATAATCTCGAACACGATTTGTTTTGCCATCACCATACTTCCATTTCCTTAAGGAATATGGAAGTAAAAAAATTATTTAACAACAGTTTTGCATATAGTAATAATTGCCATTAGTGAACATTTCACAGACACACTAACAATAAACATTTGTTGTACGGATTCCTTTTGGGGTAATTGTAAAATTCCTGTTGAATACGCACAATTACATCATGTACACAATTTTATTGACATTTTATCAAAGCTGATAACAATTCTGGAGCTGTTAATGTTATCAATGACAACTAAACTTGCACGGCATCATATTTACATACTTATTTTTAACAATGTACACAATTAAAGGTGAATGTAATGAGTGTTTATTTTTATTATGATGTATGCGTGTGTGTATGTGTGTGCGCATGTGCACACATGCATGCTGTACACTAAAATCCAATATTTAGGTGAGAAAAAGTAAACTATTTGTAAACATAAACACATCATTGTGGTTCAATGAAACATAAATGCAGTACGACATCATCATTGTCGTCACTGTCATTATTACTCGTTTAGATTAATGATAGTCACTGATAACAAAGCCTTAGAGTAAGTCAGTTACTTACGCAGCAATATAAGTTTTAGCAGCAATATATATATATATATTTTTTTTGTGATGTTTTCAATTTGTTTCTTCTGCAAGTAGATAATATTGTATATTCTTTTTAACACCTGACGCACGTTTCACTGAAAAATATCAGTATCATCAGAGGTTTCTAAGTGAATTAATAACAATCAAAATAATTCTATTAATATAAAATTAACTCCATAAATAATTTACATTCTAAAATAAAATTCACGTTAGAAGAAGAATCTAATAATAAATTAAATTATTTAGACTTAACAATAAAGAAAAATGAAACAAATTTTGAATACGCAATATACAGGAAACCTTCTCAAACTGACTTAGTAATACCAAATACTTCTAATCATCCTCCCCAACACAAAATGGCAGTATTTAATTCCATGATTTACCGAATGCTTAGGATCCCATTAAATAACACAGAAAGAAACAAAGAAAGAAAAAATATCCAACAAATAGCAGTTAAAAATGGATACAAAATAAAAACTATTAATAAATTAGAAAATAAAATTAAACATAAAATCACTAATAAAAATCCTAAAAACACTACATTTAAAAATTCATCTATTAATAATAATATAAAATATACAACCTTCACTTATTACGGAAATATAACTCAAAACTAAATAAAATATTTAAAGATACTAATTTAAAAATATCTTATAATACAGATAATATAATTTTTAATAACATAAAACCTAAAACTAAATCCAATGCTCACAATAAAAATGGAATATATAAAATAGAATGTCCAGATTGCAATAAATTTTACGTGGGCCAGACGAAGAAAAAACTACGAGATAGATTCGTTCAACACCGCAATGCATATTTAAAACCAAATATTTATAAATCTAATTTAGCCACACATTGTCTAAATAATAACCACCAGTTTCCAAACATTGAAAATATAAACTTAATTAAAAACATACAAAAAGGTCAAAAAATGAATATTTGGGAAAACCTTAACATTTACAAACACAATAACAATAATTTATTAATTAAAGAACAAACCCAAATAAAAACAAAACAAGACGATCTATTTAAAATTATAAATTTACTAAAAAATAAAAATAAAAGTGAATAAAATATAAACAAAATTTCAAATATAACCGAGAAAACAGCTGCTGAAGAAAATAAACATTAAAACAATCGTTAACTAATCGACCTAAATCGATTATCAGTTATTTTATTTTACATTAAAATCGATACAAATTCGATTATTCGTTAATTTTATATTAATAGAATTATTTCGATTGTTATTAATTCACTTAGAAACCTCTGATGATACTGATATTTTTCAGTGAAACGTGCGTCAGGTGTTAAAAAGAATATACAATATTATCTACTTGCAGAAGAAACAAATTGAAAACATCACAAATTATATAATTACTGCAAGAAACATCGAGTTACTTATATAGAAAATGATATATATATATATATATATATATATATATTACATTTAATATTTATAATGAATTTACCTCAAGATATTTTTTTCCTTATTAGGAACATGTTTCGGGTACCATCTTGTACCCATCCTCAGCCTTCCGGTTTTGTGTCTGGTGAAGTACATATGTGTTGGTTGACTATTATTATTGTGGCTTCCTGTTGGCTTCTGGTACTTCAAATTGGTTTTATTGTGTGTGATTGTGGTGTATGTGTTAGTTTTTTGTGTATTTTCGATGTTGAGTGCTTTGAATATTGTGTCATGTTTTGTATTGATTTGTATTTGTTCAGGTATTAGTTTGTTTTGTGTTTTATGTTTGTATATTTGTAAATTTTCCCAAATGTTCATTATGGTGCCTTTGTGTGGTATATGTTTTATTAGTGTTACATTGGTTATGTCTGGGAATTCATGTCCTGTGTTTATTGCATGTGTGGCTAAATTGGATTTATATATTTCTGTTTTTTTTTGTATGCGTTTAGGTGTTCAAAATAACGTTTTTTCAGCTGTTTTTTTGTTTGTCCTATGTAACATTTATTGCAATCTTGGCATTCAATTTTGTATATACCGTTAGTTGTATTATCTTTGTTGTGTGGGCTATTTAGTTTTTGTAAATTATTTTTATTAGTTTTGTATGCTATTTTTATATCTGTGTTTTTAAATAGTTTTGTTAGTTTTGTCATTTTATTATTTATGTATGTGAATGTGGTCCATCTTGTTGTTGTTGTTATTATTTATGTGTTGTTCATTTTGATTAATTCTTAATTGTTCAGTTTTTATTTTATATTTGATTTTATTTTCTATTTTGTTTACTGTATTTTTATTGTATCCATTTTCATAACCAATTTTGTATATTATACTTCTTTCTTTGTCAGTTTCTTGTTTGTTTAGGGGAATTTTGTACATTCTGTTAAATAGCGAATAGAATGCTGCCATTTTATGTTGTGGTGGGTGGTCAGAATGGTTAGGTATAATGATGTTGGTAGAAGTTGCTTTTCTATATTGCATATTGTATGTGCTTGTTGTTTCTTGTGATGGTTATGTCTAAATAGTTGATTTTGTTATGTTTTTCTTTTTCTTCTGTGAATTGTATTTTAGGATGTATGTTATTGATTTGTTTCAGTATGTTCTCTGGATTTGTGTTTTTGTTATTTGATACATATAGCCCATCATCTACATATCTTATCCATATGCCATTTGGATCATATGATTTCACACACACACACACACACACACACACACACACACACACACACACACACACACACACACACACACACACACACACACACACACACACACACACACACACACACACACAGAGAGAGAGAGAGAGAGAGAGAGAGAGAGAGAGAGAGAGAGAGAGAGAGAGAGAGAGAGAGAGAGAGAGAGAGAGAGAGAGAGTAAACCCTCGACAGTAACTTTAACGGACTAATTGGTGGGTATCCGTAAAATCGAAAGTCCGTTAAATCGCAAATTTTGTTTTTTGAGGATATATTTAAATCAAATAGGCCTATAACACTTGAAATTTTAATACTATTAATATCATGCAAATACCGTATTGTTCCGAATACAAGCCGCACTTTTTCTCCTAAAAACATGGTCGCTAATTTGGCCTGCGGCTTGCATTCGCGCGCTAACGAAATTCGAAGTTATACCTGACTTCTGGCGGGACGAACGCTTTTGGTATCTATGAGTTGTTTACTGCCTAAGCAACAGCAGTTTGCCTGGCTGTAGTTAACTCTGGCGTTATTATTTATGACTACAACCAAATGTTTTAACAGCAAATTGAAGAAAGAATAGGAAGATAAAGGGTAAGGGCGTGTGCACGCGTACGTGCTCGCACCCTTCTGTAGGCAGCAAGACAAAGGATGAGTAGAGGGGTGTGAATAACATGTTTCTTAATAACAGGTAAACTGCCAGTGTGGTTTTCTATTGTAATAGCGACAACATCGCTTATCTGTACTTTGTTTTCATTCGGCGTTTTTGTAGTGCGTTTGTGGTATGAGTGATATTATGGAGACTAAAGGCACGCAGTCAAATCAAATTAAACGTAACCCGTACGATGCGAATTATAAATTAATTGTGATACAAAATGTAGAAAAAACATGCAATCGCGAAGTAGCAAGGAAATTCGATATTGATGAATCCTGTATTCGACGATGGAGAAAACAGAAGGAACGACTTTTAAATGCAAATACTGCGCGACGAGCATTCGCGGGACCTCAAGTTGGGCGTTTTGTAGCAGTAGAGTCCAGCGTCTGTGAATACGTATGGCTTTTAAGAAGGCAAGGACTCCCTGTCACTAGACATGTTTTAAAATTAAAAGCTTTAGAAATCGCAGAAGAATTAAAAGTCTCCGGTTTCAAAGCCAGCTTCGGGTGTATAAGACGAATGATGCGGCGAAATGGATTTGCGCTTAAATGACGTACATCACTCGCGCTAAAACTACCGAGTGACTACAAAGAACTCCTACAGTATCAGCGGTTTGTCATTCATTTACGCAAGAAGCATAATTATTCATTTTAACACATGGGAAATGCCGATGAAACGCCCGTATTTTTTATTTACGTATATTTATGGTGGACCAAAAGGGAACCAAATCTGTAACAGTAAAGCTTACGGGAAATGAAAAATTACGTGCCACTGTAATGCTTGCTGTATTAGCCGATGGACAAATATTTCATAGTGAAATAAGATGCATATCAGTGTATATTGTTCAGTGTTAGTTGTCGTGATGTCTTCCACTGAACGTGTGCGACGCCTGCGTCAACGACAACGCAAAGACAGGGATCGTGAAGAATTAAATGAATTCTTAATGAATACTCCGTTCTCATCAAATACAATTGAAGATGAGAGAAAATTTGCGTGTTTCAAAACAAGAAGAAAAGAAACGAAAGAATGCTGTAATAGCCAAGCATTATCGCCAGGACAGGAGAGTCTGCAGTTTATGCACATTATACGTTTCAAAAGCGTAAAACATTATCACGCTTTGAAATTTCAGGTTTTTTTTTCCGCAGTCCGTTAAATCGACGGTTTATTGTATAACTCAAAGTCTGAGGATTTCTGTGTACTGAATACAAATCTACACTGATACACAGATAACCTTTGACACACGGCGAAAAACACTGTCTAACTTGGAATTTGATATTCTGCCCCATTCACACTATTTAGGCCCTTTTAATTATACCCTTTTGTTGACACGTATAGAGATGTTAACACCATGGAGACCAGAATTAATTACCATAGTAACAAGTAAATAAACAAAAGCTATTTAGCGGCATTGGAACTGTACCTTTATTTGTTCCAGCAGTACATTTTCGATGTTTTTTAGTTTACTGCTGAAATAAATAAAACCCATGGTTGAGGATAACATAACGTTTAATCTGTATATACAATGCTTATAACACAGTAACACTTAAGTAAAGAACCTAACGTTTTTGAGTTAATGGGTACTTTATAAATATCTCCAAAGCCTGTTGCACCAACATAATAATTTAGTACAAGTTAACATAGTACAAGTGTTGAAAACAGCTTTGGAGAGAATTGGACTAATGAGTACAAAACTGTTATACGAGCTGACAGAACGCCGTAGACAATAAAATTATATTAAAATACTTATTAAAAGTCAAATATTCGCATGCAAAGCTGTGGGTAGCAGCTAGTAGTAAATAAAATACAGTAAAATACAGCAATAAAATCACAAACTAGAGAGACAATATCCATAAATTTTTAACACTAAATAAAACGAGATCACATAACATTATCTAAAACAGGGGCCTCCAAACTACGGCCCGCGAAGTTATTGTCTGGCCCGCGGCAACCCGGCCGGTGCTGCGTGCAGTTTCTAAATAGATCGTCAAAATACTTCAAATATTATAACATTTTACTAACTAAACAAGAAATAAGTTGAGTAAAATATTTTGTACAAGTTTAAGACATTACGTGGTTAATGTGCTTGTTCGTCTGGCTGGCTTGAATGAATCACGCTTTTCACTCGTATCTCATTGAGTGATGATTTGAAGGAAATAAAAAAACTTTGCAAGAGCAATGCTTTAAATGTTTGGATCGATCTATACCTGCGAACAAGCGTTTCAAAAATTAACTTTCTAAAATCAAAGTACAGGGCTAACTTGTCAGATGAACACTTGAAATTTATTCTAGTCAAGTGGACCCAAAATGGAGACATTATATGTCAGAAGCAACTCGATACATCCCGTACATACATAACAAAGCCAAAAAGCAATACATATGAAATATCTTTGAATGTTATTTTTTCCTTACTTTTATTTACATTATTCTGAACAAAAGAATCTGTTTTCTTTGGATCAGTCTGCTTAATTTTTATTTAAATACCTATTTTATTGACTTGATTATTTCGTGAACTTAAAAAAAGTAAGTTTACTATGTGTGTGTGTGTGTGTGTGTTGTTGGCCTGCCTGACTTCAAAGATTTTTCAATTCGGCCCTCAAGTGAAAAAGTTTGGAGACCTCTGATCTAAAAGAAGAGAAAGGAATAAATTAAAACTATCGAATGAATACGTTTTTAGTTAAAGTAGATAGTGAGACACAAGAGAGGGGGCAAGGGGGCAAGAGTGAAAGTAAAACTAATATGCACGGAAGTCTGAAGAAATGTGACAAACAACAGTGCTACCTTAACAACTGGAAATATATCTGAACACACTGAACAGTTATTTTATTTAAGACCACAGATTATCCCGGCTAATTTTTGTAGGAATGAAATAAAGCATTGTAAGTAAACTGTAAAGACGAAATGGATGTGTTTTAAGTGGAAACAGCCCGTTATTACCCTATGAAAAGTTGCTCAAATCCTGGATACTAAGCAAACAACTAAAGCTAACCAAGCGAGAGTCTTATTTGACCAACGGTGACATATAGATACGAGACGAACTAATGCAGATGAACAACAGCTTAGAATATTTGAGCATAAAATCTTGCAAAATACCTTTGGGCCTGAGTAAACTGAAGACGAACAAATTATCAGCTGAATCAATTGATACACTGCTGACATATTTCAGTTCAACAAGAGTAGATGATTACAAGGATTGTTCAGTAGAAAGACGTTTGATTTGTGCAGCTGTGACTTCGTCGCCATGGCAACGGAATTCATTTGTTTATATTGTTTGTTTAAGTACTAGTGACACGTCTGTCAAAAATAATTGCAGTTTGCTCTTTTCTAAGCATTGTGACTGGGTTGAAAAATGACATCTATGATAGAAAATCCATCCAAAGATCATCTGCGTGCCATTATTCAGTGTTTGGCCGCTGAGGGTCGTCAGCCAGTGGAAATTTATACAAGAATGAAAACTGTATATAGTGACTATAGTTATGCTCATACAGCAGTGGTTGAATGGTGCAATAAATTTCAACAAGGAAGAGAATCCATCTGTCCTGGACCTGCACGTGTTGCAGCTTCAGATGAAAATGTGAGACAGCTGGAAACTGCTTTACGCGTGAATAGGCGCATTAAAGTTAGAGAACTTTCTCAAATGTTGAGCTTCAGTGTGGGAACTGTTCATTCCATCATTCATAGTCTTGGCTATCACAAAGTTGCTGCTCCTCAGTGGATTCCACGACTGCCTACTGATGAGCAGAAAAATTTGCGTTCAGCCTTATCATTACAGCATTTGATGCGCTATCAACAACAAGGTAATGCCTTTCTACACCAAATTGTTGCTGGTGATGAGTCTTGGTGTTATCACTATGAACCAGAATCCAAACATCAGAGTTTGCAGTAGAAGCATGCACAATCTCCGAAGGCGAAAAAATGTTGGTCCCAACCTTTGGCAGAAAAAGTAATGATATGGCAGGAGTGACTGTATTTTTATAATATCAGGGTGTGCTGGTCTTAGATTTTAAAGAACCTGGTATCAAATCAATGGTGAGCGATATGCAGACAGCTTAAAACACTTATGGGGCCAGCATCAAGAATAAACATCCCGGGATGCTTACAAATGGTGTCATTTTTCTACACAATAATGCTAGACCCCATGTAGCCCAGACGATTCAAGATCTGCTTGGCTGTATGACGTGGGAAGTCTTACAACATCCACCTTACAGTCCCCACTTGTCTCCATGCAATTATCATGTTTTTGGCCCATTAAAGAAATCACTAAAAGGACGGTGGTTCAAATCGGACGTGAGGTAGCGTTTGCTGTTAGCGAATAGTTCCGCAAACAGCTGCAAGAATTTTACCAGCAGGGAATCTACAGCTTAGTGCTACAGTGGGACTCATGCCTTAATGTTAATTAAAGCATTAATTTTAACATCTTTCAAAATTGTCGAATAAAAAAATGCTTTACTTCTAAACGTGTTTCTATTGTAGAATGGCTGGAAAATGTATGACAAATGCATGATAACAGAACAGCTAAAAGAATAACACACTGAAAACCACAACGCAGAAGAATTAGGGGAAGATCTGGGAAAACATGGATAGATGGTATAGAGGATGATTTTAGAAGTATGAATGTGAGAGGCTGGAGTAGGCTGTGTGGTGTGAGGACAGAATGCAAGGAATCAATGAGCAGGCTGAGATCCATATTGGGTTGAGGAGAATGAGAATGAGAAGGAGAAGAAGGAGGCAGAACGAGAAGAAGAATAAGGAGGAGGAAGAGAAGAACATGAATATGTACGAAAATACTACAAAGGAAGTCATGTCAACCCTATTTTATCAGTCATGCCAGCCTGATTCCTCACGTGTCATATATATATACAGGTGCTGTGCTTCTTGTGTGTTAACTATTTGTACATTATTTACTATATATTATATAATTAATCAAGTATATTAATTAATTATTAATTCTGATACTAATAATTCCTGTTTTTGGCTACGTTTACTCCCAAAAATGTGTACAAAACAAAAGTCAGTTGACGTCCTACACTGTTGTGTTTCTATCAGTGGCGGCTGGTGGTTGAAAAATTTGGGGGTTGCAGTTGAGTTGGATGGAATTAAATTGTTTTATTCTCTGAATAGGAAATGTCCAAGTCTCCTCCTCTGCAAACAAAACACAAGGGAAACAAAATAGTGCAATTTTAGTGTCACACCCACATAACCACGAATATTTATTACATAATCTTTTTTGAAATTACGATTAAATATTTTGTTACCTGAATTTACACTTTGATTAAAATTTTAAAGGTCTGGTGTAAGCCTACCTACTCTCTTAATATCAATTTTTTCCTCAATAGGACGTAAACTGAACAGCATTTTCGTTACTTCAACAGAATTCATTACATCCTACCAGTTAAATATGACAAATATCTTACACTATGACACCTTAATCCTTTATATGTACTATTATTTACATTTAACAATGAATTGGATTGACACTAACAACGAACTTACAAAATTTCAACGTGGCGCTGAGCCACTCATCATTGTCATCACAACACATTAACCCTACTTCAGAATTTAACATTCTTAAAAAATGTGTAAGTAAATTATACAGCTTACCTGGATGACCGGCTCACTTGTTCAAAACCAGGAGGAGGCCTCCTAGTGGAAGAGAGGCCTCGTGCTGGGGAACCATTAGGCAATTGAATTAATGAGGTGACCTCAATTTCCAAACTCAACAACAACAAATTTATTGTTTCTCTAATTCCTCTTCAAAAAGCATTACAATTTTCTGTACAATGCGTGTACTTCATAGTACCCAGAATATAGCAGTATTCACTTGAAATAACAATAATCATGCAACAAAACCTCTCCAGTAAATTTTAAAACCTTTACAAAAATATAATTTCGATATATTTTGGCAATAAATTATTATTAACATTAATAAATAAAAAGAAATAAATCTAGAGGTTTTCAAAGTTAATACGTCTAATAACAATAATTTATTAACAATTTAAAACTGTTTGATTTATTATTAACATTAATAAATAAAAAAAATCGAGAGGTTTTTAAAATTTAATACATCTAATAACAATAAGCTTTTTTTTTTTTTTTTTTTTTTTTTAGGTTGTACTATTATCTAAAATCTCAATAAACAAAAATTAAGAACAACAACAGTATAATTAGTAAAGGTATAATGTTGAATATAATTTGGTAATTATGTTCCTTAATATGAAATTCACAATGTGTGTGCTCAATTTTTTACTAAACTTGTATAGCTCAATGGTTAGTACTGATTTCATAGTGCACACCATTATTAAAAAAAAATATTAAATAACCAGGTCTCTCAAAATGTAAAATGTTTTATACGTACACATGTGTGTATACGAATGACTAGATCCATGACACTACTTATATATATACTCATCACTCAACAATTAATTAATATTTAAACAATTCAACATGTTTTAAACTGAGCCAACATTATTAAGTTCCATTAGATTTATGAAGATATAAATACAAAAAAATTTTAACATTAATTTGAAATTCACAGAGAATTAAAATAAATTCTAAATCCCAACACGTGTAGGGATATAACATGGTTTGAACCAATGTGATAGACCGTTCACAACCTGTCATGCCAAAGAGTGCACACAATACATATGATTTGATCATTTTCTGTTGACTTACATTCACTTAACAATTTTCACACAAAACAGTTACATAGTTACATGGAGAACACAGATAAATATTGAGAGACTATCTCTGAGAAAATAAAGGAACCATGTATTCTTCACTTTAGTAGCGCTGGGAAGTGCCTTCCCACTGCAAGGTTTAAATAGATCCCAAATCCCCAGTAGTATCTTAACACATTTCGTTTTAAAATTTTTTTTTTTATCTTAAAAAAAAACTTTGCATAGAAGGTAATACCATCACTTCACTAACGGCACAAGAAGCTGACCTCACGATTAAAATAAATATAAGATACCAGTCCAGTTCAACTGAATTTCAAAAGAAAACTTGAGTTCAGAAATGAATTAGCAATCATTAAAATAGCCTGGGTATACCAGATATTAAGCAAAGTAAAAAAAACATCAAGAATTAAAGCAAAAGTTTGTTGTTGTTGTGTTAAGATAACTCACTTGACAAGATTCTCAATTAGTGCCACATGCACACATAGGAATAAGTTAATAATTTTCTTTGCAAAAATTCACCTCCACTGCACACTAGAAACATTGTTTCCAGACATACCTGTAGTGATTGGCATTAGCCCCAATAAGTTCCTTCATCTTCTCACATTTAATCTTGGTCTGATGCTCGGGAAACGGATGAACGGGCCGCAGACACCCCCAGAGCACACCTCTTTACTCAGCCGGCCATAATAAAAATAAATCGCCCGGTATTTAAAAAAAGAATTCAAACTTTCTTCGGAAGCCAAGCGAGCAACATCTCGCCGCTTCGAAGGCTGAAACAGGAGAGAGCACAACATGTGTACAAGGCAACCACCAGCCCGGCCCCTCACGGCGGAGCAGTGAAGCTCAAGTCACGACGCATCGCTACTAGATGGCGTTGCGAGTATCCATATTAGTAAGTTGCCGTAACGAAATTCCATAGTTACGGCACACCCCCACAACAAAAGGAGTCCAACGGGTTGGACGACACTGGGTCGGCCACAACTAGAGGAAAGGCGGGGATGAACTAAAACCGATTAAAAGGTAAAACTAGTCGGAAGTTGAAAACGAAAGGACACCGGAAAGAAGGACAAGGTGTGTGTGTGTGTGTGTGTGTGTGTGTGGAAGATACCTGGAGTGTGAGCGGTTGCGACCTAAAGAGATAGAAAGAGGAAAGGAAAGGAGAGGAGCTAAAATTCCAATAAAACACTAAAACCCCATTTAACCCCCCTTAAAAACGGATAAAACTCTAAAACGTAAAACATTAAAACCCAAATCCTCCAGAGAAGCCCCCCGAAAACCAAACACAAGGACCCAAGTTAATCCTAACAGGGGTGAGAAAAAAAAAATCTATATCCTTCGCTCAATGAACCTCCACCTGAGCACACGCCTTCAAATGCGACACATGGGCCACTCTCACCTGCATACCATCCTCTAGACCCACCAGGCTGGCAGTAACCGGAGAGACAAACTCGGAAATGTGGAAGGGTCCCAACCATCGATAACAAAGCTTGGCGGCGCGACTTTCCACCCTAGAGCTGAGCGGGAGACAATGATGGAGGGAAGCCCGAAATGCTGAAAGATGCTGGTCTGAAGGGCTATGATGGTAATAGCAGCACTTGCCTGACGCAAGGGAAGTAGCCAGACATACTTAGAGAAGGCGTCCACACAAACAAGGAGGAACGAAATCCCAACCTTGCTACGTGGGAAGGGACCCACGTAGTCGATGAAAACCTTCTCCATAGGTCTGCCAGCCACCTCAGAAGACAGCAACCCCAACTTGGTTTTCTGAGCGGGCTTGCTCAGACTACAGAGATGACAGCACTTCACCCGGGTGGCGATGTCCCGGTCCATGCCTTTCCAGATGAAGTTCTTTCGAATCGCGGAGATGGTCTTCGAAACACCCAAATGGCCTCCTACCAGGGAATCGTGATAATACTGGAAGACCATGGGTACAAGCTTGCTCGGCAGCACTATCTTAGGAACCCGTCCTCTACTTTCCTTGCAGCAGAGGACGTCCTTGGACAGATGATAAGGAGCCTTCATCTCGCCTGATTTAATTTTTTCGATAATCGGACCCAACGTCTCATCATCAAGCTGATGAGGGATAACATCGGTAAAGGCGAGGGGAAACTCCAAGAGTAAGGCGCAGGGTTCATTTATTGCTCCTCACTGGGCAGATGGTACATCCGTGACAAAGCATCGGCAACAACATTTGGGTCCCCCGTATATGCTGTGCCCTGAACTTAAAAGATGAAATTTTGACCACCCAGCGGCCAAGTTTACCCAGTTGACGGGGGTGCGCCAGAAGCCAAGAGAGAGCCTGGTTGTCGGTCTCTAAAAGGAACTCAGCATGTTCCAAATATCTCCTAAATTTGTCCAGGGTGAAGACTACCGCCAAACACTCCAACTCATACACAGAGGATTTCTTTTCAGTGTCGGTGAGGGTCCTAGATACAAAGGCAACTGGCTGCCGAGCACCATCCACCTCCTGCGAGAGCACGGCGCCGATCGCCACAGAGCTGGCGTCCGACTGCAAAATAAAGGGCTTCGTGAAGTCAGGCATCCGAAGCACGGGCGGTGACAGAATGGAATCCTTCAGGGTCTCAAAGGCACGCTGCTGCTCGTCACCCCACACAAATTTGGCACCCTTTTTTCTTAAGGAATTAAGGGGGCAGCAATCTCTGCGGCCCCGGGGATGAACCGCCGATAAAAATTAAATATCCCCACAAAGCGGGCCACCCCTTTAGCGTCCCGAGGAGGAGGAAAATCCCGAATTGCCTGAGTCCTCTCTGGGTCTACCGTGACCCCTTTATGAGACACTTTATGAGAGGTGACCGAGGAAAGAAATTTCCTCCTGGGCAAATTTCACCTTGTCGGGGTTTACCGTGAGCCCCGCGCGCCTCAGGCGACACAACACCTCTCGGAGATGATCCATGTGTTCCTCTAAGGTAGCGCTGTAAATAAGCAGATCATCAAGATAATTGAACACGTACTGAAATTTAACATCGTGGAACACTGTATCTAGTAGACGTGTTAACGTCTGTGCACCAACGGCCAGTCCCATGGGGACTCTCTTATATTGGTACAGGTTCCACGGTACGCAAAAGGCTGTGTACGGCCGAGAATCCTTGTGTAAGGGAATCTGGTGATAGGCAGAATTAAGGTCAAAAATGGTGAAATAGCGGGCCTGCGAAAACCAGTCAAAGGCCGAATGCAGGTCCGGGAGGGGCACCGACTCAACCTCTATATTTTGATTCAATTTGCGGTAATCAATAACCAGCCGATGCTTCCCTCCTGGTTTAGGCACCAAGAATGCTGGACTGGCATAGGCCGACGTGGAAGGTTCAATGACACCCTGGTCTAACAGTTCCTGAACCTTCTCACGCAAAATGGTCATTTTGGGAGGGGCGAATTTATAAGGGTGCGAACGGACAACCGAGGAGTCACACAGGTGGATACGATACTCCAAATTATGTGTGAGGCCGAGATCGGCCGTCAGCACCTCGGGGAACTCCTCACACCATTGACGGAAAGTGGTCTGTTGGGACTGGCTTAAATTATTAATAGCTGCCGGGGGTTGAAGTTCTTCAAGACCCTCCCCCGACTAATCCCGATATCCAAAAATGGGAATGCGCACGGCACGGTTAAACTTGAAGAAACAAACATGCCCCTGGATATCGAGAACCAGACCACTTTTCATAATAAAGTCCGCACCCAAAATACAATCGACGCACAGATTCGGAGTGACAAGAAACTCCCACACCAACGAAAACTAATTTATTTTAATTTTAAAGGCCACCACTTTTGAGGTAGGCAAAACCTCCCCCGAGGCCGTCCAACACACCACCGACGAAAGAGCACTCGCCTTAATTAAAGACTCCCTAACCAACTGCTGGTAAACCCGGGAGGAGATCAAACACCGCGCCGATCCCGAGTCCACCAAGGCCGCAATACGCCCTTCCCAACCTCCAACTCGAGATAGGGACACACGGAGAGGCCGGGACGAATCGGCTTAGGATAGGGCTCCCCGGATGAGTGCCCAGTTTCAACCGCACATAATGGAACATGAGATGCGCTAACGTCACCACGCGTGGGGAGGGACCGGCGCCCCCTCAATCCCCCCCATGCGGGCCGTTTTTTGAAGGGCGGTTCTCACGCGGGACCTCCGACCGTTTGAATTGGCAATTCCGGGCCAAGTGACCCATCTTACCACAAGTATAACAACTATAGTTTCTTCTTTCAAAGTTGTTACCTCGTTGCTCCCGGGTAGGTGGCCGCTGTTGACCAGATGTGGAACAGGGGACAGAGAATTCGGAAGTGCCGGAGCGAGTCTCATCATTCATCTGGATGGTGCGGGCAAAGACACAAGCTCTGCTGAGATCCGCGAAGCTTCGCGGTCTCTCCAAGAACACCAACCGTGACCTCTCCTGGGGATTGAGGCCCTCCAAGATGACACGCACCACCTCAGCCTCCGACACGTCCACACGCAGCACTCTTGATAGAATTTATGAATACATTTAGCTTTTCCCCGTGCCCCTGAACTCTATAAAATAATCTTTGCCGCATCTGGTCACGCAGTATCCCGGGCATAAACAGCTCCAGGACATCCCTGTGGAAGGCCTCAAAATCCCCGCCCGCTCCGAGATGCCAGACCACACGATCCAGTAGAGGCGCCCGACAATAAGGATATATCATATTTAAAAGAGAGGAACCAGTCACCCCAGGGAAGTCATAAATGCCGAAAATTCCTTCAAAAAATTTTACCAGCTGGTCCAGATCCAAACCGTCGACCACGGGAAGCTGACGGAGGAGGTCATAGATAGGGTTCGGCAATGACTCATATTTGACGCTGGCAAGGGTGGTACCAAACCCACGAGGGACTTCCACCTGATCGCCCTGAAATCCTTGGGGGCGACTGCCCAATGAAATAAGAGGACGTTCTTCGACCAGAGCACTACACGCTTCTCCCAGGATATCCACCCGCTCAGTGGCCATGGACTGGCACGTGAGCATCTCTTTCGGCTTACCAGGACTCTCTGGAGCCTCCCCAGGTAGGCAAATTTTTGACTGCAGGTCCGTCGCAGCCCGCCTAACCTCCTCCTCCAGA
Organism: Magicicada septendecula; assembly: GCA_034769895.1. Classification (NCBI taxonomy): domain Eukaryota; kingdom Metazoa; phylum Arthropoda; class Insecta; order Hemiptera; family Cicadidae; genus Magicicada; species Magicicada septendecula. Next base: position 1,406,016,758 of record CM068367.1, read on the forward strand.
TCGTCCTGTAACAACAAATTACGGAGACGAGCGGACAAGTGGAGCATTCTTTGGGTCACCCGCTGCCAAACTCGGGTGGAACTCCCTATATATTCAGAGTTCTCCATCAGGGTGGAGAACTCCGTCCACTTGTCCGAACACAAGGCTAACTCCTCCCCCCCTGATCCTCAATTTCGACTCTCTGGAGGGGGACATCCCCCACCAGCAGCTCCCGCAGTTGTCTTCTCAAGGACGCTACATCCCTCTGGGGAATCCCACCCCGCAAGCGTATCTCAAACTGGAGCTCATCTTTATTAAAATACTCGGGCACCAGACCGCGACCCTCACGCCGACCACTACTCTGCCCCGCCTCTGACATCGTTTCACAATACAAGAACTTTAATACAAGCAATAACAATCAATGCACCCCAGGGTTCCCGACCCGACACCGGACCAACGACCAAGACCAAGACCAATACTGTAGGACCAACAAAGACAAAGACAAGAACACGAACACAAACAAACAAATAGACACTTAACGGCAAACACCCCAAAGGTACAATCCGGAATCACTAACCTCTGCTCACCCCTAGGTGTCCCGGCCCGGCAACTGCTCCCAAAGACCAAATTTTTACAACAATGGTGAACACATAATTACAGTAAAAATTATCTCATTACATTCTTTGAGATATGAGAACACACCACAAAACTGACAGTGCATGTCCAATTAACGTATTGAGGCCACCGCATCAATTTCCAATTTTTGGTTCAGAGGTGGCCAGGCCTACGTCCAACCATGCTCTGCTACCATTTATGAGCCACTCATCATTGTAATCACAACACATTAACCCTACTTCAGAATTTAACATTCTTAAAAAATGTGTAAGTAAATTATACAGCTTACCTGGATGACCGGCTCACTTGTTCAAAACCAGAAGGAGGCCTCCTAGTGGAAGAGAGGCCTCGTGCTGGGGAACCATTAGGCAATTGAATTAATGAGGTGACCTCAATTTCCAAACTCAACAACAACAAATTTATTGTTTCTCTAATTCCTCTTCAAAAAGCATTACAATTTTCTGTACAATGCGTGTACTTCGTAGTACACAGAATATAGCAGTATTCACTTGAAATAACAATAATCATGCAACAAAACCTCTCCGGTAAATTTTAAAACCTTTACAAAAATTTAATTTCGATATATTTTGGCAATAAATTATTATTAACATTAATAAATAAAAAGAAATAAATCTAGAGGTTTTCAAAGTTAATACGTCTAATAACAATAATTTATTAACAATTTAATACTGTTTGATTTATTATTAACATTAATAAATAAAAAAATCGAGAGGTTTTTAAAATTTAATACATCTAATAACAATAAGCTTTTTTTTTTTTTTTGAGAAAATAAAGGAACCATGTATTCTTCACTTTAGTAGCGCTGGGAAGTGCCTTCCCACTGCAAGGTTTAAATAGATCCCAAATCCCCAGTAGTATCTTAACACATTTCGTTTTTTATTTATTTTTTTATCTTAAAAAAAAACTTTGCATAGAAGGTAATACCATCACTTCACTAACGGCACAAGAAGCTGACCTCACGATTAAAATAAATATAAGATACCAGTCCAGTTCAACCGAATTTGAAAAGAAAACTTGAGTTCAGAAATGAATTAGCAATCATTAAAATAGCCTGGGTATACCAGATATTACGCAAAGTAAAAAAAAATCAAGAATTAAAGCAAAGTTTTTTTTTTGTGTGTTAAGATAACTCACTTGACGAGAAACTCAATTAGTGCCACATGCACACATAGGAATAAGTTAATAATTTTCTTTGCAAAAATTCACCTCCACTGCACACTAGAAACATTGTTTCCAGACATACCTGTAGAGATTGGCATTAGCCCCAATAAGTTCCTTCATCTTCTCACATTTAATCTTGGTCTGACGCTCGGGAAACGGATGAACGGGTCGCAGACACCCCCAGAGCACACCTCTTTACTCAGCCGGCCATAATAAAAATAAATCGCCCGGTATTTAAAAAAAGAATTCAAACTTTCTTCGGAAGCTGAGCGAGCAACATCTCACCGCTTCGAAGGCTGAAACAGGAGAGAGCACAACACGTGTACAAGGCAACCACCAGCCTGGTCCCTCACGGCGGAGCAGTGAAGCTCAAGTTGCGACACATCGCTACTAGATGGCGTCGCGAGTATCCATATTAGTAAGTTGCCGTAACGAAATTCCATAGTTACGGCACAGTGCAAAACGTGTTATTTACCAACAAACAGACTGGTGGCGCCATGGCGTACAAGTGGGGTTTGCAGTCCCTAGTCACACCAAGCAAGGCTATATCGCTATAATAGGAATACCCGAATCTAGCCAGCCAGAGTTTAACTCCATTGTATTTTCCCATATATAAAGCGCATCACAGCTGGTGCATACACCGCGGCAAGAACGTGTAGGGTATTTAATGTTTCTCTGCGCTTTTCAATCGGCAAATGATTAATTACGATGATTTACCTTGAAAACACTATTATTAGTTACTGTTTTATTCATAATTCTACAATTTAAAATACAATTCCGGATTTAATGGGGGTTGTACAACCATGCAACCTAAGCACGAGCCGCCACTGGTTTCTATATGGTGCCATGTGTACGAACACTATTTCTAGCCATTTTGAAACAAAAAATATATCTTATAGTATCTAAACCATCCAACAGATTGCATATGTATTCACTTTCATACCAGCAGCTGACGAAAACAGCGTGTGTTAAATTGCAATATTAGTAGGTTACGAGGTTACATGAAAATTCCATTGTGTTTGAGCCACATTCAATTTTTAAAAAACTTACAAAAATATAACTAGAAATTTTATAAAATAAAAAAATTACATAATATATTGTTTAACAAATAACGATAACACTGTGAGTTTTTAATAACTAAATATGACTGAGCCAAGTTTTATTTCTCCCAAAACATCTACTTTTCACAAAACAAATACAGGCAACATAGACACTAAAATCATATTCTTACGAGAAGCCTACCGAACAACCCAGAACATTCTCCATAGGAATTAAGAAAACCAATGCCTCGTAACATAAACCAATGCAGCTAAGGGGAGACATATCAGTTGTGGATATGGGATTATACAAGGCCATTATTTAATTTTTTGTAATTGATGTTTCAGAGTTTGTGATGCTGTGACAGCGGTCCTGAGCTGGCCAGCGCGTCAGAGCAGGAACGTCAAGTGCCTGAATAGCCTTGCGGTGTTGGGATCTCACATGAGAAGTCCAGTAAGGTCAGGCAGGTACTGTCACCATCATTGGACCAAGGGTAAGTTATTGAGATTTTATTTTATATAAACACTACAGGGGGTTGTGGCACCATATCTGGGCTGATCCCTTTAGAAAGTGTGAATGAGTCAATGAGAGTTTTTATGTTTCGACATAAAACCTCTCATTGAGGGGGTTTTGTAACGGTACATAAGTCCGTGCAAGGATTTATCGGTACATGAAAAATATTTTTATTGTGATGTAATGTTTTAAAAGTGGTGTTGCGGTTTGGAAGCTCTTGAAGAGTCTCGAGTTATTCCAAAGACGGTATGCAGGAAAGGCTGGATTGTATGTAAGAAAAGAAGTGGACTGTATTACGGATATTTGACATGCGTTTATAGAAGTTTTAAAGTATTGATTATGATCGGCACGTGCGGATGCATTTGAGGCAATAACGCCCAAAAATTAGTTTTAAAAGAAGTCGTGGTCCATTGAAGATGGACGCAGGTAGTCTGAATTGAATTAAATCTTATAAATACATATTTAAAAAATGTCCAGAAGCCGCGGCTGGAAGAGAAGTGTTTTACGAGAGGTGCGCTCGGAGCCTTGTTAGAAACTAAACTAAACTTGTCTACCGACGGCCGTGATGACCGGCGGCAGCGTTTGATAAGCGCGTGACGTCATCCGCTCGTGCCGCATTGCGGCAGTACACCGCGTACAGCTGATAAACAAGTACAAAGTTTAAACATACTGCCCGCCAAAATCGGGACGATTTTGTACATTAAACGTTAAATTGAATAATACAATAATTAGACTTACATGGCGAAAGCGATACAATAATTGGCGTATTGGCCACAGTGCAATGACATAATAACCATAATATGAATTCAATTAACAATCACAAGGTATACAATAAATTGACCCTTATGCCAATAGCAAGGGCAAACTGACAGTAAAATTACTCAAAACATAATAGTAACACAATACACACAATAATGCAATGATTAAGTAAATATTGATCCTTCCCAAATAATACCCATTGATATTTGCCAAGCATTACAATAACAAGTGATAACACCATAAAAAATATAATAATTTCCCCATGATATTGACACAACAACCCCAATAAATTTCATAATATATGACCATTAGAAAATACAATACGTACGTAGAATAATTGACACTATAAGTAACACTTGTAGTTCTCAGAATTTGAATTATATAAACATATGACAATACACAACATCCATAAATAATTGATAGTACATATGAAACACAGTCACTATTGCAGTAATAGCTAGCGGCACGTAAACAATATTACAATGCTTATGATACAATTGACTTGTATGCTCGCCCGGGGAATGTCCCGGGCGTGGTCCAGGCAATGTGACAAATTCACAATCCTAGTATGTCTCGTATGGCATGCATATGATTAGTTTGTAGCCACTGGAAGGGGGCATAATTTGTGGATGGGTCGGCGTAAGATACCTAGCGCGGTGCGAACTTCTGCGACGCGTACTAAGGAATCTTGACCCGGAAAAACATTGGTAATTACCCCACGCTTCCATTCTAGAGGGGGGGGATTGTCATCCAAAATGAGGACAAGCTGTCCGACATTCAAATTCCTTAACGGGGTGCGCCATTTATTGCGCTGCTGCAACTGGTGCAGATAATCCCTAGACACACACACACACACACCCACACACACACATGCGTATGAATAGCGCGATGTATGCCTTGGTCGTGGACTTAGAGCGCTGCCCGCCATGGCGCAAAAGTACAGGACCGGCGTAGTCCACGGCCGACTGTGAAAATGGCCTTGAAGGCGTGACCCTAGAAGGGGGTAACGACCTAGTAGTTGATTCGCGCCTTTAGCCCGGAAACGAAAACAAGTGACACACTTATGTATCACTGAGCGGACATAGGATTTGTCGTGTATGATCCAATACTTTCGCCTAAGCGGCGCGTGAGATGAGAGTGCGGGTGCAAAATTATTTGGTGTTTACTCTCGTAGCTAAGTGGGGAGAATTGCAAGCGTCCACCCACTCTTAAAATGCCTGATTCATCCAGGAATGGGTTGAGAGCAAGAATTTTACTACTGCGAGGAAGGCACCGGTGTGCCTCAAGTTCCATAACTTCAACGCCGAAATGCAACTGCTGAGATTGCCGGACAAAAAAAAATCAAGAGCATGTCAGACAATTCCTGAGCCGACAAAAAGGACGTGTCTCTGTCAACAACCGCGAGCCTAGAATTGTGAAAAAATCTGCGGCAATATGCGAAGACGCGAATAAGCCTAGTAAGTGATGAATAATTTTCAACATAACTATGTGTTGAGGACGCGACAATTAGTGAGGTTTGAACCTGCTTGCGACGTTCCTGCTCAAGGTCTGGAAAAGTACAGGGAGTATTAATGTCGAAAGCGCTGACTGGCCATGATGCTGACTCATGCGCTAACCAGGACGGACCATGCCACCATTGAGTATGACACTGCAAACTACGAGGGAGGCAACCGCGCGATAAAATGTCGGCAGGGTTGTCATTTGATACTACATGATGCCAAGTTCCCCTGCTGCTAACAAGACGCTGTATTTCCGCAACACGGTTGGCCACAAATACCTTCCAGCGGGAAGATTGTTGATGTATCCAATGCAAAGCTATCATCGAGTCCGAATAGAGATATAGTCCGTCAAACTTGTAATTGATGGCGTTTAAAACCTTGGACGTTAATTGTGCCAGCAATAAACAAGCACAAAGCTCAAGACGTGGTAGCGTTATCTGTTTCAGCGGCGCGACCCTAGATTTAGCACACAACAAGTTTGACGATATGGCGCCGTTCGAATAGACCGCCCGCACATAAATTCAACACGCGTAACCTTTAGCCGAAGCGTCGGCGAATCCGTGCAGCTGTAATGAACTAACTGGGTAATTGTTCGAACTCTTAACCGACCTCGTAATCTTAAAATGAGTGTCGGAGACTAATTGAGCGTATAATTCCAACCACTGATTGGCTAATGACCCAGATAGGGGTTCGTCCCAATCTGTGCCCGCCAACCACAACTGTTGCACGAAATGCTTGCAGTAAAATGTGATGGGAGCAATCAAACCTAATGGATCATAGATCCCGGCGATGACCGACAACACGCTTCTCTTGTTGAACACGGTCAAATTATCATCACCCCTAACGGTGTATAAAAATTTATCCCTTTCAACGTTCCATTGGATTACCAATGTACGCACGTTTTGACCTTTGCTGAAGTCATGGGTTACTTGGGCGCGAAGGGTCATAATCTTATGGTGGTTAGCATGGACGTAGCCAGGATTTTGGATAGGGGGGGCAGAGGACTAAAGGGTTACTTAAAAAGCGCGGGGGGGGGGAATAAGCAAATTGTTTCGTCTCGGTATGTTATTAAGGCTCGTCAGTATAACTATGGCATACCTATTATAGGAATCTAAGCTAAAAAGAAGTCTTTAAAATTAATCCAAAAGGGAATTTAAAAAAGTTTTACTCTATTGATCGAAAGCAGTGATTGTCGGATCTATTTAAAAGACTTTTATGTTACTTTATTTGTGAGTTACTTCTCACATAAAATTTTTTTTATTAGCTACTTTTTAGTAACACGCACCGTTATCGAGTTAAAAATTAAATTTTTCCTTTATTTAAAAACTTTAGGAATTTTTTCTCTGGAATGAACAATACTACGAAGAAATGTTTCAGATTTAACCATTGTAGTGCACACTTAGTTTTGATATATTTTACTTTCGTGGCTGTACTAGGCACTGTTATATTCTTGGGCGATTACTTCTATTTGGTCGTTAAGAGGGTACCCTAGATTGTCAATATATACCGCAAGAAGTTCAAAAATATTTTAATTCAAGGGGTAAAATTAAAGATTGGAACACTTGATCCAAGAAAAGATGTTCTGGGGTGTCTGAGACCCCAAGATGCTTTAAGGGTTAAATAATCACCAAAAGTCACAAATAATAATGTGATTTTAATTAAAACGTGGCAACAATGAAAATATCGGTATGGAGAACCATACATGACTTCCATATTCTAAGATTTATATTTAAAATCATTTTCAGCCAAACAGCCAGGGAAGGAATTTTAACAAAAAAATACTTCTTTCTTGCCAATAACGTAGTACACATATAAAAAATATTATCCCCTCCCCTTCAACTATAATTTTGATTTATAGAAAATTACCCCCAGCCCGTTCAACTAGCCTCTTCATTTATAGATATTTCATCTACGTTTCTACAGTGGATTATTAAGATCTTATCAGGATACTTTATCAAAATTAAGTACTTTACTCATGTTACAACAAAAAATGTTTCAGGTAAACTGCCCTTTCCCCGTAACCGATCTTCACCAAAATCAACAGACATTGAGTTCTCTATAGCTCAGGTACATATGTAAAAAATTATTTGATTCTGTTTGAATTTACGGCAGTTATGCTTCGTCATATAAAAAATTACCCATGTTAAAACATAAAACATGAGATTTATAAAACATATCTAAGATTTATATTTAAAATCATTTTTGAAATAAAATATTTTCATAGAACCTACTAACGCTGGGGAAATCTGAGGAGCCAATCAGAGTTGGGCCTACCTGTCACTCTGCTGAATTTGGTGGAAAGCCCTGTCACTGTTGTCAAAGTATCAGCCTTGACAGGGTCCTCTTTTTCTGCAAAATGGGAGAGGAGGCTTGAGATGGAGTGAGTGACATGGTCCCCACCTCAATGAAGAACCCATTGTTTTATAAAAATATATTTAAATTTTGAAAACTGAAAATTCTTTTCTTGTTGTAAATATTTATATTTTATAATCAAAATGACTTTACCAAATAAAAAAACGTTGCAGGTAAACTACCCCTTTCCCTCAACCGATCTTCACCAAAAACAATAGGTCTTGAGAAGTCTACAATTTAGGGCTGTATGCAAATAATCTTTTGATTCTGTTTGAATTTGCGGCTATTATCGTTTGCCATAGGAAATACCCTTGTTAAAACATAAAACGTTACAGGTAAACTACCCCTTTCCCTTAACCGATCTTCACCAAAAACAATAGGTTTTGAGTACTCTACAAATCAGGGCTGTATGCAAAACATTATTTGATTCTGTTTGAATTTGCGGCTGTTATCGTTTGCCATAGAAAATACCCTTGTTAAAAAAACGTTGCAGGTAAACTACCCCTTTCCCTCAACCGAACTTCACCAAAAACAATAGGACTTGAGAAATCTACAATTTAGGGCTGTATGCAAATAATCTTTTGATTCTGTTTGAATTTGCGGCTGTTATCGTTTGCCATAGGAAATACCCTTGTTAAAACAAAACGTTACAGGTAAACTACCCCTTTCCCTTAACCGATCTCCACCAAAATCAACAGATCTTGAGAACTCTACAATTCAGGGCTGTATGCGAAACATTATTTGATTCTGTTTCAATTTGCGGCTGTTATCGTTTGCCAAACAAACAAAATTACCCTTGCTAAAAAAAAACCGTTGCAGGTAAACTACCCCTTTCCCTCAACCGATCTTCACCAAAAACAATAGGTCGCGAGTACTCTGCAAATCAGGACTGCATGCAAAAAATTATTTGATTCTGTTTGAATTTGCGGCAGTTATCGTTTGCCATAAAAAAAAATCTACAGACACACAGACAGACACACACATAGACACTTTTCGGAAAACGACTTTTTTTCATGTTTTGAGTGTAGTAGAATCAGAATCTGCAATAATCTCGTACACGATTTTTTTTGCCATCACCATACTTCCATTCCTTAAGGAATATGGAAGTAAAAACAGAGTTACGTACAAATACCGTGATGAATGAAAAAATTAAAGTTTTATAGTACGGTATGATATAAAATTAGTATAGTACAGTATAATTTTATACAATTATATATTTTTAAAACAATATTAGTTTTTCGTATGCAAACTAGCAAAGGATATATTATCACAAAGTATTAAACTAAAACATGTTACTAAAATAACTTACTAAAATAAGTTAAACTAAAATAAAAACTAAATCAAATAACTAAAAAATGTTAAACTAAAATAAGTTTTCTTGGATTTTCAGAAAACCTTTTCAGCACTTCCTTCTCCAATTGCTCCTTTTTTTCTAAAGCAGTTTTTCTGTGGACACTCATTAAGCATAGTTCATTGAGACGCTCCCCTGTCATCGTCGACCTAAGCCAGGTCTTTACTCTCCGCAACGTACTAAACGACCGCTCTACAGTACAAGTGGTGCAAGGCAGAGTAATAGAGATAAGCAGCGCTTTTTTTGTGGCCGGGTAAAAGATTTCAGCCTCTTTTACTAGATCTGCTATTGTCAGTTTTTTTAGCTGCTCTTTATTGAGTTTCTTCTTCTCTCACATAGTGTACCATAATTCAACTTCGGAGGCAACATCTTTTAAGTTACAAAAATCTGAGAGCTCCTTGACTTTTATTTTAAAGTCTTTCATGGTTATCTTGAGCATAATTAATGGGTGTAGAGACAAAATTGAAAAGGCAGGTGAGTGTTCATCTAAAAAACGTGCCTCCAGTGAAGAAACTAATGAATCCAAGTAAGGAATTACCAAGGATCTGTTCCAGTACTCTAAAGGACTGGAAGCTGGAGGATTGGTGCGATGTTTTTGTTTTTGAATAGATCTTGGGACTGTCAATTCCACTCTAACATCTTTGGTAATCTCGTCGACACCATTTACAAGCTCTGTAGTAACTTTCTGTGCATCACTACAATGAGTTATCACTCCAAGGATCCGTTTGATGTGTTTTGAGCACTGGACCAGGTCCAGGGTTTTAAACTATTGATGTGTCCTGTAGGTACTGCGGATGAAGTGAGGTCTCTGATGAGGTTAGACTATATTTAAATAAAGACGGAAACTAAAAAGAAGCTTGCAAAGCCGAGTTGAGCTATAACGCGACTGGTCTGTTCACCAGGAAAATGGCGGATGCTTTAAAACTAGGGACTTACAAAAGCGGGAAGTTCAAAACTGTAAATTAACTATATATGTTTCTTTAATTCTTTAAAGTAAAGTAAGGATAACTGTCCATCACTGCTCCTGTTCTAGCACTCCTCGCATGCGTTTTTTATCTACTTTTATTTTATATTTTTTACTTTGTAACTTGATCTAGGGGGGGGCAGCTGCCCCTCCCTGCCCCCCTTGGCTACGCCCCTGGTGGTTAGAGAACCACTTATGTAACGTGAAACCATACCTACTCAACAACTTCACGATCTCGCATTTCATTTCAGCTAAGCCGTTCGGATCATCCGAACCCGTTATGAGATCGTCTACATAAAAATCATTTGCTATGGCCCTAGAAGCTGTAGGGTAGTCGGATTTATTTTCGGAGGCTATTTGAGCCAGACAACATGTAGCAAGGAAGGAGGCACTAGCAGTGCCATATGTAACCGTCCTTAAAGCGTAATGTCGCAATTCCTTATGCGGCGCATCACGCCAAATGATGCGTTGCAGGTTTGAATCCTTAGGGTTAACAATGATCTGGTGATACATCTTTCATCTTTTCTATGTCCGCAATAAGTACATATCGGTGGGTACGGAACCGAACCATTATCGAAAACAGATCCTGCTGGATCGTAGGACCGACCATTAGAGTATCGTTGAGGGACAGATTATTTGTGGTTTTAGCGGAGGTGTCAAATACCACGCGCAATTTAGTGGTTAAGCTAGAGTCCTTGAAGACTGCGTGATGTGGCAGATAAAAAATCTCTGAGCTGTCAAGCGACAAATCGTAGTCATTAAGTGGCGACATGTGGCCAAGTTTCAAGTAGTCACTCATGAACTCGCTATAATCCTTATGAAGGATAGTGTTCTGCTTGAACTTGAACTCTAACGATTGGAATCTGCGGATGGCTCCGCGGAGAGAATCTCCCAAATGAAATTTATCGGATCTGTGGGGCAGGGATACCACGAATCTCCCATCGCGGTTACGGCTAGTATTTTCCACGAAATGTTTTTCATACGGCGAGTCCTCAGAGCGGGCTTCGCGACTAGAGATCTCCTCCAACATCCAAAATTCTTTTAGTTGCGAGGAAATCTGATTATCATCCTTGCAGACCATAAAGGAAGAAACTGTTTTAGTTATATCGACGTTGAAGGGTAAGTCACCGGCCAAAATAAATCCTAACTTGGTTTCCTGAATTATAGGAAAGTGTGGTCGGCGCGTAAATTTCATAGGTTCAATTAGTTGGAGAAAATATTGAGCGCCGAGTAATATATCGACTTGCGCCGAGCAATATAGGTGAGGATCCGCCAAGAATATGCGCTTGGGCAAATTCAAAGAGGCAAGATTGAACGACTCCGCCGGTAAATTATTAGTTATACTGGGCAATACGGCACAATGCACGTTTAACGTGAAGGGTTTATAGCGAGAATGTAGCCTTACCTTAGTACTAAAGTCAGCCTGGGAAAGCGAGTTGTTTATACCCGTGATGGGTAGTTGCGATTTAACCAATTGGAGGCCCATTCTGCGGGCGAAATCCATTGTGCAAAAGTTCACTTGAGAACCGGAATCCAGTAATATCCTAACGGGAAATTTTCTACAGACCTTATTAGCGGTCATACAGACGGCGGTGGATAACAATACCGATTTATTGGTCTGTGATTTCAGTGAGCATTGGTTGTTAACAGAAGCTACGTCCCTGTTGGGGACATGAATCGTGGTGTGGTGACGCCTGGAACATTTTTTGCATGAGAATTTTGAGGGACATTTTGAGCTTTCGTGTCCCGAACGGAGGCAGTTTAGGCAAAGTTTGTTTTTTATTAACACGTTTTTTCTGTCAGGGATAGACAGCGATGTAAATTGTAGGCAGTCGATAATTCTATGTTCACCGTTACACAGCCTACATAAATTGTTTCTGATATGAGAATGGTATGCGCCCTTTGGAGCGCTTATCTGTTTAACTGCCTTGCGATAAGGAGACTTATCGCTTTTGTTCAACCTGCTCGTTGGGGTAGTCGCGTTATCAAGATTTTGCAGTAATTTTCTTCGTGAATTTAGAAAATTCATAAAATTATTAAAATCAGGGAATTTATGCTCCGACAAACTCTCTTTCCACAAACGGAAAGTGTAATTATCAAGTTTTTTAGCTAAATAATTTACGACAATAATTTCGAACGTGTTGACTGGCAGTTTGAGATTATTTAAAGCGTTTATATTGGCAGAGATTTCATCAATAAATTTCGATATGCTGACTTGGGATTCTTGTTGAACTAATGGTACGTCCAGGACATTCCCTACATGATGGGCGGAAACAATTAGCTTACTGTCATATCTATTCCTCAACAGATCGATAGCCACCGCGTAATTCTCATGAGTGATTGGTAACGATTTTATTACGTTAAGCGCCTCGCCATGTAATGACGAGTGCAAATAGTGAAGTTTCTGTATATCTGTCAGATCTGCTCTGACGTGAATTAATTCAAGAAAAATATGGTAATAATGTTGCCACTCAACAATACTACCCGCAAACCGTGGTAATTTTATTGGTTCCAATTGAATGGGGGGTGTTTTAGGCTGTTTACTTTCAGCATTAATTACTGGTTTTTGGTTCATATGCTCAGCTTGCTCCAGCAGGTGTTGTAATTTACATTCTATATTACAAAGATCGTCCTCCGTTTGTACTCTATCACTCGTTAAAGCAACGTCCGCTTCCTCAGCTTCGATTTGGGACTGAATCTCATCATATTTGGTGGATAATTCCATCAAATGGCGCAGTTTTATTTTCAGCGCATGAGGATCGCTGGTTAACAAATCGAAGTTATCCGCGAAAGTATTTACGCGTGATATTGAGGCCTTAATTGTGCCTCGTTTTTTTATTAGAGCCCTTACATCGGCCATTATTACAATTTAAGAGAAAAAAAAAGAAAAATATCTTGAAAGAATTTGAGCATAGAGCATGTGAACCATAAACTTAAGTTTGAATGAATTTGAATACGTTTCGGTAGCTAGCGATCGTTGTTTAGAACATAAACTTACTCTCTCTAACTAATCAAGCTTTTTTGGCAATCAAAATTATTAAAATCATGAATTTAAATGATAGCAACATATATATTTATCTTTGAAGTTTTAACTGATAATGAGCTGCCAACCATTTATTAAGCTGTATTGTGTAATGACGGTGTTTGTTTATACAAATGTGTTAAGAAATAACTGCTAAAAGTGAAATATTATTAAACATCAAATATAAGTAAAAAGTTTATAGTCACGTGGCCATTGATCCATTCGTGATGAAGCTGACTTCGATCCCGTTGTTCGATCCTGTTAGGAGCTGTTGCACCTCCTGTCTCCGCTGGTCAGATGATGCCTCATGTTGTAACCCTCCATGATTTAAAGCTGTAGAATCTTTTTTGATGACCTCGCAAATGCTGTCCTGCCGTGTCCCGTCGTCTCTGGTCTACTGCTTGGCCGAATCTTGTCGAGATGACTGCGATGTGATTCACAACAATGGTGTCGCTCACGACGAGAATGATATCCGTAGGGCGTGACTAAATTCAGATCGGTTGGGCCAGAAATGATGCGTACAAAGAAATGCTGTCGCTTGTGAACCCAAACATGAGAAATCCGTCCCGTGGTGACCAAAAATGTTTTCGTTTTTGGGCCAAAAATAAGAAATCCTGCCCGGTGGGACCAAAAATGTTGAGGTTTTGGAAGCTCTTGAAGAGTCTCGAGTTATTCCAAAGACGCTATGCAGGAAAGGCTGGATTGTATGTAAGAAAAGAAGTGGACTGTATTACGGATATTTGACATGGGTTTATTGAAGTTTTAAAGTATTGATTATGATCGGCATGTGCGGATGCATTTGAGGCAATAACGCCCAAAAATTAGTTTTAAAAGAAGTCGTGGTCCATTGAAGATGGACGCAGGTAGTCTGAATTGAATTAAATCTTATAAATACATATTTAAAAAATGTCCAGAAGCCGCAGCTGGAAGAGAAGTGTTTTACGAGAGATGCGCTCGGAGCCTTGTTAGAAACTAAACTAAACTTGTCTACCGACGGCCGTGATGACCGGCGGCAGCGTTTGATAAGCGCGTGACATCATCCGCTCGTGCCGCATTGCGGCAGTACACCGCGTACAGCTGATAAACAAGTACAAAGTTTAAACAAGTGGTGAGGTTAAAATTTCCCAATATATTTCATACAACGCAGTTTACCAGAGCAACTTGCCGCCAAGGTCACAGGCGTACATGCAAAACGACACATATTCAGACAAAGCACTGATCGAACCATACGAAAACGTCATAATAAATACGACGGACGTAACAACTGAGACGTAAGACAATGCCGTCATCAGCTTATAACAAAAGAGTGATGACGAATAATCCCTTCCACATGGGTAATTTGCACTAAGATGTCTGTCTCAGTCTTCAACCTACATTCAGAGCGTTAGCACGCTACAAAATTTGCTGGCCAAGTATTGCCAGCCAAAGTGTTTTGAACAGTAAAAATGTAATTAACAGGTAGCAATACCATTATGTGACAAGTAAAGGACAATGTAGATTAAATTCAGTGCAGCAAGCCGTAAAGTTCGCCGACCACCTGCTTGAGATGGAGAACGTCTGAAGGGAAACTGCGACAGCAAATTCAGGAAAGTTAAAATTTTATAATCATGTCAATTCGATAATCTGAGCTCAAAAATTTCAATAAAAATATGTACCAATAATTAATGTATGGGGAGAGAGAGAGAGAATGTGTGCGTGCGAGAGAATGCCGGCATTTATAAGGTATACAATGAGGCATTGGTTTACGTGTAATATGATCTGAACGTAATACGTATATTCAAAGATAACTGCAGTTTAATAAAAAATGCTCTTGTTGCAAATTAAATACAAGAAATGAATAATTAAAATTAATGTGTAGTTAGTTGAGCGGAAGTATATAGCCGCCATTTTGTTTTGTGTGTATACGATTCCATTTTGGGTTTTGTAAATGTTAATAATGACAATTCAAAAATATTAAACCAAAAGTTTTATTTCACCATAAATGTTGTTAGACTCATTATTTCGAACTCCCTAACTGTTTCTGTGCTCGCTTAACAACGAACCTTGGACCCGAGTAACCAAAGTAATGGTGGTCATAATGCCACGTGTGCAGACCGGATGTTTGTATTAAACTACACGGTAAGTACAAATCAAATAATATTATTAATAAAAAGTAAAATTTGAAATAAAGTTACAATGGCGACCGAACTTGGGACTTTATAGCAACAATTTTCAACAAAAGATATTTCAACAAAATTTTTTCCTTAAAATGGAAACAACAACGAGACTGGAGTTGAAATGAGCGAGTCGGCTGGTGTGGGGGAACCAGGGGTTCATTCAATCCCAGTAAATAGGTCCAAAGAATACAGCTTAACTGAGTCAACAATAGACGACCCGAATACTCAAGCAACTCCAACCTCAAAGAAAGGTAACAATCAATTTGACAATGACATAATGAGTATGTTACGAACAATATCAAAGGATATTCATGAACAGAAAGCAAAGTTTGATAACCTTGATGAGAAATTTAATGAAGTAAAAAATGAAATTAAAAAACAAAATTGTAATTATGAAAAACAGATTAAGGAAATGAAGGGACCTTTCGATAAAACGAAAGAGAAAATAGTAGCATTAGTTAATGAGAAGTTTGATAGACAAAAGAATAAAGTAGACGAAAATTATGAGAGTAAAATGGGAGTAGAGAATAGTAGAGAGTCAAATAAATTAAATGAAAATAAAGACGACAAGGTAAGTAGCAGTGACAATATGACGAAAAATAAGGAAGAAAGAATTAATAACAAGGTGAGTAATAATGATGATTTGAATAATGAATTCACAAGTGATAACAATGATATAAGTAAAAATATGGTGTTAGAAAATAACTGTGAATATTGAGAGTGGTGATAAAATTATAATGGGAGTACAATTTGATAATGAAGTGATAAAAAGTGTTGATAAATTAGAGAGAAAGTATAGAGAGAATTTACAGGTAAAGGAGTTGCAGGGGGTAAATTTTTCCCATAATGTTGTAGTCGGGGGTGAAGAAAAAGCTTCACGCGCGTATTCGGAAGACACATGGTCTACAAATAGCCGTCCCTGGACTTTTTGTGCACCTGATAGGTGGTGCGATGATAAAGTTGTAGTGTCCCCTTTCGTGTATCATGAGTTCATTGGAAAAGCCCAGATGAGTCATGATAATGTTGTGTTACCCTTTGCGTGGTATGAAATAGGTCAGTGGGGTTGTGAGAGGTATTGTGATGAGAGAGAGAGAAAGAGAGAGATAGAGATTTTTAAGGTGAATAGAAATTATGAAGAATTTGTAGAAAGGTTAGGTGGAGAGAGAAGTGATAATAATAGCAAGTACTTACCTTGTATTGAAACTGAGGTAGTAGGAGATGATGTTATTAAAGATGATAATATAACTTACCCGATTATGACAAATTATACTAAGGGTGACAGGACCATACTCTATGATGAGACGTTATATGACAAAATAGTAGAGAATAATTCTAATGATATTGTGGAAAGGTATACAAAATTAAATAATAATTATATTGAGTGTACTAATATAATATATTCAATAATAAATAATTGGTATAGATATAAGATTAGATGGTTATTTGATGATGGTGGATAAAGTGTTTTATTGTGTATGAACATTTAATTATGTGAACAGTGTGGTTTTGAAATGGATTGTTTTATGAACTGATTTATGGTCAATGATAACAAAGAATAAGTTGGATTATATATTTTGTGTGTCAATGTTAAATGTATCTGTGTATTACATTAGGTTGTATATTATATGTTGTGTAAACCATGTATGTAATAGGAATTTATAGTTTAATTGATTTAATAATAATTATAAAATGTTTCAAACTAAATAAGTGATGAAAGTAATGGTGAAATTTTAATTGATTGAATTATATAATGGAGATAAATTAATTGATTAATTTAAAATGTTGTACAAAAGATTTGAAAATGAAGTTAAATGATTTTATGAGAGTTAGATTACCTAAAGAATAGTAAATGATTAAACATAAATAGGGTCATAGAGTGTGTGGCTAGGAGGTTGCTAAAGGGGTAGCAACGGTAACAAATATTAAGTATTAAGTATATGATATTGATAATGGTGTTGAATAAAAATATAATTATGATTCTGGTTTAAAGAAGTATTAAAATCAGGAAAACTGATCAATGAAGTTTAGATAGTTAGATTGTTTGCCATAAGTAAGTTGTGCTTGGAATTCTATATAATAGGGAGATAGATAAGTTGTTGTTGCTTTTTGAAAACTTAAGGAATTATTTTATGTGTTATTATCTTAGTATAAGAGTATATTTTTCTTGTGGTGAAAAGAATGAAGTAGTATTGACTGGAGTCAGAAAGTTGGTAAATGTAGGAATGCAAAAAGGAGAGAGAGACATTCTGTCATAAATCTTGTTTGTTGCTTTTGAAAACTTAGGAATTAAGAAAACCAATGCCTCGTAACATAAACCAATGCAGCTAAGGGGAGACATATCAGTTGTGGATATGGGATTATACAAGGCCATTATTTAATTTTTTGTATTTGATGTTTCAGAGTTTGTGATGCTGTGACAGCGGTCCTGAGCTGGCCAGCGCGTCAGAGCAGGAACGTCAAGTGCCTGAATAGCCTTGCGGTGTTGGGATCTCACATGAGAAGTCCAGTAAGGTCAGGCAGGTACTGTCACCATCATTGGACCAAGGGTAAGTTATTGAGATATTATTTTATATAAACACTACAGGGGGTTGTGGCACCATATCTGGGCTGATCCCTTTAGAAAGTGTGAATGAGTCAATGAGAGTTTTTATCGGTACATGAAAAATAATTTTATTGTGATGTAATGTTTTAAAAGTGGTGAGGTTAAAATTTCCCAATATATTTCATACAACGCAGTTTACCAGAGCAACTTGCCACCAAGGTCACAGGCGTACATGCAAAACGACACATATTCAGACAAAGCACTGATCGAATCATACGAAAACGTCATAATAAATACGACGGACATAACAACTGAGACGTAAGACAATGCCGTCATCAGCTTATAACAAAAGAGTGATGACGAATAATCCCTTCCACATGGGTAATTTGCACTAAGATGTCTGTCTCAGTCTTCAACCTACATTCAGAGCGTTAGCACGCTACAAAATTTGCTGGCCAAGTATTGCCAGCCAAAGTGTTTTGAACAGTAAAAATGTAATTAACAGGTAGCAATACCATTATGTGACAAGTAAAGGACAATGTAGATTAAATTCAGTGCAGCAAGCCGTAAAGTTTGCCGACCACCTGCTTGAGATGGAGAACGTCTGAAGGGAAACTGCGACAGCAAATTCAGGAAAGTTAAAATTTTATAATCATGTCAATTCGATAATCTGAGCTCAAAAATTTCAATAAAAATATGTACCAATAATTAATGTATGGGGAGAGAGAGAGAGAGAATGTGTGCGTGCGAGAGAATGCCGGCATTTATAAGGTATACAATGAGGCATTGGTTTACGTGTAATATGATCTGAACGTAATATGTATATTCAAAGATAACTGCAGTTTAATAAAAAATGCTCTTGTTGCAAATTAAATACAAGAAATGAATAATTAAAATTAATGTGTAGTTAGTTGAGCGGAAGTATATAGCCGCCATTTTGTTTTGTGTGTATACGATTCCATTTTGGGTTTTGTAAATGTTAATAATGGCAATTCAGAAATATTAAACCAAAAGTTTTATTTCACCATAAATGTTGTTAGACTCATTATTTCGAACTCCCAAACTGTTTCTGTGCTCGCTTAACAACGAACCTTGGACCCGAGTAAGCAAAGTAATGGTGGCCATAACGCCACGTGTGCAGACCGGATGTTTGTATTGAATTACACGGTAAGTACAAATCAAATAATATTATTAATAAAAAGTAAAAATAATAAATAAAGTTACATTCTTCATTTACCAATGTACAGATTATAAGTTAAATGTAGTCGCATTCATAAGCGAAGTTTTATATGTGTACTACGTTATTGACAACAAAGATGTAGTTTCTATGGAAACTCACCGGTTCCTATTTTCGATCACGCACCAGCGATCGACCGCAAATGTGCAACACGTCCTTACAAACATTTTCAATGTTAAAACTAGTAGAGGAAGTACAGATACGGGAAACGGCAAAAGAAGTGACTGGAAAGCCAACTATGGGTGTCAAGGAAAACCCCTTGTTTGTTAGTGAGTTAACAGAATCGCCCGGGGGAAAAGTTGCTGAAGAGGTTGTTGACGAGAACCAAACAGACTAGGATCAGCCAGTGGTGTTTAGGTCATCAGTACATGACGCAACGGGAGTGATTCCAGCAAAACTAGCGGTTGAGCAGAAGACTCATATTCCTGGGAACTTGACGAACGGATCACACGATACTGAATTCGAAGAACCTGTAATGGGGCTAAAAGGAGGTTTTTTATTTTATTAAAAAATCATAAATTTGTTTTCATCTGTGTGGCCAGCCACGTGTTAAATAAAAGCTTTGGTCAAACAAAGGAACAGAAAGGTGTAGCTGTACAATGGAATGTGTCGTGTTGTCCACAACGGCTGCATTCTCAGAACTTTAATACTGTGTAATGCGCACAAACACCTGCGGAGCGCATAACCGACGCTTAGCGAAGTCAAGCAAAATGGCTTTTCGCGAAATTTGTTCAACAACGTGCTCGGTACATGGCAGATACAAGATTATGGACACACCTTTTCAGTGACGTAAACCAGTGGACACCAAATTTCGTCGACGTCCAACACACGGGAGTTGCATGTGTTATTTGAACAGTGACGATGACTTTGACGCGTAAGGCATTGTAATTTCCATCATGCCTAATTGCGAGTGGGAGAAATTGTTGGTAGCGCTCCACCCAGTCGACAAGTAATATAGGCCACGCGTGGTCCAACTAAACTTTCTGCTCGAGCAATATAAAGGTCGGCCGACTATAACAGGATGTCTGAATAAAAGTGTAATCAAATTAAAAGAACGTGAATCGGTGAACAAGTGTAATGTGCAAAATCAATGGAACAATAACAGTTTTTATATCAAGAAGGGAGTAGTGTGAGTGATGCGCCATGCGGTCAATGCAGATGCCATGGTAAACTGTACGGTACTCAAATCAAAATTATCATAATCATGTTTTCAGGGGTATGTAAAGTCATTACTACAAAAGGGGTTTTATAATGGAATGCAAGTGTGTGTGCAGCAAACTGGGTCGTTTTTCATAATTATAAAATGATTTAATTATAAGAAGTAAGAGATAAGTTGTTATTTTAATCAGATGGTGTTCGTCACCTCAATATTCAATAGTATGTAAGTGGAATATTAGTAGGTAGAGAAGGAGAAGAGATAAGAATACAATAAAATAGTGGGTTGTACGAACTATAACTATGTACTTGTTTATTTTGCATCACCTGTTGTTTTTCTCTGCCAAAGTACATCAGACGAAACTTTGGTAATGTGGACAAATCTTTAAAGGTACGTAATACAAAATTTAAATATTCCAATTATTAATTAACTCGTTAGACTTCAAATGGCGCCCGTTAACAGTGACTTTGTAAATTAAATTAAATTAATTTACAAACTGATCGAAAATGGCAGAGAAATATAAGGATGCAGATTTAGGTGAAAGTAGGGTAGAAGAATCTATGTTAAACGTTACTCAAGACAATTTAATTTCAACAAACGAAAGTAGTGATGAGAATGTACAATTAGAAATACCAAATGTAATTGAAACGGTAAATGTTGAATGTAGTAATAAGAGTGATAACGTAAATATATTTAACCAATTAGCGTTAATAATGGAGATGATGTCAGGAATGAGAACTGAAATGAAAACAGAAAATAATAATTTAAAAACTGAAATCAAATCAGAAAATAATAATTTAAAATCTGAAATCAAATCAGAAATAAATGCTGTAAATATTAAACTTGCCGATTTAAATAACGAGTTCATGAATGTAAGGAGCGAATTGAGAGTGAGTGAAATAAATATGAATAGCAAATTAGAAAGTATGAATAAAACTATTGCGGGCATGAGAGGTGAGATAACAATAAATATAAACAAAATACAAAACGAAATAAACGAAAGTAGAACGCTGAAGGAGGAGGTAGAAAATGACACAGTTACGAGAGAATGTGACGAAATAACAGACGACCAGGGTAATAATAAAAATTATAGAATAACAAATAATTACGAAGGGATCATCGACAAGGTAGGTGTTAGTTACGAAAATGAATTAACAACTGATAGTAGTAAGATAGTTGAAAACGAGATATATAAAAATAATACCATGAAAATAATTAGCGACCATAATAATATAGAAACAGTGAGAGAGAGAGGAGAGAGTGTTTGTAAGTTAGAGAGAGAGTTGTGTGCAGACAGGGAGATAATGATATATCAGTTAAAGAGAAAATATAATGAGTTAAAAGAGAGATTAGAAGTGGTGAAGATAAATGATATAAGACACTTACCTTATAAAATAGAGGTTAATAATTATTTTGAAGATACCTGTATAAATAATAATAATTTACCTGATGTTTTAATGAGTATAGTAAATGAATATGATGAGAAAATAAATTGCTGTAGGATGAACAAAAATACTAATGGAGACTGGACAAAAATAACTAATGTTGACAAGGTTTATGAAATAATAATAGGGAATAATCCTATAAATTATAATGGTATAATGAATGAAATACAGTTAATAGGTTATTATAGTAAGAATAATAATAAATTGAGTATGAATAAAAATGAGAAATATTATAAAAAAGTAAGACTATTATACAACGATGGCGGTTAGATAAGATCAATAAATGGACATATTAAATATATTAAATATTTTAATGTATGGTTATGACCTTGCTGAATTTGTAAATGAAGTGTGGTAAAATTGAACAATTAATGAAGAAGAATTTGTAAATAATTGATAGTGAAATTAATTGTGTATATTGTAAGATGTTATGTAAATAATGTGTGTATGTAATGAAAATTGATTTTAACAATAATAATATTTTAACAGACTAAATAAATAATGAGAATAATTCTGAAGACAGTAATTAATGAATTGTAATTGTTTTGATAATAATTGAAATATGTTGTGTTTTAATAATTGATTGAAGTAAATAATTTGAGATGATTAAATATATTGATTGTTTTAAAATGTTGTATAAAGGAGTTTTTCTAATGAATTTGAATTATTTTATGAGATCTAAATTTGATAACAATTAATAAATGAATAAATGTAGGATGTATTTAGTTGTGGAATCATATTATCGTTATTGTTTCAGAAGGTAATGGAGATGTATTGTTTTGGAATCATACGTGTTGAATGAGGTACTGTGAGTATAAATTTTATAATACAAGTTAAATAGAGTAAAATGTTTATATGTGTTGAAAAGATTTTAAACTCAATGATGAAACTAATTTTGAGATAATTGTACTAAATAGAAACCATAGTCAAAAGGTAGTAATAACTGAAATATGAGATAAAATAAATGTTAACAATAAATTTGAAATTTTTGAAGAATCTAAGTGTAAGTAAGTGATAAGTAATGAAATGATGATATATAGAAGAGTTAATAAAAATTTCAAAGAATAATGTTTATAATTTTCTGTATAAATTATTTAAAAGAGAACTGTTTGTTTAATGTGAATGTAACAATTCTAATGATCAAGGTTAATGTCTATTTGCTTATTATATTATGTTATGTTTTCATACAAGAGATATTGGGGTAGTAAACCAGGTGGTAGACCCGCATTAAGGGCTTGTAAATATGAAACAATAGATATGATATCTAACCATTTTAAAATGTAAGGCCGAAGCAAGGACACGGAGATGCCAAAATTCCTCCACCAATGCTGTCCTCGTGGAAGCAACTGGGCGCCACAGTCCAGGGGGGTACAATAGTGTGTGTGGCAGGGAGGTTACTCAGGGGAGTAACGAATTAAAATTTTGTAACTTAACGATGGTGACTCGCTCCTGAAGTAATTAAATAATTGTATCTTGATTTGAGAAATAGGTGCATTTGATGTTTATTATATTGTGTTTAGTATGTCTTATCGTATTGTTATTTTATTATGTTAAAATATAAGGTTTGTAAACGTGTAATGTATTTCACATGATGTAATATTTAGAAATGTAGTTAGGGTAAGGTCATTCACCTTGCTAAGAAAATCAACTGATCAGCTGTCGAGTATCACTTATAAATGATTTGAAAATTTGTCAATGGAGTTAAATATTTGAATATAGTGAAAGTTGAATATAAGTTGAATATTAAAAAATTGATTGGAACAAGTGACAGATTGTAATAGAAGTTGAAAGTAATTAAAGTTATAAAACGTAATTTTTGATCAATTTGAAGGCAAATCTTATTGTTTATTGTAATAATAACCATGTTAATTTTAAATGTTTTATTTTATTATAGTGTATTGTGTTTGAAGATAAAGAATTTTAAAGATGTTTCATGCATTTTATGATGTAGCTTTGTATAACATAGGTATGTCAAGGTCGTTGACTTGACCCAGAGAGATCAGCTGATGGCTGATGTTGTAGGTAAGACCTGTTTCTAGTAATTGATTGATGCCATTTTGTTTTTTTTTATTGAATTAAATATTTTGTTTTCTGAAAATTGAAAAAGGAGATTTTGGTAAATTTAAATATTTGAAAAAAAAAAAAAAAAAAATTTTATTTTTTCTGTCTGTCAGATAGGTGATGTTTGAATTTCAAGTGAATTATTGTTTATGTGTATTACTAGTGTTTTATTGAATTATATTGTTTAGAATATATGTGTAAACAAATGTTAGAGTAAGTGAATTCATGTTTAATAAGGTATTCAATTTGTTTTCTTTAGGATTGTTATTAATATTGAAGAGAATTAATAGAGTTGATGGGTTCATGTAACAGATTTTGTTTTCTTTTGATTTTTGAGGAAGTAACTTAAATGATTTTTTAATTTAACGATAAAGATTTTCTGAATTTTCAATAAAAGAATGTATAAATAAGTATATGTATGCGCCCAGTATTGCTGAAGGCGACCCAGTATGCATGACAAGGGGGGACATATCGGTTGAGGATCTGGCATGGTATAAGGCCAGGGATTTGGATCTTGGGGGGTGGCATTTTAGAAGGTTAGGTGCGCTGTGGTGCGTGTCTGTTCGACTTTATGGTGTTGGGATCTCGTATAGAGAAGTCCAGTAATCTCGTTCAGGTGCAGCCATAGTCGCCGAGCCAGGGGGGTAGTTTACCCATGATGTGTAAGAACTAATGGGGGGTTGTTGGCACCATATCCTCACCGATCCTCTTAGGGGTTTGGCAATGAGATTTCTTCTGTTTCGGCAGAAGATCTCTCATTGGGGGGGGGGGGTATTGTAATGGGGCTAAAAGGAGGGGTTTTTTA
This sequence comes from Magicicada septendecula, assembly GCA_034769895.1. Lineage (NCBI taxonomy): Eukaryota > Metazoa > Arthropoda > Insecta > Hemiptera > Cicadidae > Magicicada > Magicicada septendecula. The sequence continues at coordinate 1,406,041,434 of CM068367.1, forward strand.
TTTTATTAAAAAAACACAAATTTGTTTTCATCTGTGTGGCCAGCCACATTTAAATAAAAGCTTTGGTCAAACAAAGGAACAGAAAGGTGTAGCTGTACAATGGAATGTGTCGTGTTGTCCACAACGGTTGCATTCTCAGAACTTTAATACTGTGTAATGCGCACAAACACCTGCGGAGCGCATAACCGACGCTTAGCGAAGCCAAGCAAAATGGCTTTTCACGAAATTTGTTCAAAAACGTGCTCGGTACACGGCGGATACAAGATTAAGGACACACCTTTTCAGTGACGTAAACCAGTGGACACCAAATTTCGTCGACGTCCAACACACGGGAGTTGCATGTGTTATTTGAACAGTGACGATGACTTTGACGCATAAGGCATTGTAATTTCCGTCATGCCTAACTGCGAGTGGGAGAAATTGTTGGTAGCGCTCCACCCAGTCGACAAGTAATATAGGCCACGCGTGGTCCAACTAAACTTTCTGCTCGAGCAATATAAAGGTCGGCCGACTATAACAGGATATCTGAATAAAAGTGTAATCAAATTAAAAGAACGTGAATCGGTGAACAAGTGTAATGTGCAAAATCAATGGAACAATAACAGTTTTTATATCAAGAAGGGAGTGGTGTGAGTGATGCGCCATGCGGTCAACGCAGAAGCCATGGTAAACTGTACGGTACTCAAATCAAAATTATCATAATCATGTTTTCAGGGGTATGTAAAGTCATTACTACAAAAGGGGTTTTATAATGGAATGCAAGTGTGTGTGCAGCAAACTGGGTCGTTTTTCATAATTATAAAATGATTTAATTATAAGAAGTAAGAGATAAGTTGTTATTTTAATCAGATGGTGTTGTCACCTCAATATTCAATAGTATGTAAGTGGAATGTTAGTAGGTAGAGAAGGAGAAGAGATAAAAATACAATAAAATAGTGGGTTGTACGAACTATAACTATGTACTTATTTATTTTGTATTGTTACATGTTTTTCTCTGCCAAAGTACATCAGACGAAACCTTGGTAATGTGGACGATGTAGCGGGTCAATTTTTGGGTGTTTTATTTTAATCATTTGGGGCAATTATATAATTTTATTCAGTTCATTTTCGGGCGGGTTTGGATAAAATATTACGAAATAAATGTATTATTGTGCAACGTATGTGTCAGTATAACAGTCAGTGTAACAGAACAGTGAAACAAAGCAATAAGACGCAGGTTGTTGTTGAGTAATGCGGTGAAGAATTTGCCACCTAAAAATTCGCAGAACTCTGTAAATGTGTGTCAACGCTCAAGCGCAACTACACCTGCACGCGCTCAAAGGACGCTCTAACTAAAAACTCAAGATGGCCAGAGCGTAAAAATATTCGTCGTCTTCTCTAAGACCTCCCGGAAGTCGCATTAAACTCCGCCTACTGTTGGTGACATCAGCATAGCCAAGTCCAATATCGGCCGCTGGTCACACAAATATATCAGCTCCATTCCATATATAAAATGGTTACACAACAGCATATGAGCAATGAACGACGACGCAAAGCGGGCGGCAGTGACCAACAGCTTCCCTCCAAAGAAAGCAAGCTGTACCTGTTACGTTCTCGGTGACGGCCAGTCGACTAGCTACCCATGCCATGCGTGGCTGATATCAGTTCTGTGCCCGGGCAAAATTTCCGTATTTCTTCTTAAGTCGGCCGACTAAATAACTATGTGAGTTTTAAAAAACATATACAACAGTGCCTATAGTGACGATGAATACGTGATTAAATGTTACACGCTTGAAAAAATCCGGAGAATGAAAGACTTTGTTAAACGCAAAACGTGGTCGGGCAATACGACGCAACACATGTAATGTTACATACTAACGACTTATAGCGCTAATTTTACATAACAAGGGGGTGTTTTTATGAGTTTTTATATGAGGGGTTTTTAGAATGTGAGTAGCGCGTGTGCAGGCTGGGCTATTTTAATGTAAGTAAATAATAGAAGTTAAGCATAGTACGTAAGTTATAGGAGTTACACAATTTTTAAAAACCAGGTAAACCCATAAAAATGAAATTGGAAATTGTATAAATGGAAGAATAATAGATTCAATATTTCTGGTTAATAAACAAAAACATAATTTCTCTTCCAAAAAATTGAGAGTTAGTTTCTTTCAAAACCTTAGTTCGTTTTATGTGCTGTCACAGTTCGTCGAACGAAATGGGTGTACCTCCACTACGAGATCCGGCCAGATCCAAGTCGTAAGGTAAGTGGAAGTTGTTAAATTAATTTGAAAAATAATTTTACCGAAAAATATAAAAGTTACAATTGGTGCCGTGACCAGGATGTAATATAACAAAAAAGTTATTACAACGGCCTACATGTGACAGTACATTGAACGGAATACGGTTGCGAGAGTAAATTGATGTTGTAATATCAGTTTTGAAAAAAGACGGATCATTGGTAGTTGTTACGTAAGACAAAATAGATTAAATAAAAATGTCTGAAAACACAAAGAAAAGCAGTATAGTAGATTCAATTATGAGTGAGAGTGGCATTGGTTCGATGAACCCGTCACCAAGTGTGAGCGAAGTAAGTCAGTCAAGGCCAACAGCTGAGTTGAGCGTGCAATCAATAGTTAACGATGACCTAACTGGATCAATTATGGTCGATTACGCAGAAGCGAAATCTACCCCAATATTGATTAAATCGAATAAAACGAAAGAGAAAAAATTGTCATTAGATGACCTATTAGATTTTATGAAAGTTAATTTCGATAAACAGAATAATGACCTCAATAACCTCAATAAACGTTTTGATGATAATGATAAACGCTTGGATAACAATGAAATAATTTTAAACGAGATGAAAAGTGATTTTAACAATAAATTAGATGAACAGAGAATAAAATGCGAACAGCAGAATATTAAAAATGATATTATTTTTAATGAAATTAAAGAACAGAATATTCAGTTTCAGCAGAATATTAATATGCAATTTGATAATTTGAGTAGTGTATTAGACAAACATATTGATGAACGTTGTGAAAGTATGAAATTACACCTGTCAGAGTCATTAACTGAGCAATTAGAGTGCCGTGTTTCTGATATTACCAATAATATAACTAATAAAGTAGAGAAACAGATCACGGAACAATATAGCGTAATAAATACAATTGTTGAGAAACAGATAAGTGAATGTAACACCAATACTGAATGTAAGGTTAGTTATGCTATGAATAAGATTGAAAATAATAACCTTAAAATAAGTGAAATAGAAAACAATTGTAAGATCGAATTTAAGACCATACATAATACAATAAGTGACCTTGAATGTGATAATAACCTTAAATTAATGAATGTTAAAAATGAATTGAGCAAGGCCATCAGCCAACAAGTTAACACTGTTACCGAGCGAGTAATCATGACTCGTGACGTAAGCAGTGAAGTTGAGTTAGAGACATTCAGTTGTGATAACAAAAAAGTACACCCTATGCAGTTCATAAGCAGAGTGAGAGAGTTCAATAAGTTCAGCACTAATAACTGGGAAGTCCAATTATTAAAAATTTTAAAATGCTTCAAAGGTAGTTCGGAGATATGGGCCGAAGTACATAAAACGGAATGGGAGTGCTTTGAAAGTTTCGAGTCTGCATTTATAAATAAATATTGGTCTGAAGAAGACCAAGAAGTGTTACGAAGTAGGATTATGGGAACCGGGAATTTTGGGGGGCCCAATAATAATATAACAGGGTATGTGATGAAAATATTTAACGAGGCGAAATACTTAGAACCGCCATTGCCATTTAGATCCTTTGTGAGGCATATAAGCAAGCATTTGCCAAGGGAAGTGCAAATAACACTTATGACAAGGGAGGTAGCTAATATTAGCGAGCTAGAAAATATTTTAGATGTGTTTCAGAATATCCGGGACCAAGAATTGAGTCGCCGTCAGAACCAGCAGAATGGAAATAATGGAGGTAATCAGGGACCGCCGAGGGGACCTACAAATGGACCGGCATACCCTAGACGAGAACAAAATAATCGAGGGCCCATGTGGACTTGTCCAGCATGTTCACAAGAGAATTATGCGACACAAAATTTTTGTTTTAGATGCAGGAGAGAGAGACCGGGTCAGCGACAGGGACCACCACCCGCTCAGAACCAGCAGGCATACCAACGAAGGGGAGAGGGCCCAGGAGGAGCACAGAGAGGCCAAACTCATGAACCGCGAGGAAACCAGCACGAGCAAGGATACAACCATGCAGTGGCGGGCACCTCTGCGGGAAACTAAGAGGGACAATGGAACACCGGACCCGACCGTTGTCGCCGGAAGTTTCTGGGGTCCAAATGGATGATAGATACCAAAACAACATTGTGATTACAGATTTATCTGAGGAATTATTGGAGGAGGAAGACTTCGAAGTAGTGAGACGGGAGAATGGACTGACTGAGGTGAAAATCAACATAGAAGGTAAGGAGATTAAAACTTTAATCGATACGGGTAGCGAAATCTCTGTTATTTCTGAACATGTATTAGATGAATTAAAAGAAATAAATAAAAATATTCCGTCTTTACCAGTAGCTGGGGTGACGATTGTAGGTATTACGGGAGTTAGAAGTAAGAGAGTCACGAAACAAGTACATTTAAACATGATAATTAACGGGGTAGGGTATGATAATACATTTCTAGTTGTACGGGGACTAAATCTTGAGGTTATACTGGGAAATGACTTTTTAACTAAACACAAGGCGGTGATTGATTTTCATAAACGGGTGTTAGTATTGCACAATGAGGTAGAATCAGTTCGAGTTAATTTTGAGCGGGTGTTAGATGCGGTAAGAATTTCGGGGGTGAGGGTGATACATAATAGGGCTAATAAACAAGAAATGGAAGTTAGTATGAATGTATGCAGTGAGAGTAAGATAGAGTATGAGGAGAATGTGGATCACTTATGGAATGAGAGAGCACTTAAATTTTGTAGTGAGGGTGGTGTAATAGGGAGTTCTCAACGTGAATCGTTGTGGCGGGTAGTAGAGAATTTTAGAGAAGTGTTTGCCGACATACCAGGGAGGGCAAGAAACTATGAATGCGAGTTAAAGGTAAGGGAACACGCACCCTATGTGCAAAGAAGTTATCCGGTGCCATATGCGAAGAGAAGAGCGGTTCAGCTGGAGTTAGAGAAAATGTTAGATGGAGATATAATTGAGCGATCTGTATCACCATATTCCAACCCCTTAGTTGTAGTGATTAAAAAAGATGGTAGAGTTAGGTTATGTTTAGATGCCCGCAAAATCAATCAAATAATTATTCCAGACAGGGAGTCACCTGAAGCTATTGAAGAAATATTTCAGAAGTTTAGCGGCGTACAATATATGACTTCGTTAGACCTAACCTCCGGATATTGGCAAGTACCATTAGCAGCAAATAGTAGAAAATATACAGCTTTTTTATTCAATGGAAAGAATTATCAATTTAAGAGACTACCGTTCGGTTTGAACACAAGTGTAGCTAGCTTTATCAAGTGTCTTGACGAAATTTTGCAACCACACAACTTAGATTTTTTAACTATTTACGTTGATGACATTTTAATAGCATCCAGAACATTTGAAGAGCATGTAGAGCATTTGGAATATGTTTTGGAGAAGTTATATCGGGGAGGTCTGACAGTGAATTGGGACAAATCGAAATTTTTGCAAACTGAGATACATTTTTTAGGTTTTATAATAACACCTACAGGAATACGTGCCAATCCGGATAAAGTAGAATCCATCTTGACATTTCCGGAGCCCAAAAATATAAAACAATTGCAAAGTTTTCTTGGTCTTTGTAATTTTTACAGGAAGTTCCAGCGGAACTACGCCCAGACGACAGCCCGACTAAGCGCAGTGCTGCAAAAGAATAAGCAATGGAGATGGGGTGATAACGAAAGAGCGGCGTTTAATGACATCAAAATTAAGTTCACAGACATGATACTAATGAATCATCCCAATTTTAATGACAAATTTTATTTACAGACAGATGCTAGTAATATAGCATTGGGAGCAGAACTCTACCAAGAGGACGAGGAGAAAGAGCATAAAACCATCGCCTTCGCCAGCCGGACATTGCTAGCCGCAGAACGTAACTACACTACCACCGAAAAGGAGCTCCTCAGTATAGTGTTCGCTGTGAGGAAGTTCCGAACGTATCTGCTGGGTAACAGAACCATCATCAGGACGGACCATAAAGCGCTGTCGTTCCTGAATACTTGTAAACTCACACACAGCCGGATAACCAGGTGGATCGCTCTTCAAGAGTATAATTTTTCTTGGGAATACATTAAGGGTGTAGAGAACAGGGTGCCAGACACACTATCGCGAGTAGACACAGACAGAAATAGAACAGGTAGAGATATTAAAGAGATAGAAATTTATAGACTATCCCGGGAAGATAAACTTTTTGGGGAAGAATTAAAGGATATAAATATAATGCAAAGGGCGGATGGTAAATTAAATAAGATCATTATTAGCTTAGAATCAGATATAGATGAGTTTGGGTATAAGCAATATTTTCAAGTGTTTAAAGGGAGTTTGTTTAAAAAAGTAGAGGGGAGAGAGAGAGATTGGAGGTTAGTTATACCTGAAGGGTTGATAGAGAAAATAGTGTGGGACTGTCATCTTAGGTACGGGCATTTTGGGGCACGGAAGTGTGTGAATGTATTAAAGGAATCTTGTCTATTTAAGAATATGGAGAAACGCGTCCGAAGAATACTTAGAGTTTGCGAGTTATGTCAGAAATCCAAAGTTGTAAATTATAGGTTAGAGGGAGAACTAAATTATATTAAAGTAGAAAAACCATTCGATTTAGTAGCTGTAGATTTGTACGGCCCATTGCCGAAAGGTAGGGGTGGAGTGATGCATATTTTTGTTGTACTTGATACTTTTTCCAAATATGTCAGGCTATATAGTGTGAAGCGAGCAACGAGTAAGGTGCTGAGCGAGATCACACGCGACTACATGATCAACGTGGGAAAGCTGAAGGTGATATTATCCGACCATGGGCCGCAGTTCATCAGCGGAAGATGGCGCCAGACTCTTGGATGGGAAGGTATCATCCCAAAGCACACCGCAGTATATCACCCGCAGTCCAACCAGGCGGAGCGAGTAATGAGGGAGCTGGGCAGAATTTTTCGAACATACTGCCACGCCAAACATAGCGAGTGGCCACTCTATGTGCAGAAGATTGAAAACTGGCTAAACTGCACCACCCACGAGTCGACGGGATTCACGCCTTACGAGTTAATAAGAGGAAAGCGTCCACAGAGGATTTTGGAACAATTAATTGAATATCCACCGGAAACCAACACTATTAGCAACGATGTTAAACTTAGACTAGCGAATGAAAGTTTGTTGACGAAGGGAGAGAGGAGAAAACAGCGCCATGATAGGAAAGGTAAGTGGACGCAGTATGAGATTGGTCAGCTGGTGTTGATACGACGACATGACTTATCAAGTGCACAAGACAAGGAGATCAAGAAGTTCTTCTTATTGTACGAGGGGCCGTACGAGATAGTAGAAATAAAAATGAGAAATTCGTATGTGTTACAGAATAGAGAAACCAGGGAGATAGTAGGTACGCACAATGCGACAAATTTGAAATTATTTTGGTCAGCATAAGGATTGTATTAAATTGTAAAGGTATGAATGTTATTTAATTATTCTTTTATGTTTTTAGAAGGGCTCCTCCCCCATTTTCGGGCGGCCACGATCTTACCAGTCCTGGCCGTGGAATTCGGAAATCGGAGGCGGGCCATGGTTGTCAGGATCTTCCTTCGGGCAGTGAAAACAATGATGGTCCGACTTCACAAAATTGGTATCAATTAGAAATTTAACTACATTATTGAACGGGGAGGGGGACCCCTAAGGTATGTGGAGATAAATTTTATACACTCAAGATGCATAAATAAGCACACCACCACGTACCAACATTGCCTAAGGGAGAGTATGAAAACAAAAATAAAGTGAGGCAATGTTTCAAGTATTATTTCACCACTGTCATTTGCAAAAAAAAAAAAAAAAAAAAAAAAAAAAAAAAAAAAAAAAAATTAGCAAATGATAAAAGTTCCAGTATATTAAGAAAAATGGATTTTGTGGAGATGGGTTTGGGGCTGGACAGACGGCATGCCTGGATGAATGAGAGGGAGAGTAGATTTGTATAAATTGTAATTAAGGTAGTTGGAAAAAAAAAAAAAAAAAAGTAATGGGATTTAATGGTAGATTAGGGGAACGTGAATTCAAGTATGTTGTCTGTCCGTCCCCAACTCCATCTCGGCAAAACCCCCGTTTCAGGCGGGGATACTGACCACTTAGTTATAAATTATAAGTTATAAATTTAAAATGTAAATAAATTTTAGAATTAAGTGACCAAATATAATTGTCGAGTTTTAGTATCAGTGAGTATGGGAACGTTTTGAAACGATGTGTGACAAAATATAAACTTGTTGTCAATACAAGATGTGGGGATAATTTTGGGGGGTAGTTTGGTGCTCGATGAAGTGATAAGAACAATGGAGTGTGGAACTGCAAATGTAGAAAGATTAATTTCATGTATTAAATAATTAGTTAGTTATTAAGTGGCTATTGTGGGGGTGGCCTGTGCTCTCACAAGTAGCGAAAAGGGTTGGGGGTAGCAGTGAGTGTTACCTCCATCGGAGGCCAAACTGGCGATAAATGTGCGGCACACCTTATCCGTGTAAAGTAAAAAATTTTACACACATTACTAAATAACGTGTCGCACATAATAATATTGATGTGAAACAGGCAGTGAAATGAAAGTTCAGATTTCCTCGACTTTTCGGGCGGTTACTGCCTTACCAGCACTAACCGTGGTTTTGGCTAGCGGCCAGCTATGGTCATACCAAGTCCCTTGACCATAGCTGACTTGAAATTGGTATATATTTGAAATTCAATGGGGGGACATTAGAGGAAATCTCCGGAAACTATGGAACAGCGGCTGCCACTCTGTTCGCGTAGGAACAGCAGAGCCAGGTGGCAGATCCGTTTTAAGGGTGTATGATTATTAACAAGAACATGTTGATGTTCACAACTTTAAAACTTAATAGCGGAAGCAGAGACACGGAGAGGCATAACCTGCTCCAAAATATACAGTCTCTGTGGAAGCGAATGGGCGCCACAGTCCAACATAATCTGAAATAGTGTGTGTGGCTGGGAGGTGACGCAAAGGAGTCACGAATTTAAAATTTTATGACATAAAAGTTTTTTTTCAAAGTTTGATCAAATAAAACTGCTTGTGCTCTGTTCAGGTAACTAGCTGCTTAGATATTTTAAAATAAGGTGTTCATACTATAATTTTAAGTGTATTATTTTATTGTTGTCTATTAGATAAGCATTGATAAGAATATGTAATTTTATTATGTGTGTATTTGTTTAAGCCAATAAGTAAATCGTCTGGCAGGCAATCAACATAATAGAAGTAGGTGTTGATAATGTTTTACATGTAATTGTTCAATTTTGAAAGGCATTCATGGTGTTTTAATTATGTTAGGAGGATCAGCTGATCAGCAATAATAACGTCACTGGTATATTGGTTTGTAAATGTTACAAGTAATTAATGTTTAACATATTACAGATATTTTGAAGTAAAGATAAAAAGAATATGAGAAATAGAATAACAATAATTTATGCAAATTAATAAAAGATAATTGATGGGTGATAAATGTTTTATGGGACACGTAGACCTGTCCGAATTGAATTAAAAGTTGAATTTGAAATAGTAGAGGTGAATATGCTGCAATGTTGTTTTTGAGTAATGTGATGTAACAGAGTTGGTGAAGTATTGATGTTGACACAGTGGTAATGGAGACTTTATGTAGATTTTGAGTGATATATTGTGGTTTTTGTAGTTAATGAGGTTATTTTGTGTAATTGTAGTAATGTAATGAGATTGAGAATTTTGGGGATGGCAATTTTGTATTAGGGGGTAGTGTATTTGGGGAGTCCGCAACAAAGGTTGGGACGGGATAGGGATAGATTTTTGTGGGGAAGGGGCCGCCTTAGGTAGAATCCGGGCCGCCAAATAAGGGAATTGAGTTTTTTGGGTAGGGGAAACACGTATCCTATGTACAAAGGGTTAGAGAGTATTTTTTTATATATCGAGAGAAGGCGGCGATTTTGTGTAATGATAAGTTGTGGTTTAGAGTGTCCTGATTAGTAGATATTTTGGTAGAGATGGGTGTCATGATAAGTGAAGTTGATTAATATTAGAGCCATGGGGAGAGGTAAAGATTATATATGTATACCGATCTAGTAATACAGTAAATGAGAATGAATAATTTACATCACCCACAGTAGATTAACGTAAGGTTTTTAAGCAAAAAGAGAGATTCATGATAAAGAATATACAATTGTTTATTTTTTTTCACCAGTGACAGAATTTTGATAAAATTTGAAAATAATGTAAAATTAAGAATTGTTCATTTTAAATAATTTAAATGTCAAGTTGATGATTATTTATATTAATATTTTGTAATTTTAAATATGTTATGTTACTATGTTTGTATTTCAAGGTAGGGTATTACAGATGTTCAGTGTGCTTTCAGAAATCATACATAACATATGTAGGTCAAGGGTTTTGGACTTGACCTAGTTTCGATCAGCTGATGAGGTCATACACCTACTAAGTTGTATAGTAGGAAGGCAATTTTAATTTGTTTGTTTAACTAATTCAAACCAATATTTGAATAATTTTAATAAATATGTTATTGAATAAATAAATTTAATACAATTTTTTAATAAATAAATTTAAATTTTTTTTTGAATTTTAAAATTTTGAAAATTAAAAAAAAATTTTTTTTGAAAAAAAAAACTTGATTTTTCGCCTGCCAGCGGATGGATATTTTAGATGATGATTCTTTTATTATGTGAGTACTAACCATGTTTCTTTTATATTGATAGACTATAAGGGATTCTCCTGTTAGAATAAGGATGTGTTTATATTCGTAGAAATGTCTAGGTTGTCATGTGAAACAAAAATTTAGAAAAACCAGGAAGAGAATTTTTTGATAAAAGATTCAATTTTTGAATTTATGATTTTTTTTAAATTGTTGATAAATTTTAAAAGAAAGTTTTATTTTTTTTATGTGTTATGGTATCATGTAATGCTAGTGTGTGTGAGCCCAGTATCTGCTAAAAACAGCCCAGCTTGCAAAAAAGGGGATCCATATCGGCGGAGGAGCTGGGATAATTTTAGCCAGGGATTGAGGATTTTTGGGGTAGCATGTTAGAAGGTGAGGCGCGCTGTGGTGCGAGTCTGATCGATTTCTCGGTGTTGGGATCTCTTACGGAGAAGTCCAGTGATCTCGTTCAGATGAATCCAGGGTCGCTGAGCCAGGGGGGTCGTGAACCCATGAGATTAAGAACAAGGGGGTTGTTGGCACCAGTTCCTCACCGGTCCTCTTCGGGGTTATCGATGAGATTTCTTCTGTCATGAACAGCAGAATTCTCATCGAGGGGGTATTGTAGCGGGTCAATTTTTGGGTGTTTTATTTTAATCGTTTGGGGCAATTATATAATTTTATTCAGTTCATTTTCGGGCGGGTTTGGATAAAATATTACGAAATAAATGTATTATTGTGCAACGTATGTGTCAGTATAACAGTCAGTGTAACAGAACAGTGAAACAAAGCAATAAGACGCAGGTTGTTGTTGAGTAATGCGGTGAAGAATTTGCCACCTAAAAATTCGCAGAACTCTGTAAATGTGTGTCAACGCTCAAGCGCAACTACACCTGCACGCGCTCAAAGGACGCTCTAACTAAAAACTCAAGATGGCCAGAGCGTAAAAATATTCGTCGTCTTCTCTAAGACCTCCCGGAAGTCGCATTAAACTCCGCCTACTGTTGGTGACATCAGCATAGCCAAGTCCAATATCGGCCGCTGGTCACACAAATATATCAGCTCCATTCCATATATAAAATGGTTACACAACAGCATATGAGCAATGAACGATGACGCAAAGCGGGCGGCAGTGACCAACAGCTTCCCTCCAAAGAAAGCAAGCTGTACCTGTTACGTTCTCGGTGACGGCCAGTCGACTAGCTACCCACGCCATGCGTGGCTGATATCAGTTCTGTGCCCGGGCAAAATTTCCGTATTTCTTCTTAAGTCGGCCGACTAAATAACTATGCGAGTTTTAAAAAACATATACAACAGTGCCTACAGTGACGATGAATACCTATTGATCGTGATTAAATGTTACACGCTTGAAAAAATCCGGAGAATGAAAGACTTTGTTAAACGCAAAACGTGGTCGGGCAATACGACGCAACACATGTAATGTTACATACTAACGACTTATAGCGCTAATTTTACATAACAAGGGGGTGTTTTTATGAGTTTTTATATGAGGGGTTTTTAGAATGTGAGTAGCGCGTGTGCAGGCTGGGCTATTTTAATGTAAGTAAATAATAGAAGTTAAGCATAGTACGTAAGTTATAGGAGTTACACAATTTTTAAAAACCAGGTAAACCCATAAAAATGAAATTGGAAATTGTATAAATGGAAGAATAATAGATTCAATATTTCTGGTTAATAAACAAAAACATAATTTCTCTTCCAAAAAATTGAGAGTTAGTTTCTTTCAAAACCTTAGTTCGTTTTATGTGCTGTCACAGTTCGTCGAACGAAATGGGTGTACCTCCACTACGAGATCCGGCCAGATCCAAGTCGTAAGGTAAGTGGAAGTTGTTAAATTAGTTTGAAAAATAATTTTACCGAAAAATATAAAAGTTACAACGAATCTTTAAAGGTACGTAATACAAAATTTAAATATTCCAATTATTAATTAACTCGTTAGACTTCAAACCGAAGAACAAGCAAGGACATCTACCTAGATCGCCAGGCCAAGAATTACTTCAAAGACAGTTTGCCAGTTCGGGACGAACAGGCTTAAGGAGGGGGAAGTGTTACGAGAAGCCTACCGAACAACCCAGAACATTCTCCACTCCCCTCGTCCAGTGTGGCAGCTGTGCGTCATTCAACTACGTGATTCTAGTGAGTTCCAAGAACACTTGAGATACTACGCATTAAGCTGCAGTTAAGGAGGGAAAGCTGTACTGCACCTCTCCGGGGCCTATATAAAGCCATAGCAGGAGCATTGTCAGTTGAGTAACGTGAGCGATTTTAGCTAGTGCGGACTGAGTGTTGTCGAAGTGAAGTAGTATTGTGTTAATAATTGTGTGAACCTCTATTAATAGACATTGTTATTGTGTGTGGACAAATCTGACTGGAAATATTGTTCGAGTTAATTATAAACTGTTTAATTGTAAAATTAAAACTGGTGATTAGTGACTTAATTGGTGTCTTGTACTTATTTTGTTTTCCACTGTACTTACGACGATCACGTAGACTGTCGTAACAATATAGAGCACACCAGTGGTGGCCCATGCTTAGGTTGCACAACCCCCATTAAATTCCGAATTGTATTTTAAATTATAGAATCTATACTAATCAATCTTAAGGGGGGTCTACGTTTGTTCGCGATAATCTCAGAATCTACTGAACCGATTTCAATGAAACTTTGCACGCTCATAGCAGGTACGCAACGGAAGGTTTTCCACTTTATTTGATAACGATAGGTTAAAAAGAACCGAAGTTATTCCCAAAAAACTCATTTTTTAAGTCCAACTAATGCCCTTCACTTCTCTCCCCTCTACTCACCTTCTCGACACGCCCCCAAATGAGTCCGACAGTGCGCCGCATTACCCACTCCGCCCAATTGCATAAATGACGCATCTTAAAATTGCTTACAAGTCAATTAGGTAGACTTTACATCAGATTCTAAGCTACCTTATTATATTACTAGCAGGTACCCACGGCTTCGTATATGATTGTTGTGGTAACTGTTGAGTTGGTAAATTGCTAAAGGTACATCTATATTAATAATATTCTAATATTGTAAGTTATGAATATACAAAAAGTCCAAAGCAATAGATCCATCATTCATGTTTCCTCGATACGTAAAATCAAAATTTGATAATTTAGTAGATATTTACAAACATGTAGTAACACAATTAGATGAAATGTTATTCGTATAGAATAATACAAATAGTGTATACATAAGTATATTGATATCAGTTAGTCCATTTGAATATTTACATTTTAGTAGGGATATGGAATTCTTATCAGCATATGGAATTCATATAAACAATACAGTAATTCATTGTTAATTATATTGTAACATTGATTATATAGTACACGCTGATTCTGACAAACCATACTCTTCGACATTGGAATATTCAGTATGTGCAGTATGTAACTCTAATTGTACTTTAATAATTAAATTTATTTAATTTCTTATGGTTATATAATTCAGCCTTCACTCAACTCGGCCGCCATCTTGTATTTGTATCAACCATAAATAAAAAATTTTTATTTTTTTTATTACTCACCAGGGTTCGTATCAGCAAACTGGAAAAGCAGAGATGGTTATTCAAGAAAGTACCACTGTATTACCATCATACCATGATCATACTTTTATTTAATTAAATTTCTTATACAACAAAGGAAAACATAACAAAAAATCATTTCGATATTTTCGTAAACCTAAATATCCCCCTTCTTTTCTTCTTGCTACCACTATTTTTTCTATAGACAATAATTAACAGTTGTGGTACATGGTACTTTCCTTTTTTAGAATAGAGATAAATACATTCAAAAACATAAAATTAATTTTAGAGAACACAAACCAGCGCTTCGTGTTTTAATATATTTGTAATTAAGCAAAACCCCACACACGCTCACATACAACATACTTTAAATTTTTCACTTGAGCTCATATTTTAATTTAATTTTCCCCATCTGTTGTATACTTACGTTTATTTTGATTTATAGATACGATATATTATATCTCACAAATGTGGTTATGTATACATAAACTAGGACGCCATCTTTATTTATTACCTAAGTCATGGGCCAGAATTTCGTTACACGAAGTTATTAGGAAACGGAAATTGCTTGAAATAACAAAACAGCTGTTCTAATTGTTACCAATGAAATACCCCTTTTATTCTTTACTTTGTTACATAACAGTTTACCAACTTTAACCCTTCCAAAAACATAATGTGTAATAATGATAATGTGTAATACTAATCAAAATTTTGATTAAGTTTAATGATTATACAATAATAACATAGATATATTTATATAGTGGTGCTCAACCCAGCACTTAGTAATTACAACACACACCCTCAACCACTCGCTCTTCCATACTCATGGTACAAACTTTTATGAATTGCGGAGCTCCTTGAAACATATTGAAATTTTAAATAATTTTGTAAATAATTGATTTCTACAATTTATATTGGGATTCAAAGTATATAAGGAACGCTCTCACCCATTTCGTGTTGGCTGGTTGTATCGGTGCGGTAAAACTTCGCGTCCAGTACCGCGAGTTTTCCGTATACACGTCTCGTTCACATTTTTGTTGACTCACTGTATTTCCGATATTTGTATTGTTTATTAACCACCTATAGTGGTCTAAAAAGTTAAAATTCACCCGTAAGTGAATGGGCAGCCGGCCGGCTCTGATCAGTGCTGCAGCAGAAATGACGACAATTCCTTGTTGGATTTTGCGGAAGTGGGGTGTACTGACGTCACATTTTCTTTGTTTAACTAGTTGACATCGCAGTTTTGTCGTTGTCAACACATTCTCAGCCTCTGATGTAATTAAGGCTTGGCTCGGTTATCGCAATAACTGCATACTGGTTTTGTGATGTTACTCAGTTTTTTGTCATGAATTGTTTCAAATCCTGACAAATATTATAATATAGTCCACTCACTGCAGATTCGTATCGGGTGTTTAAGGTTGGGTTTAGTATGACAAAAATAGAAAAATACAATATTTATGTTCTAGTTACCATATTTAAGGTAATTCCAAAAATGTACCATGATTGTACCATCACAAAACCCCCTCAATGAAAGATGGTGTGACGAAGCACACAAACTTTCATTGACCCTTTCATACTTCCTAAAGGGATCAGCCAGGACAAGTCGCCACAACCCCCTTACAAATTTACATAAAAAATAACAACAACTCACCCTTGGTCTGGTGATGATGACCGTACCTAGATGACCTTACTGGACTTCTCCTGCGAGATCCCAACACCATAAGGCCACTTAGGCTCTTAACGCCCCTGCTCTGACGCGTTGGCCAGCTCAGGACCGCTGTCACACCACCAAACACTGAAACAATATATAATAAATATTAAAATAGTGGCTTAGTAAATCACTACATCCTCAACTGATCTGGTTCCCCTTAGCTAAGTGCTGGTTTGTGCCAATAAGCACTGGGTTGGCTTAATATATTTATAAAATTATAATCCTCAAGAATTAAAAAGAATATCTCTTCTTCATATTACAAAATACTTCTACCCTGAGTTGAAAAATGGTTTCGATTCCTATCGATAATATTTATCTTCACTCTTTTACAATTAATAGAATTGTAACATAAGCACATTAATATAATATAGTTACCAAAATTGAATAAAATATAATTGAAAATATAATAGGAAAATTACACATTATAGATCTCCCTAATCTAGAGAAAAACAAATTAAGAAAATCAATAAATCGATATATTTATTTATTTATAACTCTTAGTAAATGATAAAAATAAAATTTTATTATTATTATTATTCTTATTATTAACAGGTAATTATTTGGCTTATTGGTATTATTAACAGCGCCAGTTAAAAAAAAATTTTTTTTTTTTTTCATACACATTATTCCCATGTTATAACATCATGTTGAAATTTCTATAACATAAATACATTTTACATAATAATAATACATTAATAATTAACACTGATACATTAATACATTAAATATTCTTGATTCATTTTAATTTAAATCATTTAAAATTTACAATTTCACTTAAGTCATTAATTAGACATCAATTTTATTATAATGAATTATTAATATTTATTTCAAATTTATTATTAGTATTCATACTACATTATTATTATTATTTCATTATTCACTTCTTACTTTCTCTATACTCTGAACTTTCTACCTACCTAACCTTTCACCTTCTATCACTGTTTAGTCTGGATAACTCCTATATTCACTATACTTCTATTTTTTATAATCTTACTCACCTTCTTCTAACTGACCACCAAATTTACCCATCAATGACACCAATATCTCAATTATATACTCCATTACTAATTCCCTTTAAATCCTATGGCACCGCTCGTCTTTGCAATGAGTTGGGTGTTCCCTAACTGGCTATATACATCCATATTATTTTGCCCTTCCAAAATTTCGGCAAACACTCCCTTAAACTACGCTAATACCTGCCACAACACTATTGGTTGGCTACTCTTTATCACCTCACCCCCACGACAGAATTCATCAACAATAATTATATGTTTATACCTTTACTTAAACACCTTCTCTAATAGTCACTAACTACTGTGTCCCTAAATATCTAATAATTCTCTTTGTATTTTCTTAAAACTTCTTATCTTTCTAACTCCATTTACATTAATTGCATAACTCACCTGCATTTATCTATACCCAGGCTCTATCCCTGTTTAAACACTTACTGTAATCATTGACAATTCTCTTATAAAATTCCTCTCTTACCTACTTATAACAATACCTCTTTTCAAAATTCAAATATATATTCTTACTTAAACATTATTATTATTCATCAGTAATGAAGTGTTATTACTTTAAATTAATTAATTAAATTGTTGACATACTGAAGAAACTGTCACTTACCAGTTGCAAATATATATAAGGGTTTACCAGGATGTCGTCTGATGTACTCAGGCAGAGAAAAACGGGCAATGCAATGACAAACACACATTGATGTGTTTAATTGACACTTTTTATTAACTTTTAATTTTTTGATATTAACTATTAAATTTTAACTCCCTCTTCATCAATTTCTTTTACATTACATCGTTAATAATTATTGGAATATCAGTTCAATTTTAAGTTACTAGCGGTTCATTCGAAAAAACTTTGCTTGAAAACATTGATACTTGTCATACATAAAATGAAAATAGTTGCGATACTTATGACTAAACACTTAACATTCTAACCATGGTATCTAAATTATGAAAGCGACCCATATTGCTCTCTCTCTCTCTCTCATACTATCAGATTCCCTTTAATTTAGTTATATGAATTTGAAAAATTCATTTTTTATGAATTTGAAAAATAATTGAAATTAGGTTTGAGTCGACTACTTAACCAGAGTCCTTCGGCTGACCGCGTGTGGCGTCGCGCATGTAAATGAATGTCCTGTTTATTTGTCACATTTTTCACTTTTGCTATACACTCTGCTAACTTCGTTCACACTGTCGGATTTAACTGTTTATCTTCAAATTTACTGTTACACTTCAGAATATGTTAAAATGCAAGATTTAAAGGTCGCGAACTGCGAACCTTGTCCCGGCCGGGCATGGGGGATTTCGTCGACTGACCACACTACAAATGCGTTGGTCAAAAAAAACATTTCCGCCAGCTCGTGCTGTGATTGGCTGCGGCATCTCACATGGCTGGTTCCGGTGATCGACTTTGGTGTCGAGAGTACAGATAGCGGCACACGGGCGCACACGCACTGCCACATTCCATTGTCGTTGAGCGTTATTCACCAAGTTTTTGTTACTCCTCCCCAACGGAGGATACACGCATGTGCGCACAAGCTGACATTCCACGGTGTTATCGTTGTGCGCCAGGCACGGACCGGTACAGGATTGTATACAGGGTGTCCAAATAAGTGTTAGTGGTCTCGGTGGCCGCAAAGGGTGTCCAAACCGATTATTTCCCAATAGTTGATATTAAATGAAATCATAAAAAAAAAACATACCTCCTTCAAAATTGTCCCATTACAATACCCCCCCAATGAGAGATCTTCTGCCGAAACAGAAGATATCTCATTGCCAAAACCCCTAAGAGGACCGGTGAGGATATGGAGCCAACAACCCCCCTTTAATTTCTTAACACCTCATGGGTAAACTACCCCCCTGGCTTGGCGACTATGGACTCATCTGAACGAGATCACTGGACTTCTCCGTAAGAGATCCCAACACCGAGAAATCGAACCGACCAGTACCACAGCGCACCTCACCTTCTAACATGCTACCCCCCAAAACCCTCACTCCCTGGCTTATATCAGGCCAGATCCTCAACCGATCTGTTCCCCCTTACATGCAAACTGGGTCGCCTTCAGCAATACTGGGCGCATACACGTACTTGTTAATTCCTACCTATCATTTTTTTTTTTCAAAACAAAAAAAATTTAAATTCAAAAATTTACATTTTATAACATTTTTTCTCAATAGGAAATTTATTTGAACTTATTTAAATTAACGAATAAACAAAATTGGCCTCGCTTCTTTGCCAAAACTGGTTTAGTATAGAACATCACCCATCAGCTGACCAAAACTGGGTCAAGTCCAGATCCTTGACCTACATACGTTATGTACAAGTTACATCTGTGAATACATTAAACTCCTGTAAAATTCAGTCTTGCAACGCAAAAACATAATAAAATACAACATTTAAAATTAACAAAGTATTATTATAATTAACCATTGGATTGACATTTAAATTATTCAAATAAACACCTTCCCTAGCTAATTGTAAACACATTTCAAAATTGAGCAAATTGCATGAAATATATCTTTATCAATTCTTATATCTAACGTACAACAATAATAATAATACACTTAAAATTATAGCATGAACGACTTGTATTGACTTGTCTGAGCAGCTAGTTATTTAACAGAGCACAAGCAGTTTTTTTATAGGATCAAATTTGAATTAGTAAAACATTTTTATGTTATAAAATTTACATTCGTGGCTCCTCTGAGCCACCTCCCAGCCACACACTCTATTTCAGATTATGGAGGACTGTTTCGCCCTTTCGCTTCCACAGAGACTGTACATTTTGGAGCAGGTTTTACCTCTCCGTGTCTCTGCTTCCGCTGTTAAGTTTAAATTGGTGAACATCATCATGTTCTCGTTAATAATCATGCACCCTTAAACGGATCTACCACCTGGCTCTGCTGTTCCTTCTCGAACAGAGTGGCAGCCGCTGTTCCATAGTTTGGTGATTCCCCTTTTTATTTACCCCCCATCAATTTCAAAGTACACCTTTACAACGATAACAGCTATGGCCAGTTATGGTCAGCGCGTAATCGTAATGTGCCCCAACCATAGCTGTTAAAGCTAAACCAATTCCACGGTCAGGGTTCGGTCAGGCCGTGACCGCCCGAAAATTTGGGGAATCACAAGTATAATAATTTTTTTTTTTTTTTTTTTTTTTTTTTTTTTTTTTTAAATAAAAATTTAAATTACATGACATTTCTAGTCTTGGTGGTATTATATAAAATATTATATAAAATACATAATGTGTGTATAAACAATAGTAACAATTTATAATAATAGAATATAAAAATGTCTGTTTATGTATGATAATTTTAATATGTACAAATACATCCATCATCACTCAGCTAGATAATACTTTTTTAACTGGGTCACATTATAGGTTCCCTTTATTTCTCGAGTTTGCAAATCTATTAAAATATAAGCATTCTCCATTTTCACTTGGCTAACCTCATATGGACCGTCATACAATAGGAAGAATTTCTTAATTTCAAAATTATTATTAACATTAAAAAATTCAATCATACGACATTAAATCACAACATTTAGCCATCTCAAATTATTCACTTCAATTGATTATTAAACTTTACATTTTTCAATTATTATCAAAATTTACAAAGCATCAATTATTGTCTTCATAATTATTCAACTTCATAATTATTATTACGCTAATTATTCATGTAAACTGCAAAATATTAATAATATATCTACACAAATGAATTCACAAATTATTTACAAATCATGCGTCAATAACTGTTCAATTGTTTCACGCTTCATATGCCCAAATCTGCAAGGTCATTACCATAATTTACAAGATTTACCAAGGTCTATACACTGAAATTTTAGTTCAACCTCCATCGTTATATATATATCTAATGTATTTGTAACAAGCTTCGTTGTTATACACACTCAATTGGTTAT
The DNA here is from genome assembly GCA_034769895.1 of Magicicada septendecula. Lineage (NCBI taxonomy): Eukaryota > Metazoa > Arthropoda > Insecta > Hemiptera > Cicadidae > Magicicada > Magicicada septendecula. Next base: position 1,406,062,505 of record CM068367.1, read on the forward strand.
TACTATCATTATAATAATCATCCATTATCTTTATTCCATTCATTATATCATCATAATTGATAGGGTTATTCCCTATTAATATTTCATACAACTTGTCAACATAAGTTGTTATTGTCCAGTTTCCATCGGTAAATACATTCATGATCGGGTTAATTATTTTTGTCAGATCATTATATTCATTATTCTTCAAGTATACTTTTAAACTTTCTCTCCATGTGTCATACTTTCGATTCACATCATATAATTCTGTTACTTGATTAACATACCATTTTCCACTTATATCTCTCTCATCACAATACCAAATTAAACTTTCAACATCATTATTATTACAGACAGAGGGTACAACATTATACAACATCAATTCATTTATCAATACGGGACTCTTTCCCTTCTTAAACAACACTTGTGAACACCTTGGTTCAGAAAAATTAATAGGAAAATTTACCTTCTGCCCCACATACTCTATTCTCTCTTTCCACTTTCTCTCTAACTCATAATAATTTCTCTTTAACTTATACAATTCTATTTCTCTATCTGCATACAACTCTCTATATAAATCTCTCTCACTCACATTAGTTAACATCTGATTAATGGATACATTTAAGTCTTTTCTGATTTTAATTATTTCACGCTCATGTTCTGCTTGTTTATTCTTTAAGCTAGTTACATTAATGTTAATTGCATCAACTTGTTCACAATTACTTCTAAGTTCATCATTTATATTTTCTTGTATGTCATTTTGCTCACACTCATTAATTAAACATTGAACATTACAGTCCATTTTGTCATTTGGCTTTTTGATTTTATCATTACATTTACTTGTCAATGTGTCAAATTTTTTACTTGTTTCTAACATTTTTTTTCTATCGTTTCTCATTTCGTCTTGTACATTATTTATAACGCTAGTCAGTTCATCTCTCACTCCAACAATAACCTCATTCATACTTTCCAAACGGTTGTTCATATTTATTGCACTCGCTCTCAATTCGCTCCTCACATTTATAAACTCGTTATTTAAATCAGTTAGTTTATCATTTATAGAATTTACTTCTGATTTAATCTCAGTTTTCATTCCTGACATCTCATTTTTCACTCCTGACATCATCTCCATCATCAATGCTAATTGGTTAAATATATTTATATTATCGCTTACTTTTACGTCTACTGTCTCAATCGTTAATTCGTGTGTTGTATTGTCTATACTTTCGTCAATATTTGTCGATATTAAATCGTCTTGCGTAACATTGAGAATTGACCCCTCCCCAACATCTTCACATAAATTTACACTCTCGCTTTTCTCTGCCATTTTTCGATCAGTTTGTAAATTTGTATTATACTAATTTACAAAGTCACTGTCAAAGGGCGCCATTGAAGTGTTATTACTTTAAATTAATTAATTAAATTGTTGACATACTGAAGAAACTGTCACTTACCAGTTGCAAATATATATAAGGGTTTACCAGGATGTCGTCTGATGTACTCAGGCAGAGAAAAACGGGCAATGCAATGACAAACACACATTGATGTGTTTAATTGACACTTTTTATTAACTTTTAATTTTTTGATATTAACTATTAAATTTTAACTCCCTCTTCATCAATTTCTTTTACATTACATCGTTAATAATTATTGGAATATCAGTTCAATTTTAAGTTACTAGCGGTTCATTCGAAAAAACTTTGCTTGAAAACATTGATACTTGTCATACATAAAATGAAAATAGTTGCGATACTTATGACTAAACACTTAACATTCTAACCATGGTATCTAAATTATGAAAGCGACCCATATTGCTCTCTCTCTCTCTCTCATACTATCAGATTCCCTTTAATTTAGTTATATGAATTTGAAAAATTCATTTTTTATGAATTTGAAAAATAATTGAAATTAGGTTTGAGTCGACTACTTAACCAGAGTCCTTCGGCTGACCGCGTGTGGCGTCGCGCATGTAAATGAATGTCCTGTTTATTTGTCACATTTTTCACTTTTGCTATACACTCTGCTAACTTCGTTCACACTGTCGGATTTAACTGTTTATCTTCAAATTTACTGTTACACTTCAGAATATGTTAAAATGCAAGATTTAAAGGTCGCGAACTGCGAACCTTGTCCCGGCCGGGCATGGGGGATTTCGTCGACTGACCACACTACAAATGCGTTGGTCAAAAAAAACATTTCCGCCAGCTCGTGCTGTGATTGGCTGCGGCATCTCACATGGCTGGTTCCGGTGATCGACTTTGGTGTCGAGAGTACAGATAGCGGCACACGGGCGCACACGCACTGCCACATTCCATTGTCGTTGAGCGTTATTCACCAAGTTTTTGTTACTCCTCCCCAACGGAGGATACACGCATGTGCGCACAAGCTGACATTCCACGGTGTTATCATTGTGCGCCAGGCACGGACCGGTACAGGATTGTATACAGGGTGTCCAAATAAGTGTTAGTGGTCTCGGTGGCCGCAAAGGGTGTCAAAACCGATTATTTCCCAATAGTTGATATTAAATGAAATCATAAAAAAAAAACATACCTCCTTCAAAATTGTCCCATTACAGTAATTAAAAATTAAAATATTATTAAATATGTTATTAAAATATATAATAATACACACTGGTGTAAATATACCTGTAATACATAATACATATCAAAAATACATGGATATATAAATACAGTGAATACAATGAAAAATATACACTCCAACTTCATTATTGTGTCATTAATCGAAATCAGTCCATAGCAGTCCAATTCAATACCACTTTTCATATTATTATTTAATGTTCATTTCACAATACAACAGTCTATCCACCATAATTAAACAACAAACGAATCTTAGGTCTATATAAATTCTTATTTAATAAATAGATTTTATTACTAGATACATTATATTCGTACTCCTTTAAGAAATGGTTATTTAACAAATATTTCCAGTCACGATTAAGTAGGGTTCCGTTTGTCTTAGTATCATTAATCAGTGTCATTAATCGGTTTATATTATAATTATCCCCATAATATTCCACCACAGGTAAGTACCTAATGTCTTTATTCTCATTTCTTGTTATTTCCAACTTATTGTTATTATCAGGTAAGTATTCATCATTTTCATATACCACATCTAACCCTAACCTTTCTAACAATTGTCTGTAATTTCTGTTTACTTTAAATATTTCTATTACTCTTTTACTCTCACAATATCTCTCTATACTTTCTCTCTTAATACATTTCTCTCCATAACACCAAAATACACTTTCTCTCTCCAGATATGCAGGGGTCCCTAACATAAAATTGTTGCACCTCTTCTTAGGTACACAAAAACATAAAGAAACTTTATTTGTAGAACTATCGTCTATCAAATACAAATTAAAGGCATTCTTATCCTCATAACAATTACATGAAGACTTGTCTTCACCCCCTAATACAACATTAAAAGAAAATTCTACCCCCTGCATTCCTTGTACTAAAATACTTTCTCTCAACTTTCTTTCTGACTTCATAAATTCAAATATTTCATTATCATTCATTATATTTTCATTATCAGGTTTATCCTTTGCTAATACCCCAATCTTACTACTTGTATTATTTGGATTATCTATTTAAATAGGGTTATATTCAGTACAGCATTTTGCTGGGTACCACTATTGACTTTCTGGGTTTCTACTTGATTTTCTACCACATTTAAATTATCTAGTTTTGTAATAAGCTGGTCACATTTTTTAATAAGTTGATTGTGACCTAATTGAATTTCATTTTTCTATTCAGTAAATTGTTTGTCAACACTATCTCTGATTTCATTTTTCTGCTCATCTAGCTTTTTATCAAAACTGGCAAATTTATTTAATAAAAGTTGCGTCATTGCATTAGTTTCATCCTGCTTACTATCTAAACTAGTTGAAATGGATGTATTGACTTTCGTTATTTCTACAGATACAGGCGTATGCGCCTCGTCAATCTGACTAGTTTGAGGTGTTTGTACATCCATCTCGCCAGTCAAATTTACATTAGTTGTACCTATTTCTAACATAATATTGTCATTAGTACTCATATTGGCAATTTTGCAATACCTGCATGCATACAATTGTATAACCTAATTGTGGGGTTATGTTTACGAATTATAAAATTTTGTGTCCGCTACCTCAAGCAATTTGTTCCGTTCTTTCTAGGCGTACATTAGGTAATAATATGTTTAAATAATACCACCTAATGTCCCTGTTCGGGCGCCACCTGTATACTTACGTTTATTTTGATTTATAGATACGATATATTATATCTCACAAATGTGGTTATGTATACATAAACTAGGACGCCATCTTTATTTATTACCTAAGTCATGGGCCAGAATTTCGTTACACGAAGTTATTAGGAAACGGAAATTGCTTGAAATAACAAAACAGCTGTTCTAATTGTTACCAATGAAATACCCCTTTTATTCTTTACTTTGTTACATAACAGTTTACCAACTTTAACCCTTCCAAAAACATAATGTGTAATAATGATAATGTGTAATAATAATCAAAATTTTGATTAAGTTTAATGATTATACAATAATAACATAGATATATTTATATAGTGGTGCTCAACCCAGCACTTAGTAATTACAACACACACCCTCAACCACTCGCTCTTCCATACTCATGGTACAAACTTTTATGAATTGCGGAGCTCCTTGAAACATATTGAAATTTTAAATAATTTTGTAAATAATTGATTTCTACAATTTATATTGGGATTCAAAGTATATAAGGAACGCTCTCACCCATTTCGTGTTGGCTGGTTGTATCGGTGCGGTAAAACTTCGCATCCAGTACCGCGAGTTTTCCGTATACACGTCTCGTTCACATTTTTGTTGACTCACTGTATTTCCGATATTTGTATTGTTTATTAACCACCTATAGTGGTCTAAAAAGTTAAAATTCACCCGTAAGTGAATGGGCAGCCGGCCAGCTCTGATCAGTGCTGCAGCAGAAATGACGACAATTCCTTGTTGGATTTTGCGGAAGTGGGGTGTACTGACGTCACATTTTCTTTGTTTAACTAGTTGACATCGCAGTTTTGTCGTTGTCAACACATTCTCAGCCTCTGACGTAATTAAGGCTTGGCTCGGTTATCGCAATAACTGCATACTGGTTTTGTGATGTTACTCAGTTTTTTGTCATGAATTGTTTCAAATCCTGACAAATATTATGATATAGTCCACTCACTGCAGATTCGTATCGGGTGTTTAAGGTTGGGTTTAGTATGACAAAAATAGAAAAATACAATATTTATGTTCTAGTTACCATATTTTAGGTAATTCCAAAAATGTACCATGATTGTACCATCACACTGTTACTTATCTGTTCAACTGTCCGAGAGACGCTAGGCCATTTTACTTCCATATTCCTTAAGGAATGGAAGTATGGTGATGGCAAAAAAAATCGTGTTCGAGATTATTGCAGATTCTGATTCTACTACACTCAAAACATGAAAAAAAGTCATTTTCCGAAAAGTGTCTGTGTGTGTGTCTGTAGATTTTTTCTCTATGGCAAACGATAACTGCCGCAAATTCAAACAGAATCAAATAATTTTTTGCATACAGCCCTGATTTGTAGAGTACTCACAACCTATTGTTTTTGGTGAAGATCGGTTGAGGGAAAGGGGTAGTTTACCTGCAACGGTTTTTTTTATCAAGGGAAATTTTTTTTTGCAAACGATAACAGCCGCAAATTCAAACAGAATCAAATAATGTTTCGCATACAGCCCTGAATTGTAGAGTTCTCAAGACCTATTGTTTTTGGTGAAGATCGGTTAAGGGAAAGGGGTAGTTTACCTGTAACGTTTTATGTTTTAACAAGGGTATTTCCTATGGCAAACGATAACAGCCGCAAATTCAAACAGAATCAAAAGATTATTTGCATACAGCCCTGTATTGTAGAGTTCTCAAGACCTATTGTTTTTGGTGAAGATCGGTTAAGGGAAAGGGGTAGTTTACCTGTAACGTTTTATGTTTTAACAAGGGTATTTCCTATGGCAAACGATAACAGCCGCAAATTCAAACAGAATCAAAAGATTATTTGCATACAGCCCTAAATTGCAGAGTTCTCAAGACCTATTGTTTTTGGTGAAGATCGGTTAAGGGAAAGGGGTAGTTTACCTGCAGCGTTTTTTTTATCAAGGGTATTTTCTATGGCAAACGATAACAGCCGCAAATTCAAACAGAATCAAATAATTTTTTGCATACCGCCGTGATTTGTAGAGTACTCACGACCTATTGTTTTTGGCGAAGATCGGTTAAGGGGAAGGGGTAGTTTACCTGCAACGTTTTTTATCAAGCGTATTTTCTATGACAAATGGTAACTGCCACATATTCAAACAGAATCAAATAATTTTTTGCATACGTCACTGAATTCTAGAGGACTCAAGGCCTTTTGATTTCGGTGAAGATCGGTTAAGGGGAAGGGGTAGTTTACCTGCAACCTTTTACGTTTTAACAAGAGTAAAGTACTTGAAAATTCATTTAAACTTTTTCAAACAATGGTAATTGTAAAAAATAAAATAATTTTGTTGCCAGGCAATAAAATTATAATTTTTTCATTTTAATGTAAATCTGTACATAGTATAAAGTAAAGTCAGTCCGTTTTCTCTCTGTGTTTGAAATCGCTAATCTCAGGAAGTACTGAACGGATTTTATTCAAGTTTTCGCCAATAGATAGAGTGTCTATCGAGGAACATTTATGTGTATAATTAATACATATATGTTGTACATTAGCTTAGCTATCACGGTTTATGTCAAGTAAGTGGTATAGTTTACATCTTATATATAAAAATGAATGTTTCTTTGTTTGTCCCGTATACGTTCCTATACCATTCATCCGATTGTGATGAAACTTCGGTGAGTTGTTGTGCGCACGTCCGCAAAGGTTTCTTCCACATCTCCTCCTAAACCACTGTACCGATTTCAACCAAACTTGGCACAAATATTTTACGCAACAGGAGAACCAACATAGGATAGGTGTTTTTTTGATGGGGTCCTTTTGGGGGTTCTTTGGGGTCTTCCACATCGCCTCCTAAACCACTGGACCGATTTCAACCAAACTTGGCACAAATATTTTATGCAAAGGGAGAACCAACATAGGACAAGTGTTTTTTTCTATACGATCCTTTGGGGTCTTCCACGTCTCCACCTAAACCATTGGACAGATTTCAACCAAACTTGGCACAAATATTTTACGCAACGGGAGAACCAACATAGGACAGGTGTTTTTTTTTATACGATCCTCTGGGGGGTCCTTTGCGGTCTTAAAAAACTATTAGATCTGGTTACTATGGCAACCCAATAGAATAGATTCTGTTCTAAATATATTATCGCATTAAATTGAAGACCACGCGAACGAAGTTGTGGGCAACAGCTAATTATTTTTAAGAAGCCTACTTTAATTAAACTTTATTAATTAAACTAACATTTTCATTACGTACAACGTAAAACTCCGTAGCGAAGCACGGGTATTCTGCTAGTCATGTATAAGAGAAAATATATCGTGCGTGGCAGGCAAGCATATCTCAGTTATGTACTGTTTACGTTTCCATTTTATTATTATCACTACCGCAATAAAAAGGCATGGAAGACACACACACACACAATTCGCGTTCTTTCTGGCCTCATTCAAGTTTATTTTCTTACATTTGCACGGTTTTTAAATGGAAAGTGCCGAACCCATACCAACATAACCATTGCAAGCCGAAAAAGTGTCCAGCGTGGATACCGATTTGCTTCCTGTGGATCGCTGGGCAGTGTAACTGCACGTGTTTACAGAGGAACGATTCATAGACAGACTTTTCGCCTTTAGGGAATGAACCCTCTGCAAGATCTGAGGGTCCGTGAGTGACTTCGGAGCGCTCCTTCTTTTCCGCGTGTTTGTTCTGTGAAACGTACACTGTAGATTTGCAGATTTATTCTAAGCAACGCTCAATAGGAAATGTTGAAAATTTTTGTCCACGGTGAACCCTCATACACACTAAACCTGCTATGATGTTTTAATTACGGACATCATAATATTAAAACTTTGGAAACTTGAGCACTACTTAATAGAGATCAATCATTAACTTATACAAGCCATTAATTTTACGCATATTTTTTATATATATGTGTACAACGTTATCGGCAACAAAGAAGTAGTTTTTGTTAAAATTCCTTCCCGGGATATTTGGCCATAGTCCAATGTTTTCTACAAAACCAGACGTTTCGGCAATGCCATTGACTTCCATCATCAGTGAAAATCGAGTGCGATAACGTGAGGTGGTATATGTTAGTGACCACAGTACTGTGGTTAAGGCTGAAGCAGTAAGTAGAAAGAAGTAGTTTCTATGGTAATATTTCATTTCGAAAATGATTTTAAAAATAAATCTTAGAATATGGAAGTCATGTATGGTTCTCCATACCGATTTTTTATATGCACTTTCAAACTTTTCACGTATGCTATATCGATTACTCGGTACTTCGTTCACTGATTCTACTGGTTTTTTCACTTTTAAAGAAATTGAACTGTTAATGTGTTCGTACGTTTCCATTTTGTGATTTACATTTTTTCTTTTATACGTGCAATATTCACATTTTGGTGCGGGCGCAACGAAAATTACGCCCGGTCGGCGGACGCGTGGATTGCTTGCGTCCTTCGTCGTTAGTTGTTCATGGCCGACTGTTTTGTTCTCCGAGCGTCAACGATACTACTGGCGTTGACACTCCTATATTCCAAAGCTGGGTTTGTCTCTGACGTATGCATTGACGTAATATCGTCTGACTTCGTTACTTAATACCTAACTGTTTTCTTGCGTCTGTAGGTTGACCTTGACACAAATCCACATGCCGGTTTGCTGCGTCTTTACAATTCATGAATAATATGAATAATATAATTACTTTTCTAATTTTGTCCCAACAAAATTTACCATATGATGAATTTACGTTTATGTCTCCCAAAATTATTATTACATCAAGACTTTATTTCTTTTTATTAAACACAATAAAATTGATTTATTACCCCGGGTAGGCCTAAATGTCCCTTACAATACCCCCTCAATGAGAGGTTTTATGCCGACGCATAAAGACTCTCACTGACACATTCATACTTGCTAAAGGGATCAGTCAGGATATGTCGCCACAACCCCCGTATGGTTTATATAAAAAAATTATAATTAACTCACCCTTGGTCCAGTGACTGTGACCGCACCTGAATGACATTACTGGACTTCTCTCTCGAGATCCCAACACCATAAAGTCACGCAGGTACTTAACGCTCCTACTCTGACGCGCTGGCCAGCTCAGGACCGCCGCCACTCTGAAACATCACCAGACTCTGAAACAACAAATCAAAATATCAACTAGTGGCCTTGTACAATACTATACCCCTAACTGATCTGTTTCCCCTTAGCTGTGCTGGTTTGCGTTAAGAAGCACTGGTTTTTTCTCCTTAACCTCTAACATATATATGAATACATAACATAACATGATACATATTTTTAAATTCCATAGTAGCATTCTGCATACCCTTCTCTCGTTAAATCTTATCCCCAAAATTCAAAACATATACCTGATTCTATCAGAATTTAAATAAACATTTCCCATTACAATATTACAAATACCTTTCCTTCTAGGATTAATATTTCAGAACAATTAAATTCATTTAAAATTCTTATATATAACAAAATCAACTACATCTAAACACATTATTTCATTATATCTTTCTCAAACTTGGTTAAACATTTCCATCAAAACATCTCAAATTACCACAAAATCACCTAAGTACATCATAAAATCAACTACATATTCTACATCATACTAAACATTGTTGTTATTACATTAAAAATAAACAATTCACCTTTTTGCTTGACCAAAATTACACACTTTACATCTTTAAATTTGCATATAAAATTACAAAAATTACATTTTAATCTCAATTGAACTTTTATTAATATACCATTTGAACTATACCATTAACTTTTCCAAAAATTTTCACTTTGTTATCAACCTTTATTTTACATAACATTTCATTTATTATTACATTTTTAACTCTGATTTTCTATTATTTATTTCCATCATTTATTAGTTTGGGTGCTTCTCAGTTATTCATAATAATTCACTTTATCAACTTGGCATTTACCTATAATCTTACACCTCTTTTGACTCTAATACTCCCTAACAAATTTTACCTAGTATGACACCTATCTATCAAAACATCTACCAACCATTCTCTACCTCTAACTTACTACTCTAATTCATTTCGAATCATTCTACCCTTATAACAAAATACTCTCTACCCTCTTTGTACTCAGGATGTGTGTTCCCACTCAATGCTCATTCCCTTATCTGGTTCCTGGACCCTCCCTAGGTAACCCTTTCCGGCGCATATCGGTTCCCCTCCCGCCACAACGCTTTTCGTTGAGGACTCCTCATCACACCACCCCCCTTTAACAAAATCCCCATCATCTAATTACTCTCCAATTACATCACTTTCATCTACAAAATATCACCTTGTTATTACCCCAATATATTACTCTCATTACTCTACATATTTTCCCCATAGCTACTGTGTCACTATCAATACTCAAATTCTACATTACGTTTATTCACAATAATAGTGTTCTCTCTAACACCCCTTCAAAATTGATTTGATTGGCTTAAATGCCCTACTTAAACAATTACTATTACCCAAATTCTATCTTTTACAGCTTTATATTTATTCACTATTTATTATCAAGTTCAAATCTCATACAATCATTTAAATTCATTACCAAAATTTCTTTACACAACGTTTTAAATTAATCACTTAATACATCTCAAATTATCTAGTTCAATCAATTCTTGAAAACACAAGTTACTTTAATTACTTTACTCCAAAACAATTACAATTCATTCATTATCACCTTCATAATTATTCTTGTTATTTATTTAGGCTACCAAAATTTTATTATTATTATTAAATTGATTTCTATACCTACACACATTGTTTACTTTACATACTTGTTACAATACAAACACAATTAATTTCACTAAAATTTATTTACAAATTATTCGGCATTAATTTTTCTGTTTACCACACTTCATTTCCTAAGTTATCAGGGTCATTACCATAAACTAAAATATTTAAAATGTTCATTCATTGAGTTTATATTCACCCTCCATCATCGTGTATTAGTCTTACATATTTATAACACAAGTCATTTTTGTCAACATTCATTCCATTGTAATGATCATTATAATGACTACTTTTGTTAATTACATTAACACAATAATTAACTACATTTGTGTCTACCATTAATTCATAGAGCCTGTCTACATTGGTGATTCTAGTTCTGTCTCCATCAGGATTTTTGTTCAACATAAGGTAAGTTATTTTATAATTATACTCCTCTACTATATCCATCACAACATCAGGTAAGTTATTCTCGTTTATAAAAGTATCATCAAAATAATCATCTATCTCCTTCAATTCTAACCGCTCTTTCAACTCATCATAACTACTTCTCAACGTAAATAACTCTATTATTTTCTCTCTCTCGCAATACTTCTCACAACCCCCCTGAACTATCTCATTCCATGCAAAGGGCACAACAAACTTACTATATGTCTTGGCACTTCCAAGACCATCACAAAAACTAAAGGGACCATTTGAAGACACCTCGTCTTCCATACAACTACCGGAGGAAATTCTGTCCTCATACAACATTTGTGAAACCTGTTTCACCACAAACTAGGGGAAAATTTGCCCTTTGCCCTCCATATTCACCTAACCTCGCTTCATACTCACTCTCTAACTGATAAACATTTGTTTCTACTACTTCATTATCACATACTACTTCCACTATATTCTCAGAATTGCAATTAACATCATTATCATCACTATTTAATATTTTATTATCTAACACTACCTCTTCCACTATTTTGTCATTATTATTATTATTATTGGTCATAACTGTAACATTGTCACCTAACTTCTTATTTATTATCTGATTTAATGTCTAGTTTTTATTTATTTCGTCAACCATCTTCTCACAATTATTATTTATAAATTTTATTACCTGTTCTTTAACATTATCACAACGTGTATTAATTTCATTTACTTGTTTACTAAAATTAATATTTTGTTGTTTTATTTCATCTCTGTGTAACTTTTATTACTCTGTTACAAATTAATTATTTTTGTAAAGCAATTATTTGGGCGATTTTATTGGGCGCCATGTTGCAAGACTGTGCAACCCAAATATTAGGTTTACCTTGCGGTCCAGAATTCGTGTTAGCGAACCAGTAATTGCGAAATGTATTACCTGAAATAACTCACTCGTGCTTGTATTTGTTACCAATGACATTACCCTTTATTCATATAAAAACCCTACTTACATATTTAAAAAGACTCTAATGTGTGCTAAACATGCACGTTTTTACTATGCCTTGGGGCGTAGTCCCATTTATCTGGTAAATATATATTCACCTTTAAACATTTTTTGACCATCCAAAATAAACATGAGTTACTACTGTATAATAAACATGATAAACAATAAATGATATTTGCACAATCCAGCACTTGTTAAAATTATTTTGTTCACGCTCTCTCTCTCTCTCTCTCTCTCTCTCTCACATTCTCTGGTACAAATTTTTAGTTGTTTTACAAGCTCATTTTGTTTATTAAATGCAAAAATTTGGTCATTTAAAATTTAGTTATGAATTTACTGGATGATATAAATATTGGACAGCTGATACTTAGCTGCCGTTTTTTGGGTAGGTCTCACCGCACTGCTTGAATCCTGCCACCGTGCAAAATCTGGTTGTTTTACATTGTCGTAGGGCCCATACCGTAGTGTCCCCCCTCGAATAACACTTTGGCAGATTTAGCCGCACGTAATTGTAGATCCCTCGGCCGATGACACCTACCAAGTCCAGTTACCGCACCAACATTTCCGATATTTCGACAATAGTTATTAAACCACTTTTGGTGGTGTAAAATTTAAATATTCACACTCAGTGAATATGCCGGCCGGCTCGGTTCACTGTCTGGACGAAAATGACGCAGAGTCTTTGTTAAACATTGTGTAGGTTGGGCAAAACTACGTCACCAGTCTTTTGTCTGTACGGCCAAGCCTCAGTTGTTTACAAAAGTATACATTCCATTGGCTGACGTCATCAGGGGCTAGGCTCGTTTATCGCTATCTGTGACACACAGTTTTTTGTGATATTTGCAGCTATACAACGAATTCGATCAAAATCTTGTTAATACCAATATGCGTTGTATAAAATATTCTAGAGTTCATTCACCCAAACTTTATAGGGATTATGAAATATTACAAAATTTATTACAAAATAAATAGTTAGGGAATAAAATACAATAGTTATGGTTTTTAGGACCATATTTTTATAAAAGTATGATTGTACCAGAATTGTACCATCAGATCTGATCTCATTAAATTTACTGTTATTAATGTCAAAACGTTCGTTAATCTCACCTCTCAATTCACTAAATTTTTTATCACTGCTATCAAAACGATAATTTATTTTCTCGAAATCATTCTTGACTTCTTTATTTTGTTCTTTCAATTCATTCATGTCCCCTCTTAGTTCACTAAAATTGCTACACATCATACTATACAATCGTGTTAACATATCATTTTCATCGGATTTCTTATTTTGATTTACTATAATAGGTGTTGAATGAATCTCAACTTCATTCATTATTTTCGACTCATCCAAATTACTTTCACTTGTTTGAATTCCTGAGTCGCTATTTATTTGACTTTCTGTCTGGCTGTCAGTGAAGCTGACTTCATTGTTACTATTTTCATTAGTATTCATCATTTTTATTTAATTTTTTACTTATCTATTATACACCTTTATCAATAACACTGTAACATAACCCCATCTGACACTCTCATCATCTACGTCTATTTCTACGTACCAAAAATTTATTTGTAATTCAAACGACCATTCTGCTCTCCCAGTAGGCCTATTTTTATATAAAAATATTTTATATAAAATGTCCCTCAGTTACGGGCGCCAATGTAACTCTAAATTGTACTTTAATAATTAAATTTATTTAATTTCTTATGGTTATATAATTCAGCCTTCACTCAACTCGGCCGCCATCTTGTATTTGTATCAACCATAAATAAAAAATTTTTATTTTTTTTATTACTCACCAGGGTTCGTATCAGCAAACTGGAAAAGCAGAGATGGTTATTCAAGAAAGTACCACTGTATTACCATCATACCATGATCATACTTTTATTTAATTAAATTTCTTATACAGCAAAGGAAAACATAACAAAAAATCATTTCGATATTTTCGTAAACCCAAATATCCCCCCTTCTTTTCTTCTTGCTACTACTATTTTTTCTATAGACAATAATAACAGTTGTGGTACATGGTATTTTCCTTTTTTAGAATAGAGATAAATACATTCAAAAACAAAATTAATTTTAGAGAACACAAACCAGCGCTTCGTGTTTTAATATATTTGTAATTAAGCAAAACCCCCACACACGCTCACGTACAACATACTTTAAATTTTTCCCTTGAGCTCATATTTTAATTTAATTTTCCCCATCTGTTACTTATCTGTTCAACTGTCCGAGAGACGCTAGGCCATTTTTATATGCACTTTCGAACTTTTCACGTACGCTACATCGATTACTCGGTACTTCGTTCACTGATTCTACTGGTTTTTTCACTTTTAAAGAAATTTAACTGTTAATGTGTTCGAACGTTTCCATTTTGTGATTTACATTTTTTCTTTTATACGTGCAATATTCACATTTTAGTGCGGGCGCGACGAAAATTACGCCCAGTCGGCAGACGCGCGGATTGCTTGTGTCCTTCGTCGTTAGTTGTTCATGGCCGACTGTTTTGTTCTCCGAGCGTCAACGATACTACTGGCGTTGACACTCCTACATTCCAAAGCTGGGTTTGTCTCTGACGTATGCATTGACGTAATATCGTCTGACTTCGTTACTTAATACCTAACTGTTTTCTTGCGTCTGTAGGTTGACCTTGACACAAATCCACATGCCGGTTTGCTGCGTCTTTACAATTCATGAATAATATGAATAATATAATTACTTTTCTAATTTTGTCCCAACAAAATTTACCATATGATGAATTTATGTTATGTCTCCCAAAATTATTATTACATCAAGAATTTATTTCTTTTTATTAAACACAATAAAATTGATTTATTACCCCGGGTAGGCCTAAATGTCCCTTACAATACCCCCTCAATGAGAGGTTTTATGCCGACGCATAAAGACTCTCACTGACACATTTATACTTGCTAAAGGGATCAGTCAGGATATGTCGCCACAACCCCCGTATGGTTTATATAAAAAAATTATAATTAACTCACCCTTGGTCCAGTGACTGTGACCGCACCTGAATGACATTACTGGACTTCTCTCTCGAGATCCCAACACCATAAAGTCACACAGGTACTTAACGCTCCTGCTCTGACGCGCTGGCCAGCTCAGGACCGCCGCCACTCTGAAACATCACCAGACTCTGAAACAACAAATCAAAATATCAACTAGTGGCCTTGTACAATACTATACCCCTAACTGATCTGTTTCCCCTTAGCTGTGCTGGTTTGCGTTAAGAAGCACTGGTTTTTTCTCCTTAACCTCTAACATATATATGAATACATAACATAACATGATACATATTTTTAAATTCCAAAGTAGCATTCTGCATACCCTTCTCTCGTTAAATCTTATCCCCAAAATTCAAAACATATACCTGATTCTATCAGAATTTAAATAAACATTTCCCATTACAATATTACAAATACCTTTCCTTCTAGGATTAATATTTCAGAACAATTAAATTCATTTAAAATTCTTATATATAACAAAATCAACTACATCTAAACACATTATTTCATTATATCTTTCTCAAACTTGGTTAAACATTTCCATCAAAACATCTCAAATTACCACAAAATCATCTAAGTACATCATAAAATCAACTACATATTCTACATCATACTAAACATTGTTGTTATTACATTAAAAATAAACAATTCACCTTTTTGCTTGACCAAAATTACACACTTTACATCTTTAAATTTGCATATAAAATTATAAAAATTACATTTTAATTTCAATTGAACTTTTATTAATATACCATTTGAACTATACCATTAACTTTTCCAAAAATTTTCACTTTGTTATCAACCTTTATTTTATATAACATTTCATTTATTATTACATTTTTAACTCTGATTTTCTATTATTTATTTCCATCATTTATTAGTTTGGGTGCTTCTCAGTTATTCATAATAATTCACTTTATCAACTTGGCATTTACCTATAATCTTACACCTCTTTTGACTCTAATACTCCCTAACAAATTTTACCTAGTATGACACCTATCTATCAAAACATCTACCAACCATTCTCTACCTCTAACTTACTACTCTAATTCATTTCGAATCATTCTACCCTTATAACAAAATACTCTCTACCCTCTTTGTACTCAGGATGTGTGTTCCCACTCAATGCTCATTCCCTTATCTGGTTCCTGGACCCTCCCTAGGTAACCCTTTCCGGCGCATATCGGTTCCCCTCCCACCACAACGCTTTTCATTGAGGACTCCTCGTCACACCACCCCCCTTTTACAGAATCCCCATCATCTAATTACTCTCCAATTACATCACTTTCATCTACAAAATATCACCTTGTTATTACCCCAATATATTACTCTCATTACTCTACATATTTTCCCCATAGCTACTGTGTCACTATCAATACTCAAATTCTACATTACGTTTATTCACAATAATAGTGTTCTCTCTAACACCCCTTCAAAATTGATTTGATTGGCTTAAATGCCCTACTTAAACAATTACTATCACCCAAATTCTATTTTTTACAGCTTTATATTTATTCACTATTTATTATCAAGTTCAAATCTCATACAATCATTTAAATTCATTAACAAAATTTCTTTATACAACGTTTTCAATTAATCACATAATACATCTCAAATTATCTAGTTCAATCAATTCTTGAAAACACAAGTTACTTTAATTACTTTACTCCAAAACAATTACAATTCATTCATTATCACCTTCATAATTATTCTTGTTATTTATTTAGGCTACCAAAATTTTATTATTATTATTAAATTGATTTCTACTACCTACACACATTGTTTACTTTACATACTTGTTACAATACAAACACAATTAATTTCACTAAAATTTATTTACAAATTATTCGGCATTAATTTTTCTGTTTACCACACTTCATTTCCTAAGTTATCAGGGTCATAACCATAAACTAAAATATTTAAAATGTTCATTCATTGAGTTTATATTCACCCTCCATCATCGTGTATTAGTCTTACATATTTATAACACAAGTCATTTTTGTCAACATTCATTCCATTGTAATGATCATTATAATGACTACTTTTGTTAATTACATTAACACAATAATTAACTACATTTGTGTCTACCATTAATTCATAGAGCCTGTCTACATTGGTGATTCTAGTTCTGTCTCCATCAGGATTTTTGTTCAACATAAGGTAAGTTATTTTATAATTATACTCCTCTACTATATCCATCACAACATCAGGTAAGTTATTCTCGTTTATAAAAGTATCATCAAAATAATCATCTATCTCCTTCAATTCTAACCGCTCTTTCAACTCATCATAACTACTTCTCAACGTAAATAACTCTATTATTTTCTCTCTCTCGCAATACTTCTCACAACCCCCCTGAACTATCTCATTCCATGCAAAGGGCACAACAAACTTACTATATGTCTTGGCACTTCCAAGACCATCACAAAAACTAAAGGGACCATTTGAAGACACCTCGTCTTCCATACAACTACCGGAGGAAACTCTGTCCTCATACATTTGTGAAACCTGTTTCACCACAAACTAGGGGAAAATTTGCCCTTTGCCCTCCATACTCACCTAACCTCGCTTCATACTCGCTCTCTAACTGATAAACATTTGTTTTTACTACTTCATTATCACATACTACTTCCACTATATTCTCAGAATTGCAATTAACATCATTATCATCACTATTTAATATTTTATTATCTAACACTACCTCTTCCACTATTTTGTCATTATTATTATTATTATTGGTCATAACTGTAACATTGTCACCTAACTTCTTATTTATTATCTGATTTAATTTTCTGTCTAGATTTTTATTTATTTCGTCAATCATCTTCTCACAATTATTATTTATAGATTTTTATACCTGTTCTTTAAAATTATCACAACGTGTATTAATTTCATTTACTTGTTTACTAAAATTAATATTTTGTTGTTTTATTTCATCTCTGATCTCATTAAATTTACTGTTATTAATGTCAAAACGTTCGTTAATCTCACCTCTCAATTCACTAAATTTTTTTATCATTGCTATCAAAACGATAATTTATTTTCTCGAAATCATTCTTGACTTCTTTATTTTGTTCTTTCAATTCATTCATGTCCCCTCTTAGTTCACTAAAATTGCTACACATCATACTATACAATCGTGTTAACATATCATTTTCATCGGATTTCTTATTTTGATTTACTATAATAGGTGTTGAATGAATCTCAACTTCATTCATTATTTTCGACTCATCCAAATTACTTTCACTTGTTTGAATTCCTGAGTCGCTATTTATTTGACTTTCTGTCTGGCTGTCAGTGAAGCTGACTTCATTGTTACTATTTTCATTAGTATTCATCATTTTTATTTAATTTTTTACTTATCTATTATACACCTTTATCAGTAACACTGTAACATAACCCTATCTCACACTCTCGTCATCTACGTCTAGTTCTACGTACCAAAAATTTATTTCTATTTCAAACGACCATTCTGCTCTCCCAGTAGGCCTATTTTTATATAAAAATATTTTATATAAAATGTCCCTCAGTTACGGGCGCCAATGTAACTCTAAATTGTACTTTAATAATTAAATTTATTTAATTTCTTATGGTTATATAATTCAGCCTTCACTCAACTCGGCCGCCATCTTGTATTTGTATCAACCATTTGTATCATTATTGTATTGTGTTAATAATTGTGTGAACCTCTATTAATAGACATTGTTATTGTGTGTGGACAAATCTGACTGGAAATATTGTTCGAGTTAATTATAAACTGTTTAATTGTAAAATTAAAACTGGTGATTAGTGACTTAATTGGTGTCTTGTACTAATTTTGTTTTCCACTGTACCTACGACGATCACGTAGACTGTCGTAACAATATAGAGCACACCAGTGGTGGCCCATGCTTAGGTTGCACAACCCCCATTAAATTCCGAATTGTATTTTAAATTATAGAATCTATACTAATAAATCTCGAGGGGGGTCTACGTTTGTTCGCGGTAATCTCAGAATCTACTGAACCGATTTCAATGAAACTTTGCACGCTCATAGCAGGTACGCAACGGAAGGTTTTCCACTTCATTTGATAACGATAGGTTAAAAAGAACCGAAGTTATTCCCAAAAAACTCATTTTTTAAGTCCAACTAATGCCCTTCACTTCTCTCCCCTCTACTCCTTCTCGACACGCCCCCAAATGAGTCCGACAGTGCGCCGCATTACCCACTCCGCCCAATTGCATAAATGATGCATCTTAAAATTGCTTACAAGTCAATTAGGTAGACTTTACATCAGATTCTAAGCTACCTTATTATATTACTAGCAGGTACCCGCGGCTTCGTATATGATTGTTGTGGTAACTGTTGAGTTGGTAAATTGCTAAAGGTACATCTATATTAATAATATTCTAATATTGTAAGTTATGAATATACAAAAAGTCCAAAGCAATAGATCCATCATTCATGTTTCCTCGATACGTAAAATCAAAATTTGATAATTTAGTAGATATTTACAAACATGTAGTAACACAATTAGATGAAATGTTATTCGTATAGAATAATACAAATAGTGTATACATAAGTATATTGATATCAGTTAGTCCATTTGAATATTTACATTTTAGTAGGGATATGGAATTCTTATCAGCATATGGAATCAGGGGCATAGCCAAGGGGGGGCAGGGAGGGGCAGCTGCCCCCCTAGATCAAGTTACAAAGTAAAAAATATAAAATAAAAGTAGATAAAAAACGCATGCGAGGAGTGCTAGAACAGGAGCAGTGATGGACAGTTATCCTTACTTTACTTTAAAGAATTAAAGAAACATATATAGTTAATTTACAGTTTTGAACTTCCCGCTTTTGTAAGTCCCTAGTTTTAAAGCATCCGCCATTTTCCTGGTGAACAGACCAGTCGCGTTATAGCTCAACTCGGCTTTGCAAGCTTCTTTTTAGTTTCCGTCTTTATTTAAATATAGTCTAACCTCATCAGAGACCTCACTTCATCCGCAGTACCTACAGGACACATCAATAGTTTAAAACCCTGGACCTGGTCCAGTGCTCAAAACACATCAAACGGATCCTTGGAGTGATAACAACTCATTGTAGTGATGCACAGAAAGTTACTACAGAGCTTGTAAATGGTGTCGACGAGATTACCAAAGATGTTAGAGTGGAATTGACAGTCCCAAGATCTATTCAAAAACAAAAACATCGCACCAATCCTCCAGCTTCCAGTCCTTTAGAGTACTGGAACAGATCCTTGGTAATTCCTTACTTGGATTCATTAGTTTCTTCACTGGAGGCACGTTTTTCAGATGAACACTCACCTGCCTTTTCAATTTTGTCTCTACACCCATTAATTATGCTCGAGATAACCATGAAAGACTTTAAAATAAAAGTCAAGGAGCTCTCAGATTTTTGTAACTTAAAAGATGTTGCCTCCGAAGTTGAATTATGGTACACTATGTGAGAGAAGAAGAAACTCAATAAAGAGCAGCTAAAAAAACTGACAATAGCAGATCTAGTAAAAGAGGCTGAAATCTTTTACCCGGCCACAAAAAAAGCGCTGCTTATCTCTATTACTCTGCCTTGCACCACTTGTACTGTAGAGCGGTCGTTTAGTACGTTGCGGAGAGTAAAGACCTGGCTTAGGTCGACGATGACAGGGGAGCGTCTCAATGAACTATGCTTAATGAGTGTCCACAGAAAAACTGCTTTAGAAAAAAAGGAGCAATTGGAGAAGGAAGTGCTGAAAAGGTTTTCTGAAAATCCAAGAAAACTTATTTTAGTTTAACATTTTTTAGTTATTTGATTTAGTTTTTATTTTAGTTTAACTTATTTTAGTAAGTTATTTTAGTAACATGTTTTAGTTTAATACTTTGTGATAATATATCCTTTGCTAGTTTGCATACGAAAAACTAATATTGTTTTAAAAATATATAATTGTATAAAATTATACTGTACTATACTAATTTTATATCATACCGTACTATAAAACTTTAATTTTTTCATTCATCACGGTATTTGTACGTAACTCTGTTTTTACTTCCATATTCCTTAAGGAATGGAAGTATGGTGATGGCAAAAAAAATCGTGTACGAGATTATTGCAGATTCTGATTCTACTACACTCAAAACATGAAAAAAAGTCGTTTTCCGAAAAGTGTCTGTGTGTCTGTAGATTTTTTTTTATGGCAAACGATAACTGCCGCAAATTCAAACAGAATAAAATAATTTTTTGCATGCAGTCCTGATTTGCAGAGTACTCGCGACCTATTGTTTTTGGTGAAGATCGGTTGAGGGAAAGGGGTAGTTTACCTGCAACGGTTTTTTTTTAGCAAGGGTAATTTTGTTTGTTTGGCAAACGATAACAGCCGCAAATTGAAACAGAATCAAATAATGTTTCGCATACAGCCCTGAATTGTAGAGTTCTCAAGATCTGTTGATTTTGGTGGAGATCGGTTAAGGGAAAGGGGTAGTTTACCTGTAACGTTTTATGTTTTAATAAGGGTATTTCCTATGGCAAACGATAACAGCCGCAAATTCAAACAGAATCAAAAGATTATTTGCATACAGCCCTAAATTGTAGATTTCTCAAGTCCTATTGTTTTTGGTGAAGTTCGGTTGAGGGAAAGGGGTAGTTTACCTGCAACGTTTTTTTAACAAGGGTATTTTCTATGGCAAACGATAACAGCCGCAAATTCAAACAGAATCAAATAATGTTTTGCATACAGCCCTGATTTGTAGAGTACTCAAAACCTATTGTTTTTGGTGAAGATCGGTTAAGGGAAAGGGGTAGTTTACCTGTAACGTTTTATGTTTTAACAAGGGTATTTCCTATGGCAAACGATAATAGCCGCAAATTCAAACAGAATCAAAAGATTATTTGCATACAGCCCTAAATTGTAGACTTCTCAAGACCTATTGTTTTTGGTGAAGATCGGTTGAGGGAAAGGGGTAGTTTACCTGCAACGTTTTTTTATTTGGTAAAGTCATTTTGATTATAAAATATAAATATTTACAACAAGAAAAGAATTTTCAGTTTTCAAAATTTAAATATATTTTTATAAAACAATGGGTTCTTCATTGAGGTGGGGACCATGTCACTCACTCCATCTCAAGCCTCCTCTCCCATTTTGCAGAAAAAGAGGACCCTGTCAAGGCTGATACTTTGACGACAGTGACAGGGCTTTCCACCAAATTCAGCAGAGTGACAGGTAGGCCCAACTCTGATTGGCTCCTCAGATTTCCCCAGCGTTAGTAGGTTCTATGAAAATATTTTATTTCAAAAATGATTTTAAATATAAATCTTAGATATGTTTTATAAATCTCATGTTTTATGTTTTAACATGGGTAATTTTTTATATGACGAAGCATAACTGCCGTAAATTCAAACAGAATCAAATAATTTTTTACATATGTACCTGAGCTATAGAGAACTCAATGTCTGTTGATTTTGGTGAAGATCGGTTACGGGGAAAGGGCAGTTTACCTGAAACATTTTTTGTTGTAACATGAGTAAAGTACTTAATTTTGATAAAGTATCCTGATAAGATCTTAATAATCCACTGTAGAAACGTAGATGAAATATCTATAAATGAAGAGGCTAGTTGAACGGGCTGGGGGTAATTTTCTATAAATCAAAATTATAGTTGAAGGGGGAGGGGATAATATTTTTTATATGTGTACTACGTTATTGGCAAGAAAGAAGTATTTTTTTGTTAAAATTCCTTCCCTGGCTGTTTGGCTGAAAATGATTTTAAATATAAATCTTAGAATATGGAAGTCATGTATGGTTCTCCATACCGATATTTTCATTGTTGCCACGTTTTAATTAAAATCACATTATTATTTGTGACTTTTGGTGATTATTTAACCCTTAAAGCATCTTGGGGTCTCAGACACCCCAGAACATCTTTTCTTGGATCAAGTGTTCCAATCTTTAATTTTACCCCTTGAATTAAAATATTTTTGAACTTCTTGCGGTATATATTGACAATCTAGGGTACCCTCTTAACGACCAAATAGAAGTAATCGCCCAAGAATATAACAGTGCCTAGTACAGCCACGAAAGTAAAATATATCAAAACTAAGTGTGCACTACAATGGTTAAATCTGAAACATTTCTTCGTAGTATTGTTCATTCCAGAGAAAAAATTCCTAAAGTTTTTAAATAAAGGAAAAATTTAATTTTTAACTCGATAACGGTGCGTGTTACTAAAAAGTAGCTAATAAAAAAAAATTTTATGTGAGAGGTAACTCACAAATAAAATAACATAAAAGTCTTTTAAATAGATCCGACAATCACTGCTTTCGATCAATAGAGTAAAACTTTTTTAAATTCCCTTTTGGATTAATTTTAAAGACTTCTTTTTAGCTTAGATTCCTATAATAGGTATGCCATAGTTATACTGACGAGCCTTAATAACATACCGAGACGAAACAATTTGCTTATTCCCCCCCCCGCGCTTTTTAAGTAACCCTTTAGTCCTCTGCCCCCCCCTATCCAAAATCCTGGCTACGTCCATGTATGGAATTCATATAAACAATACAGTAATTCATTGTTTAATTATATTGTAACATTGATTATATAGTACACGCTGATTCTGACAAACCATACTCTTCGACATTGGAATATTCAGTATGTGCAGTATGTAACTCTAAATTGTACTTTAATAATTAAATTTATTTAATTTCTTATGGTTATATAATTCAGCCTTCACTCAACTCGGCCGCCATCTTGTATTTGTATCAACCATAAATAAAAAATTTTTATTTTTTTTATTACTCACCAGGGTTCGTATCAGCAAACTGGAAAAGCAGAGATGGTTATTCAAGAAAGTACCACTGTATTACCATCATACCATGATCTGCTTTTATTTAATTAAATTTCTTATACAACAAAGGAAAACATAACACAAAATCATTTCGATATTTTCGTAAACCCAAATATCCCCCTTCTTTTCTTCTTGCTACCACTATTTTTTCTATAGACAATAATAACAGTTGTGGTACATGGTATTTTCCTTTTTTAGAATAGAGATAAATACATTCAAAAACAAAATTAATTTTAGAGAACACAAACCAGCGCTTCGTGTTTTAATATATTTGTAATTAAGCAAAACCCCCACACACGCTCACGTACAACATACTTTAAATTTTTCCCTTGAGCTCATATTTTAATTTAATTTTCCCCATCTGTTACTTATCTGTTCAACTGTCCGAGAGACGCTAGGCCATTTTTATATGCACTTTCGAACTTTTCACGTACGCTACATCGATTACTCGGTACTTCGTTCACTGATTCTACTGGTTTTTTCACTTTTAAAGAAATTTAACTGTTAATGTGTTCGAACGTTTCCATTTTGTGATTTACATTTTTTCTTTTATACGTGCAATATTCACATTTTAGTGCGGGCGCGACGAAAATTACGCCCAGTCGGCAGACGCGCGGATTGCTTGTGTCCTTCGTCGTTAGTTGTTCATGGCCGACTGTTTTGTTCTCCGAGCGTCAACGATACTACTGGCGTTGACACTCCTACATTCCAAAGCTGGGTTTGTCTCTGACGTATGCATTGACGTAATATCGTCTGACTTCGTTACTTAATACCTAACTGTTTTCTTGCGTCTGTAGGTTGACCTTGACACAAATCCACATGCCGGTTTGCTGCGTCTTTACAATTCATGAATAATATGAATAATATAATTACTTTTCTAATTTTGTCCCAACAAAATTTACCATATGATGAATTTATGTTATGTCTCCCAAAATTATTATTACATCAAGAATTTATTTCTTTTTATTAAACACAATAAAATTGATTTATTACCCCGGGTAGGCCTAAATGTCCCTTACAATACCCCCTCAATGAGAGGTTTTATGCCGACGCATAAAGACTCTCACTGACACATTTATACTTGCTAAAGGGATCAGTCAGGATATGTCGCCACAACCCCCGTATGGTTTATATAAAAAAATTATAATTAACTCACCCTTGGTCCAGTGACTGTGACCGCACCTGAATGACATTACTGGACTTCTCTCTCGAGATCCCAACACCATAAAGTCACACAGGTACTTAACGCTCCTGCTCTGACGCGCTGGCCAGCTCAGGACCGCCGCCACTCTGAAACATCACCAGACTCTGAAACAACAAATCAAAATATCAACTAGTGGCCTTGTACAATACTATACCCCTAACTGATCTGTTTCCCCTTAGCTGTGCTGGTTTGCATTAAGAAGCACTGGTTTTTTCTCCTTAACCTCTAACATATATATGAATACATAACATAACATGATACATATTTTTAAATTCCATACTAACATTCTGCATACCCTTCTCTCGTTAAATCTTATCCCCAAAATTCAAAACATATACCTGATTCTATCAGAATTTAAATAAACATTTCCCATTACAATATTACAAATACCTTTCCTTCTAGGATTAATATTTCAAACAATTAAATTCATTTAAAATTCTTATATATAACAAAATCAACTACATCTAAACACATTATTTCATTATATCTTTCTCAAACTTGGTTAAACATTTCCATCAAAACATCTCAAATTACCACAAAATCATCTAAGTACATCATAAAATCAACTACATATTCTACATCATACTAAACATTGTTGTTATTACATTAAAAATAAACAATTCACCTTTTTGCTTGACCAAAATTACACACTTTACATCTTTAAATTTGCATATAAAATTATAAAAATTACATTTTAATTTCAATTGAACTTTTATTAATATACCATTTGAACTATACCATTAACTTTTCCAAAAATTTTCACTTTGTTATCAACCTTTATTTTATATAACATTTCATTTATTATTACATTTTTAACTCTGATTTTCTATTATTTATTTCCATCATTTATTAGTTTGGGTGCTTCTCAGTTATTCATAATAATTCACTTTATCAACTTGGCATTTACCTATAATCTTACACCTCTTTTGACTCTAATACTCCCTAACAAATTTTACCTAGTATGACACCTATCTATCAAAACATCTACCAACCATTCTCTACCTCTAACTTACTACTCTAATTCATTTCGAATCATTCTACCCTTATAACAAAATACTCTCTACCCTCTTTGTACTCAGGATGTGTGTTCCCACTCAATGCTCATTCCCTTATCTGGTTCCTGGACCCTCCCTAGGTAACCCTTTCCGGCGCATATCGGTTCCCCTCCCACCACAACGCTTTTCATTGAGGACTCCTCGTCACACCACCCCCCTTTTACAGAATCCCCATCATCTAATTACTCTCCAATTACATCACTTTCATCTACAAAATATCACCTTGTTATTACCCCAATATATTACTCTCATTACTCTACATATTTTCCCCATAGCTACTGTGTCACTATCAATACTCAAATTCTACATTACGTTTATTCACAATAATAGTGTTCTCTCTAACACCCCTTCAAAATTGATTTGATTGGCTTAAATGCCCTACTTAAACAATTACTATCACCCAAATTCTATTTTTTACAGCTTTATATTTATTCACTATTTATTATCAAGTTCAAATCTCATACAATCATTTAAATTCATTAACAAAATTTCTTTATACAACGTTTTCAATTAATCACATAATACATCTCAAATTATCTAGTTCAATCAATTCTTGAAAACACAAGTTACTTTAATTACTTTACTCCAAAACAATTACAATTCATTCATTATCACCTTCATAATTATTCTTGTTATTTATTTAGGCTACCAAAATTTTATTATTATTATTAAATTGATTTCTACTACCTACACACATTGTTTACTTTACATACTTGTTACAATACAAACACAATTAATTTCACTAAAATTTATTTACAAATTATTCGGCATTAATTTTTCTGTTTACCACACTTCATTTCCTAAGTTATCAGGGTCATAACCATAAACTAAAATATTTAAAATGTTCATTCATTGAGTTTATATTCACCCTCCATCATCGTGTATTAGTCTTACATATTTATAACACAAGTCATTTTTGTCAACATTCATTCCATTGTAATGATCATTATAATGACTACTTTCGTTAATTACATTAACACAATAATTAACTACATTTGTGTCTACCATTAATTCATAGAGCCTGTCTACATTGGTGATTCTAGTTCCGTCTCCATCAGGATTTTTGTTCAACATAAGGTAAGTTATTTTATCATTATACTCCTCTACTATATCCATCACAACATCAGGTAAGTTATTCTCGTTTATAAAAGTATCATCAAAATAATCATCTATCTCCTTCAATTCTAACCGCTCTTTCAACTCATCATAACTACTTCTCAACGTAAATAACTCTATTATTTTCTCTCTCTCGCAATACTTCTCACAACCCCCCTGAACTATCTCATTCCATGCAAAGGGCACAACAAACTTACTATATGTCTTGGCACTTCCAAGACCATCACAAAAACTAAAGGGACCATTTGAAGACACCTCGTCTTCCATACAACTACCGGAGGAAACTCTGTCCTCATACATTTGTGAAACCTGTTTCACCACAAACTAGGGGAAAATTTGCCCTTTGCCCTCCATACTCACCTAACCTCGCTTCATACTCGCTCTCTAACTGATAAACATTTGTTTTTACTACTTCATTATCACATACTACTTCCACTATATTCTCAGAATTGCAATTAACATCATTATCATCACTATTTAATATTTTATTATCTAACACTACCTCTTCCACTATTTTGTCATTATTATTATTATTATTGGTCATAACTGTAACATTGTCACCTAACTTCTTATTTATTATCTGATTTAATTTTCTGTCTAGATTTTTATTTATTTCGTCAATCATCTTCTCACAATTATTATTTATAGATTTTTATACCTGTTCTTTAAAATTATCACAACGTGTATTAATTTCATTTACTTGTTTACTAAAATTAATATTTTGTTGTTTTATTTCATCTCTGATCTCATTAAATTTACTGTTATTAATGTCAAAACGTTCGTTAATCTCACCTCTCAATTCACTAAATTTTTTTATCATTGCTATCAAAACGATAATTTATTTTCTCGAAATCATTCTTGACTTCTTTATTTTGTTCTTTCAATTCATTCATGTCCCCTCTTAGTTCACTAAAATTGCTACACATCATACTATACAATCGTGTTAACATATCATTTTCATCGGATTTCTTATTTTGATTTACTATAATAGGTGTTGAATGAATCTCAACTTCATTCATTATTTTCGACTCATCCAAATTACTTTCACTTGTTTGAATTCCTGAGTCGCTATTTATTTGACTTTCTGTCTGGCTGTCAGTGAAGCTGACTTCATTGTTACTATTTTCATTAGTATTCATCATTTTTATTTAATTTTTTACTTATCTATTATACACCTTTATCAGTAACACTGTAACATAACCCTATCTCACACTCTCGTCATCTACGTCTAGTTCTACGTACCAAAAATTTATTTCTATTTCAAACGACCATTCTGCTCTCCCAGTAGGCCTATTTTTATATAAAAATATTTTATATAAAATGTCCCTCAGTTACGGGCGCCAATGTAACTCTAAATTGTACTTTAATAATTAAATTTATTTAATTTCTTATGGTTATATAATTCAGCCTTCACTCAACTCGGCCGCCATCTTGTATTTGTATCAACCATTTGTATCATTATTGTATTGTGTTAATAATTGTGTGAACCTCTATTAATAGACATTGTTATTGTGTGTGGACAAATCTGACTGGAAATATTGTTCGAGTTAATTATAAACTGTTTAATTGTAAAATTAAAACTGGTGATTAGTGACTTAATTGGTGTCTTGTACTAATTTTGTTTTCCACTGTACCTACGACGATCACGTAGACTGTCGTAACAATATAGAGCACACCAGTGGTGGCCCATGCTTAGGTTGCACAACCCCCATTAAATTCCGAATTGTATTTTAAATTATAGAATCTATACTAATAAATCTCGAGGGGGGTCTACGTTTGTTCGCGGTAATCTCAGAATCTACTGAACCGATTTCAATGAAACTTTGCACGCTCATAGCAGGTACGCAACGGAAGGTTTTCCACTTCATTTGATAACGATAGGTTAAAAAGAACCGAAGTTATTCCCAAAAAACTCATTTTTTAAGTCCAACTAATGCCCTTCACTTCTCTCCCCTCTACTCCTTCTCGACACGCCCCCAAATGAGTCCGACAGTGCGCCGCATTACCCACTCCGCCCAATTGCATAAATGATGCATCTTAAAATTGCTTACAAGTCAATTAGGTAGACTTTACATCAGATTCTAAGCTACCTTATTATATTACTAGCAGGTACCCGCGGCTTCGTATATGATTGTTGTGGTAACTGTTGAGTTGGTAAATTGCTAAAGGTACATCTATATTAATAATATTCTAATATTGTAAGTTATGAATATACAAAAAGTCCAAAGCAATAGATCCATCATTCATGTTTCCTCGATACGTAAAATCAAAATTTGATAATTTAGTAGATATTTACAAACATGTAGTAACACAATTAGATGAAATGTTATTCGTATAGAATAATACAAATAGTGTATACATAAGTATATTGATATCAGTTAGTCCATTTGAATATTTACATTTTAGTAGGGATATGGAATTCTTATCAGCATATGGAATCAGGGGCATAGCCAAGGGGGGGCAGGGAGGGGCAGCTGCCCCCCTAGATCAAGTTACAAAGTAAAAAATATAAAATAAAAGTAGATAAAAAACGCATGCGAGGAGTGCTAGAACAGGAGCAGTGATGGACAGTTATCCTTACTTTACTTTAAAGAATTAAAGAAACATATATAGTTAATTTACAGTTTTGAACTTCCCGCTTTTGTAAGTCCCTAGTTTTAAAGCATCCGCCATTTTCCTGGTGAACAGACCAGTCGCGTTATAGCTCAACTCGGCTTTGCAAGCTTCTTTTTAGTTTCCGTCTTTATTTAAATATAGTCTAACCTCATCAGAGACCTCACTTCATCCGCAGTACCTACAGGACACATCAATAGTTTAAAACCCTGGACCTGGTCCAGTGCTCAAAACACATCAAACGGATCCTTGGAGTGATAACAACTCATTGTAGTGATGCACAGAAAGTTACTACAGAGCTTGTAAATGGTGTCGACGAGATTACCAAAGATGTTAGAGTGGAATTGACAGTCCCAAGATCTATTCAAAAACAAAAACATCGCACCAATCCTCCAGCTTCCAGTCCTTTAGAGTACTGGAACAGATCCTTGGTAATTCCTTACTTGGATTCATTAGTTTCTTCACTGGAGGCACGTTTTTCAGATGAACACTCACCTGCCTTTTCAATTTTGTCTCTACACCCATTAATTATGCTCGAGATAACCATGAAAGACTTTAAAATAAAAGTCAAGGAGCTCTCAGATTTTTGTAACTTAAAAGATGTTGCCTCCGAAGTTGAATTATGGTACACTATGTGAGAGAAGAAGAAACTCAATAAAGAGCAGCTAAAAAAACTGACAATAGCAGATCTAGTAAAAGAGGCTGAAATCTTTTACCCGGCCACAAAAAAAGCGCTGCTTATCTCTATTACTCTGCCTTGCACCACTTGTACTGTAGAGCGGTCGTTTAGTACGTTGCGGAGAGTAAAGACCTGGCTTAGGTCGACGATGACAGGGGAGCGTCTCAATGAACTATGCTTAATGAGTGTCCACAGAAAAACTGCTTTAGAAAAAAAGGAGCAATTGGAGAAGGAAGTGCTGAAAAGGTTTTCTGAAAATCCAAGAAAACTTATTTTAGTTTAACATTTTTTAGTTATTTGATTTAGTTTTTATTTTAGTTTAACTTATTTTAGTAAGTTATTTTAGTAACATGTTTTAGTTTAATACTTTGTGATAATATATCCTTTGCTAGTTTGCATACGAAAAACTAATATTGTTTTAAAAATATATAATTGTATAAAATTATACTGTACTATACTAATTTTATATCATACCGTACTATAAAACTTTAATTTTTTCATTCATCACGGTATTTGTACGTAACTCTGTTTTTACTTCCATATTCCTTAAGGAATGGAAGTATGGTGATGGCAAAAAAAATCGTGTACGAGATTATTGCAGATTCTGATTCTACTACACTCAAAACATGAAAAAAAGTCGTTTTCCGAAAAGTGTCTGTGTGTCTGTAGATTTTTTTTTATGGCAAACGATAACTGCCGCAAATTCAAACAGAATAAAATAATTTTTTGCATGCAGTCCTGATTTGCAGAGTACTCGCGACCTATTGTTTTTGGTGAAGATCGGTTGAGGGAAAGGGGTAGTTTACCTGCAACGGTTTTTTTTTAGCAAGGGTAATTTTGTTTGTTTGGCAAACGATAACAGCCGCAAATTGAAACAGAATCAAATAATGTTTCGCATACAGCCCTGAATTGTAGAGTTCTCAAGATCTGTTGATTTTGGTGGAGATCGGTTAAGGGAAAGGGGTAGTTTACCTGTAACGTTTTATGTTTTAATAAGGGTATTTCCTATGGCAAACGATAACAGCCGCAAATTCAAACAGAATCAAAAGATTATTTGCATACAGCCCTAAATTGTAGATTTCTCAAGTCCTATTGTTTTTGGTGAAGTTCGGTTGAGGGAAAGGGGTAGTTTACCTGCAACGTTTTTTTAACAAGGGTATTTTCTATGGCAAACGATAACAGCCGCAAATTCAAACAGAATCAAATAATGTTTTGCATACAGCCCTGATTTGTAGAGTACTCAAAACCTATTGTTTTTGGTGAAGATCGGTTAAGGGAAAGGGGTAGTTTACCTGTAACGTTTTATGTTTTAACAAGGGTATTTCCTATGGCAAACGATAATAGCCGCAAATTCAAACAGAATCAAAAGATTATTTGCATACAGCCCTAAATTGTAGACTTCTCAAGACCTATTGTTTTTGGTGAAGATCGGTTGAGGGAAAGGGGTAGTTTACCTGCAACGTTTTTTTATTTGGTAAAGTCATTTTGATTATAAAATATAAATATTTACAACAAGAAAAGAATTTTCAGTTTTCAAAATTTAAATATATTTTTATAAAACAATGGGTTCTTCATTGAGGTGGGGACCATGTCACTCACTCCATCTCAAGCCTCCTCTCCCATTTTGCAGAAAAAGAGGACCCTGTCAAGGCTGATACTTTGACGACAGTGACAGGGCTTTCCACCAAATTCAGCAGAGTGACAGGTAGGCCCAACTCTGATTGGCTCCTCAGATTTCCCCAGCGTTAGTAGGTTCTATGAAAATATTTTATTTCAAAAATGATTTTAAATATAAATCTTAGATATGTTTTATAAATCTCATGTTTTATGTTTTAACATGGGTAATTTTTTATATGACGAAGCATAACTGCCGTAAATTCAAACAGAATCAAATAATTTTTTACATATGTACCTGAGCTATAGAGAACTCAATGTCTGTTGATTTTGGTGAAGATCGGTTACGGGGAAAGGGCAGTTTACCTGAAACATTTTTTGTTGTAACATGAGTAAAGTACTTAATTTTGATAAAGTATCCTGATAAGATCTTAATAATCCACTGTAGAAACGTAGATGAAATATCTATAAATGAAGAGGCTAGTTGAACGGGCTGGGGGTAATTTTCTATAAATCAAAATTATAGTTGAAGGGGGAGGGGATAATATTTTTTATATGTGTACTACGTTATTGGCAAGAAAGAAGTATTTTTTTGTTAAAATTCCTTCCCTGGCTGTTTGGCTGAAAATGATTTTAAATATAAATCTTAGAATATGGAAGTCATGTATGGTTCTCCATACCGATATTTTCATTGTTGCCACGTTTTAATTAAAATCACATTATTATTTGTGACTTTTGGTGATTATTTAACCCTTAAAGCATCTTGGGGTCTCAGACACCCCAGAACATCTTTTCTTGGATCAAGTGTTCCAATCTTTAATTTTACCCCTTGAATTAAAATATTTTTGAACTTCTTGCGGTATATATTGACAATCTAGGGTACCCTCTTAACGACCAAATAGAAGTAATCGCCCAAGAATATAACAGTGCCTAGTACAGCCACGAAAGTAAAATATATCAAAACTAAGTGTGCACTACAATGGTTAAATCTGAAACATTTCTTCGTAGTATTGTTCATTCCAGAGAAAAAATTCCTAAAGTTTTTAAATAAAGGAAAAATTTAATTTTTAACTCGATAACGGTGCGTGTTACTAAAAAGTAGCTAATAAAAAAAAATTTTATGTGAGAGGTAACTCACAAATAAAATAACATAAAAGTCTTTTAAATAGATCCGACAATCACTGCTTTCGATCAATAGAGTAAAACTTTTTTAAATTCCCTTTTGGATTAATTTTAAAGACTTCTTTTTAGCTTAGATTCCTATAATAGGTATGCCATAGTTATACTGACGAGCCTTAATAACATACCGAGACGAAACAATTTGCTTATTCCCCCCCCCGCGCTTTTTAAGTAACCCTTTAGTCCTCTGCCCCCCCCTATCCAAAATCCTGGCTACGTCCATGTATGGAATTCATATAAACAATACAGTAATTCATTGTTTAATTATATTGTAACATTGATTATACAGTACACGCTGATTCTGACAAACCATACTCTTCGACATTGGAATATTCAGTATGTGCAGTATGTAACTCTAAATTGTACTTTAATAATTAAATTTATTTAATTTCTTATGGTTATATAATTCAGCCTTCACTCAACTCGGCCGCCATCTTGTATTTGTATCAACCATAAATAAAAAATTTTTATTTTTTTTATTACTCACCAGGGTTCGTATCAGCAAACTGGAAAAGCAGAGATGGTTATTCAAGAAAGTACCACTGTATTACCATCATACCATGATCTGCTTTTATTTAATTAAATTTCTTATACAACAAAGGAAAACATAACACAAAATCATTTCGATATTTTCGTAAACCCAAATATCCCCCTTCTTTTCTTCTTGCTACCACTATTTTTTCTATAGACAATAATAACAGTTGTGGTACATGGTATTTTCCTTTTTTAGAATAGAGATAAATACATTCAAAAACATAAAATTAATTTTAGAGAACACAAACCAGCGCTTCGTGTTTTAATATATTTGTAATTAAGCAAAACCCCCACACACGCTCACATACAACATACTTTAAATTTTTCCCTTGAGCTCATATTTTAATTTAATTTTCCCCATCTGTTACTTATCTGTTCAACTGTCCGAGAGACGCTAGGCCATTTTTATATGCACTTTCAAACTTTTCACGTATGCTATATCGATTACTCGGTACTTCGTTCACTGATTCTACTGGTTTTTTCACTTTTAAAGAAATTTAACTGTTAATGTGTTCGAACGTTTCCATTTTGTGATTTACATTTTTTCTTTTATACGTGTAATATTCACATTTTGGTGCGGGCGCAACGAAAATTACGCCCAGTCGGCGGACGCGCGGATTGCTTGCATCCTTCATCGTTAGTTGTTCATGGCCGACTGTTTTGTTCTCCGAGCATCAACGAAACTACTGGCGTTGACACTCCTACATTCCAAAGCTGGGTTTGTCTCTGACATATGCATTGACGTAATATC
Organism: Magicicada septendecula; assembly: GCA_034769895.1. Taxonomy (NCBI): domain Eukaryota; kingdom Metazoa; phylum Arthropoda; class Insecta; order Hemiptera; family Cicadidae; genus Magicicada; species Magicicada septendecula. The sequence goes on from CM068367.1 coordinate 1,406,097,443, forward strand.
GTCTGACTTCGTTACTTAATACCTAACTGTTTTCTTGCGTCTGTAGGTTGACCTTGACACAAATCCACATACCTGTTTGCTGCGTCTTTTCAATTCATGAATAATATAATTACTTTTCTAATTTTGTCCCAACAAAATTTACCATATGATGAATTTACGTTTATGTCTCCCAAAATTATTATTACATCAAGACTTTATTTCTTTTTATTAAACACAATAAAAATTTATTTATTACCCCGGGTAGGCCTAAATGTCCCGTTACAAGTAGGGATAATTAATTCTCGAGAATTATACTTAACTTTGCAACATAACTTTACAAGTTATTAATTAATCCCATACAGTCATAATTAATGGACAAAATAGTAGTAGTAATTGATTAATAAAATTTTGTTAAATTTATTAAGCATAGAAGGAGGTAAATGAAACCATAGGTTTAGACATTATCATAAATAATAGAAATGAATTATAAATAGTACCTAGTAGTAAGTGTAAGTTCTTGTAAGAAATTGTCATGTATATAAAAAGGAAAATGTGTAGAATAAGATTGAATAGAGCGGTAAAACTGTAATAGGGAGACAGGGGCGAGACCAAACGCGCCGACACACTGGCAACGGGCAACATAAAAAATACAATGTACATCCGCACCCTGGATGTCATAAACACATAAAATGCTTTGTATGTTCAAAACTGCAAAAAACGCACAAGTCCCGTTAGAAAGGAGAGGCAGTGACCTCCAAACGACAATAGCCAACACCCCAATGTAAGGTGCAAATTTTAGAAAGTAGCATTTTTTTAACAAGTTAACTGCCACGCGGTGAAGAAATGCACCAGCATTTTCCACCCAATCAAAAAAAGCGTCAGTACAGCGCGCGAAGAAATAAAGATGTATGACTGGGTACAATAAAATGTACCGGGCCAAAATTCAAACTAGAACCAATGGAAATGGAGTCAACTACGACAGAAGAGAGGGTATCTACGAGAAACCTATAAAAAGAGAATAGCTGAATTGAAGAGAAAAGGAGAGTCACAAGTTAAATTTTGTCATAGACAACGGAGAATCTATGTCGCTCCACAGAATAACTTAATTATTAAATCAATGTAACTAGAACGGCAACATTAACGCCAAACGTGTAAATAGTGTATAGAGCGTTATACTGGAGTATAAGTAAAGAACTAAATAAACTATCGCGAAAGCCGTGTGAGTATCATTATATATCTGTGCGCGAGCTATATGCGAAGAAGAATTATTTATTTATGTGCGTGGAAGTAAGAGTCAAGAAGTATATATCTATATCTGTGCGCAACGCTAGTTAACAACTGCAAACGTGTGTTGTACCAAAAGCAGAGCAAAGTGTCAATAAGTGCCGTGTATAGTGTGGACAAACAGATCATTCAGGAGGAATTCTACTAACAAGTAACAGTATATCATAATGACACAATTCATAAGTCAATTAAGCTCAACATATAGTAGTTGAATGTCTACCAAACTCATACTCATCTCATTCTGAAAGACCCCACGTTTCGTTCAGATACTAAACAATGTATTTTATGTGATATGACATGACAGGAGGGATACCAAGTTAGATATGTAAATGTATAAAGTAGCAATTTAAGTTTGTAGAATGATAACGTAATGAAATTAAATACGTTATAGCTGAAGTATAAAACAGTCAAGAGAGTACTTGAGCTATAATTGTGAAGAGTTCGATCTCAAGCAAAGAATAATGAAGGTGTTGATGTTATGAAATGCAATAATTTAATCATACCAAATTATTGAGAAGTATAATAATACTTGGAATCGATTAAGTAAATTAATATCTTACAAATGTTAGTAAATGAAATAATTTAATAATGATGAAATATTATGATGTGTATTAATATATGGTATCGATGAAAAATATTTATGTCTTATAATTACTGGTAATCTTGACAATCAGTGTATTGTGAAATTCAATTTAAATGTCTGAAGAATAATTGATTCAATATATAAATATTATTAGCATCTGAACGATAGTCATTATTTAATGAACCCTGAGATACTCATCTCTGGCGCCCAACCTTAATTACAAGCAGTAAGCATTGTATAATTTATATTTATCGCCAACAGAAAGAATAAGTCCCTTCGGTTTTCTTTAAAACTTACTTCACCTCGGCCATGCGATGAGTGTCAGTGATGTAGTATCAGTGCCTTTTTTCGTTAATTTTACTTCATTGGTAAGTAATATGTGCAATATGTATTGAATAAATTATTAATTGCCCCCTAGAGATTTATTAGTATAGATAAAAATAAATACATTTCCACTTTTTTTAGCTTTGCAATGCCAAAAAGATGATTACATAAAATCCATTAAATATAAATGTAAATACGTCAATAAAGGCTCCGATCTAGCTTCGATTGGTATGCAAAATTCTTACGATGAGGTATTACAGTTTCAAAATGGTCGATACATAAGCACATCTGAAGCTATATGGAGAAGCTTCTCTTTCCCTATACATGAGCGTTTTCCACCTGTTATTCATCTACATGTACATCTCGAAAATGGACAGAGAGTTTATTTTCGTGAAGATAATTTGCACGAAAGAACAGAAAATCCAAGAAACACCACTCTCATGGCATTTTTTTATCTATGTCAGGAAGATGACTTTGCCAAAACTTTGTTGTACGAAGAAGTGCCAGCACATTACACTTTCAATAGGCAGACAGAAAAATTTCAACGTAGCGATCGAGGAGTCTTATTAGAAGGGAGCGAGAACGTATACTGTGAATACATATTGGGTCGAATGTATACAGTTCATCCAAACATTCATGAATTTTATTTTCTTCGTTTACTTCTGCACAATGTACGTGACCCAACTTCATTTGAAAATATAAGACTGTCGACAACGTAATTCATCCAACGTTTCAAGCTGCATGCCAAGCTCTTGATCTCCTAGAGAATGACAATCATTGGAACGACACATTGTCAGAGGCAAGTTTATTTGCTAGCCCTGACAAAATGAGAGAACGTTTTGCAATAATGTTGGTGTTCTGCAGTATTTCAAACCCGAGTGCATTGTGGAGTAAATGCAAAGACCACTTCTCTGAAGACTTGATTTGAGATATTATACGTTGAATTTCTGATGCTGATTTGAGTTTATACAAGGAAAGCATTGAAAATAGTTGTTTACTACTTTTACAAGATTTTGTTACTTCTGTCGTTGGTAATCCAATAGCTCAATATGGATTACCAAATCCACAGTCTACCGTGCAAAACATTTCAAAGGAATATCTTTCTGAAACCACTTATGACAGACAACAGCTATGTTCTACAGTTGAAGAGAATGAAAGATTACTGACAGACGAACAAAGAAATATATATCAACTCATTCTTCAAAGTCATTACTGTAAATCTGGAAATGCATTTTTCCTTGATGCACCAGGAGGGACAGGTAAAACATTTTTAATCAAATTGACTCTTTCGAAGTTAAGAAGCGAAGTTAAGTTCGCATTAGCAGCAGCTTCCTCGGGAATCGCTGCTACATTATTACCTGGCGGAAAAACGCCTCATTCCTTATTTAAAATACCAATAGATTTGAATTGCAGCGAATTTCCACTGTGCAATATTTCCAAAAATAGTGCTAAAGCGGAATTGATTAGAAATGCAGACTAGATTGTTTGGGATGAGTGCACTATGGCCCATAAAAAATCAGTAGAAGCTCTCGATAGAACTCTACGAGATTTGCGCAACTACAACACATTTATGGGTGGAATAAGTTTTCTCTTTGCCGGAGATTTCAGACAAACATTGCCCGTAGTTACGGGAGGTACCAGAGCTGATGAAGTAAATGCTTGTGTCAAACGATCGAATATATGGCGTACCGTTCAAACAGTATCACTTACAATAAACATGAGAGTCCAACTTGGAGGTGATGCAGATATTCACAAATTTTCTACTACTTTAGTAAACCTTGGAGATGGTAAAATACCAGAATTATCGCCATCATATGATATGTTTACCGCCATCATTATATCGTACAGTTTCTTCACTGGCAGAGTTGATCGAAAAAGGTTTATGGACATATTGAGTCTATAAATTTGCACGATGATGTGTGGTTATGTGAGCATGTGATAGTAGCACCAAGAAACGAATAAGTAAATGTCATAAATAGCTGCATATTGCAAAAATTTCCAGGAGACGAAAAAACATATCACTCCATTAATACAGTTTTCAACTAAGAGGATGCAGTACATCAACCCAACTGAGTTTTTGAATACTTTATCTGCATCAGGATTACCAGCCCACACATTGAAATTTAATAAATAATTGCTTACCGAATCCGTCGCGTGACTTACTTGTAATTTCGCTTAACTTGACGCGTTTTGAGGCATATGCCCCATCTTCGTGTGAAATTACAAGTAAGTCACTCGACGGATTCGGTAAGCAATTATTTATTTAATACAAGTGACTTGGATACTTTAAAAATGAATATTAAATTGAAATTTAAACTAAGTGTTCCAGTTATACTCATGAGAAATCTGAAGCCACCACAGTTATGCAATGGAACACAATTGAAAGTTAAGTCGCTAAAAAAACATATCATCGAAGCGACTATCTTAACAGGCTGCGGCAAAGGAGAAACAGTATTTATCGCAAGAATTCCAATCATACCCAATACCTTTCCATTTCAATTTAAAAGACTTCAGTTTCCAGTTAATTTATGCTTTGCAATAACTATCAATAAGTCACAAGTGCAAACTTTACGTACAGCTGGTGTGGATTTATTAGCTGCTTGCTTTTCTCACGGACAACTGTATGTGGCATGTTCTTGAGTAAGCAGAAGCAGGGAGCTCTTTATTTGCTCTGATAACGGCAGAACGAAAAATGTAGTTTATAACAAGGCACTGGTGTAAAAATGTATATAAAACTGAGTATACTGGACTGTGATACATTTACGTATATAGCGATTCTAGCAAAAAGTTTAAGACTGACTTAGCACGTAAGATTTCGACTAACTGATATCAATATACTTATGTATACACTATTTGTATTATTCTATACAAATAAACATTTCATCTAATTGTGTTACTGCATGTTTGTAAATATCTACTAAATTATCAAGTTATGATTTTATGTATTGAGGAAACATGAATGATGGATCTATTGCTTTGCACTTTTTGATATTCATAACTTCCAATATAAGAACATATTATTAATATAGATGTACCATTAGCAATTTACCAACTCGACAGTTACCACAACAATCACATACAAATATTCGCATGCGAAGCCACGGGTACCTGCTAGTTATGAATAAGACAATAAGTAATAATATCAACGTAAATCATAGTAATTAATCATTTGCCAATTGAAAAGTGCAGAGCAATTACTAAAAAAACGTACACCCTCTTGCCGCGGTGTACATGGCAAGCGTGCACCAACTGTGACGTGCTTTTATATGGGGAAATACAATGGAGTAGTGCTCTGGATGGCTACACTCGGTTGTTCCTACTGCAGCAGTATAGGCTCGCTTGGTGTGATTAGGGACTGCAAACCCCGGTTGTACCGCATGGCGCCACCAGTCTGTTTGTTGGTAAATAACACGTGGTGCGCCGGGTTGGAAGTTCGTTTTAATGACAGTCCAGTTCATCGTTAAATGTAAATAATAGTACATATAAAGAATTAAGGTGTCATGGTGTAAGATATTTATTATATTTAACTGGTAGGATGCAATTAATTCTGTTGTAAACTTAACAAAAACGCTGTTCAGTTTACGTCAATTATAGAAAAATTGAAGATTCAATTTTCTATTCAATATAAATTAAATTCTACTCAATTACAAATTGCATTCAATTTTCTATTCAATAAAGATTTAATATAGAAAAATTTAATTATTCAATTAAAGAAAAAAATTGAAATTAAAGAGAGTAGGTAGGCCTACACCAGACCTTTCAAATTTTAATCAAAGTGTAAAATCAGGTAACAGAATATTTAATCATAAATTTAAAAAAGATTCATACAATAAATATTCGTGGTTACATGGGTGCGACACTAAAATTGCATTATTTTGCTTTCCTTGTATATTGTTTGGAAGCGAGGAGACTTGGACATTTTCTATCCAGAGAATATAACAATTTAATACCATCCAACCCAACTGCAACCCCCAAAATTTTCAACCACTGGAGCACACAACATTTTAATCATGACACTCAGAACACACAGTTTTACTGCAGGATACGACACTACAGCATTTAAGTGTACACAAAAAATCATGACCTGTGCTAACATTTTAATGGCACTAGTGCCATATGTTAACTCACTCCTACTTATGTACATTTATTTATGTTTATATACATATAAATATGAATATTATATTGTACAAATGTACTTACCAAATTCGGGCACGTGAGAGCACGTGATTTTATATCTAGTGCAACTTTCTTCCTAAGGGGCCAGGGTTCATTCTCAGAGAGATCAAGGCACAAGAAGGTGTTAGAAATAAGAACACTGACAGTTAACTTAGTGCAATTATTGAATTTTAATTGTCGTGACCAAAGACACATGAATATATAATAATGCCTCAAAATGGCGTCGTATACAATGTTACAAAACAAAATGGTGGCTATTTTAATCAACCCTATTCAGTCATAATATTCTCATTTTTGTGACTCTAATCAATATCATTATAAACTTTTATCTTTTTAGCTGCAGCTCTAATTATTTTACTGAATTGTATCTTCATTTACACACAAACCAATGCCCTCAGCATAGATATTCATGGCCATGTGCTCACTCACACACACTCACATACGTTCTCCCTATTACAAGTACATTTGATCAATTTATCTAATTTCGATTAATGAGCTCATTAATTAATAAAACAAAAGTGATAAAGGTTCAACTTCTCTCAACGGTGGTATGAGTTGCTCCCTCGCTGTTGTTGGCTGGGTTCCAGGTGTATGGCCGGTGTTCGCAGCATGTTTCGTTGTTTTAGTTAATATATATTGCACTGATTTTACATTTTCTGTTTCTGACTGTTAGTAAACTTGAGCCTCTACCGCTCCACTATCACAATTTTATTTCATAATCTAGTTGTGTTGAACTTTTGTGGTAAAACTGACCAGACAGCGATACATCGCTGCTGACCCTTTGAAATACTACGCTGAATTGAGAGAGAGGCATATGCAAATTTGTGCTTGTGTGTGTGCATTTTACGTCATCAGGCTTTGTTCGATGGGACAACGCCTAGTTACATATGTTGTGTTTTATGCGTCATTGTCTTTTGTTATGACGAAACAGCTTTACGAACCAATCACAATGAATATTTATAGTCCGCCGTCATAAACACCGCCATTACCTCGACCGGCTCTTGCTCGTCCAACGGTGACCTTGGCATTGTATTAATCTCACCGAATCTGCGCTGTTCCTTTTTTAAAGAGGGACAATGGACCTAACCATTCTGTATTTAACAGTTATACAATAAAACATGAAATTTAACCTCAGATCCCATAATTAAAGTATTGGGCCTTTATGTACTGTTACAAACCCCCTCAATGAAAGATTTTGTGTCGAGACACAAAAACTTTCATTGACTCATTCACACGGTTCTAAAAGGATCAGCTTAGATATGTTACCACAACCCCCTGTAATGTTACTATATGAAATATTCATCATCACTTACCCTTGGTCCAATGATGCTGTTCACACCCTCTGACCTTACTGGACTTCTCCGGAGAGATCCCTACACCATAAGGCCATAAGGCACTCTACGCTCCTGTTCTGACGCTCCGGCCAGCTCAGGACCGCGGTCACAACACCACAAAACTCTGAAACATTGAATGCAAAATTTTAAAATAGTGGTCTGATATACTCCCATATCTACAACTGATATGTTTCCTTTTAGATGCACTGGTTGGTGTCTGGGCATTGGTTTGTTCAATTAAAATTTTCAACACAACAACAAGAAGAATCTAACATAGACTGATCTTTTACCCCCACCAAACTCAATCTCTTCCTTGTAAGAGAAAAATACATATATTCCTACAAATAACACAATACATAAACAATTCCTTAATATTACCCAAAACACCATCACCTATTTATTTCCATAAAATTCAACCTATAACTACTATGGCAGACAAGTTTATTACTCAAATTTTATTACTCAACTTATAATCATTTATATCTTTTGCAACTGATATTATAGTATATTTTACTCAACACCATTTGTACCTTTATGCTTTCAACATTTAAAATTTACTATCTTTCAACATTTGTTACCGTCGTTACCCCTGTAACGACCTCCTAACCACACGAACTATTGTACCATCAACATAATAAAAACATAATAAAACATCTGTGACAGTACAGACATACCTATTGCCATAATAATGGGATTCAGGAATCTTTTATTGTAAATTTTATTCTGATCATAAATGTTAACAAGGGCTAAGTTAGTTTTGCACAAGTCCCAATAAATACGCAGATTCAACAAGAGGGGAGCCGAGCCAAGGTCATCATGGTACGAGCAGAATTTGACATGTGTAATGGCAGCATAAGTGAAACGAACTAATAATACGAACTTTTCATTGGTCCACAAAGCCAGATCGTCATAAATAAACAATGACGGCATGAAAACAAATACGTATTAACCAGGGCGGTGGCTATAAAACAATGAACAATGACATCAGACGCACAACCACTTACATAACAATTGCGTCTGATTCCGCCCCAGTCGTCTATAACAGTTCAGCGAGCACACATGCTCGACTAATGCAGTGGGCAGCTTTTGCCATAAAAATGCAGTAATTGTTTTAAAAATGCAGTAATCATTTTAAAAACGTAATCAGTAACAGTAATGTAGAATCAGTGGACAACCAATATGAGAATTCAGTAAATTTAGTGCACTAAAAGAGACAGAAAGAGGTTCTGCCGAACACCTGCCAGCCAACATGGGAGTCTTCTGAGGAGTCTACGCCGCATCAATTTCAGGAAAGCCCTTCTTAAATTTCTTTTCTAAATTTAGAAATATAAAAGATGAGCTCAAAGCAGAATAAATAACAAACGTGTTCAATATTACAGGATGATTGAGAGTGAAAGTGAGAGAGTGAAAGTGATCGTTGGCCAACCTTAAATCAGTTATATTTGGGGCGTTGGTTTGTGTCTAATTACAGAGTAATTATTCAAATCAGAGAAATAAATAATAATTTGAAAGTAACTGCAGTATAGAATTTAAAAAAGAATTATTTTAAAGAAAACAAAACCCATGCATATAGCATTAAACGCATGGCGAAAGCGGAAATAATGTAGCCGCCATTTTGAAATTTAATAATCGTTGTTGACTCCCATTGTTTATAACCTATAGCGCAAGTAACTGAATAAAATTTAATTTGTTATCCTCATGTTGTGTAAATGGTTATTTCAATACCCCGAAAACCTCTGTCTTTTCTGCTTAACGCAATCTTGGACCCTAAAAGCCTAATGCATTTAACCAAAACTGAGCACGTGTTTTACCGGATGTGTGGTTTTAATTATGCAAATCACATAATACATGATCATCATACAATTATTATTATTAATTTATATATAAAAAAGAGTGAAACGTCACACATCGAACATTACACATTAACACTGTTACATTTATCTTACATTAAACAATTTACATTTACATGACTTGTACCAAAACTTTATCACATCATTACTATCAACAATTCTCTATTAACTTTTAATTATTTGACATTCGTTTGTATCAGATTCTATATAACAATTTCAAATTTATCATTACCTTTCAGTTACATTACCTTCCTACTATGAATTTTCTTTTTCTAACCCTTTTATCCTTATTAGTTTTGGTGACTCTCTATTATTCACTATTTTCTATATCTTATTTTGGCATTTGTCAATCTAACCTTACTCACCTCTTTTTTACTACTAACAACCGCTTCTAACCATTAACATATTATGACACCAATATCTCTATAATAACCCCCTTCACTAATCCCATTTAAAACCTCTGGCACCGCTCATTTTTTGTACTAGTATGTGTGTTCCCTATCTATGCTCATTCCCTCATTGGTTCCTGACCCTTCAGATAACCCTTTCTGGCACACAACAGTCCCTTCCTGTCCCAACACCTTTCGTTGCGGACTCCCTACACCAATACCCTTACTACAAAATATCACCATCAACAAATATAATTACCATTCACATTACTCACCTCTCTACATATAATCACTAACCACTGTGTCCCTAAAATATCTAACACCTCTTTATATATTATGTATATCTCCACATTCTTATTTTCTCTAACTCACAATAACTTTATTTAACTAACTCCAATGCCTCTATTCTATCATTATTACCCAAACTCTTTTACAACATTTCACCTTAATATACCACTAGAAAATTCATCACTTATCTACTAACAGCAATACCTCTCAATATCCAAATATGTCATATGCGTAATCATTTACTAACCATTAGAATCTAAATCTCCTAATATCATTTAAATTCCTTATCATTATTTAAAATTCCATACTACATAGTTTACACAAAAAATACATAAAATACACAACAGCAAAAATACACAAATACATAGACATCAATACACAAAAATATACAATCCACATTATCAATTAATCGTTTACCAAAATCAGTCATAAACCGTCCATCCTGAAAAACACTGTTCACATAATTAAATGTTTATAAACACAATAAAATATTTAGCCTCCATCGTCAAATAATAATCGAATCTTAAAACTATATACATTGTTTATTGTTAGATATCTTATACTAACATCATAAATACATATACAATTCAAATGTTCATCATTATCCCCACACTCATTTAACCTGTCATGATTGGTCATTGTCCTGTCACCTCCTGTATAATCAGTCATAATTCGGTATTTTATATCATCATTGTTATCAACATCATCTCCTACTACCTCAGTTTCAATACTAGGTACGTTTTTATTATATTTATCACTTCTCTCTCCACCTAACCTTTCCATAAACTCTTCATAATTTCTATTTACTCTATATAACTCCATCTCCCAATTATCACACAACTCTCTTTCACAATATCTCCCATCATAACCCCAAATCACATTCTCTCTCTCAATATATGCAGGGGACACTACAACTTTCTTCTCGCACCACCTATCAGGTGCACAAAAAATCCAGGGACAACTATTTGCAGACCTTTTGTCTCCCAAATCTACATCGAAGGCACTCTTGTCCTTCCTAAAAACATGTACATCACCCCCAAATACACCATTAAGGGAAAAATCTAACCCCTGCAATTCTTTTACAATTATACTCTCCTACACACTCTCTTTAACCCTTCAACACACTCTATCATCCCATCATTATTATATTCTATTCCCCGTAAAACCTCATTATTACTACCAACATCCACACTATTATCTCCTATTACCATATTTTTATTTATTTTATCATAATTTCCAGTACTACTTACCTTGTCTTTGTTTCCATCTAATTGTCTATTTCTCTACTCTTATTTTCTAACTCTATCTCATTAATTCTCTTGTCTAATTTCTCCTCTAACTGATTCAATTTTGCATTCTGCAAGTTATTTTGTTTCTTGAGCTCATTCTCGAAACTGTCTAACTTCACATTAAACGTACTATTCATCTGGTTAAATTTGTCCTCGAATTTAAGATTCTGTTGTTCGAATTTGTCACTAATTAATGTAAATAAATCTTCCAACGAGATTTTATTTTCAATTGTTTTGGGTGTTGAGTTGGCATTTCTTCCTAATAAAATTGACTCTGTATCTGTATTATCCATTTCTAAGCTATTATTACTTTCTGCCATTTTGGTAATTTAACTATTGGAATGACTATTTAGTTCTACTTCTAATTAGTTACACAATTATTACTTACAATGTTTTGTCAACATAACCTCTCGTGTACTAGGTTATGCCCCGTTCTATCACCTTCTTTGTTTCTCGATCTGGCCTATATTTTATATAAAGTGGCTTTATATAATGTCCCAGTTCGGGCGCCATTTGTTAACTCACTCCTACTTATGTACATTTATTTATGTTTATATACATATAAATATGAATATTATATTGTACACATGTACTTACCAAATTCGGGCACGTGAGAGCACGTGATTTTATATCTAGTGCAACTTTCTTCCTAAGGGGCCAGGGTTCATTCTCAGAGAGATCAAGGCACAAGAAGGTGTTAGAAATAAGAACACTGACAGTTAACTTAGTGCAATTATTGAATTTTAATTGTCGTGACCAAAGAAACATGAATATATAATAATGCCTCAAAATGGCGTCGTATACAATGTTACAAAACAAAATGGTGGCTATTTTAATCAACCCTATTCAGTCATAATATTCTCATTTTTGTGACTCTCATCAATATCATTATAAACTTTTATCTTTTTAGCTGCAGCTCTAATTATTTTACTGAATTGTATCTTCATTTACACACAAACCAATGCCCTCAGCATAGATATTCATGGCCATGTGCTCACTCACACACACTCACATACGTTCTCCCTATTACAAGTACATTTGATCAATTTATCTAATTTCGATTAATGAGCTCATTAATTAATAAAACAAAAGTGATAAAGGTTCAACTTCTCTCAACGGTGGTATGAGTTGCTCCCTCGCTGTTGTTGGCTGGGTTCCAGGTGTATGGCCGGTGTTCGCAGCATGTTTCGTTGTTTTAGTTAATATATATTGCACTGATTTTACATTTTCTGTTTCTGACTGTTAGTAAACTTGAGCCTCTACCGCTCCACTATCACAATTTTATTTCATAATCTAGTTGTGTTGAACTTTTGTGGTAAAACTGACCAGACAGCGATACATCGCTGCTGACCCTTTGAAATACTACGCTGAATTGAGAGAGAGGCATATGCAAATTTGTGCTTGTGTGTGTGCATTTTACGTCATCAGGCTTTGTTCGATGGGACAACGCCTAGTTACATACGTTGTGTTTTATACGTCATTGTCTTTTGTTATGACGAAACAGCTTTATGAACCAATCACAATGAATATTTATAGTCCGCCGTCATAAACACTGCCATTACCTCGACCGGCTCTCGCTCGTCCAATGGTGACCTTGGCATTGTATTAATCTCACCGAATCTGCGCTGTTCCTTTTTTAAAGAGGGACAATGGACCTAACCATTCTGTATTTAACAGTTATACAATAAAACATAAAATTTAACCTCAGATCCCATAATTAAAGTATTGGGCCTTTATGTACTGTTACACATAGTGTTAGTTGCCTTAGTGCCATAGTGTTAGTTACCCTAGTGCCATAGTGTTAGTTACTCACAGTTATTGATTTTTTACTGAAAAAATGTACTATCAACCAAGAAAGTTTATTCCCATCAAATACCACAAAAAACAACTAACTCCCTCCCCCCCAACCTATATTTATCAGATGCATTTCCACTCACACTGTCAACAGTATTCCGTACTTACTAACCTGTATGGAAGCCACGTTGACATCTGTTTTTGGCTGCGCTTTATTAGTGTTGATAACAATCTGATACCCATTGGCCGAAACAGAATGCAGCAGTGCTGAAATATGAAAAAATGTCACAAACAACAAAATTATTAATTTTTTTATACATAGTACAAAACTTGGCCATAAAATTTCAGGTTTTTTCGATTCAAGGACACTATCTATCATTCAATATTTAAAACATCTTATACTTTTTTTTAAGCCAAACCATGTTGCCCCTTTCTACATTAACAAATATACGTTAAATGTCGAAGATAAAAAGATTTAATTGACATAAGGTTTAAGCCAGAGGTTTCTCACTTCAAAGCACCTGAGGCCCACAATTAAACTCGGGAAGGTACCAGGTGGCTGCATTATAAGAGGTCAATTTTTGACAAATAATGTAAAACTAAACAAGGCCATATTTAATTCCAAATAAGTAAACAGAGCTAATTTACATATACAGCATATATATATATAAAACAATGTAATCTTTACTGTGTCAGTATAATAATGAAGGTATACGAAAAACAATAAACACTATATTTACATAAAATCTTCAATATGAAAACTGAGGTCAATTAGATTAAACATACTTCTGAATAACAGGTGCAATTGATTATGAATCAAGGATGAAACATTGGATAAACATGTCTGTTTTGTCTATCCGAACTGTGGAAGAAAACACTGGGTCATATAATATGATGAAGAAAAGAGGACTAAGGCAAATATACATTTTATTAAACAAATAAAAGTAAAATCTACTACACATTTATTAGTGAACTGTGAAACAATTTTTCATAGGTTTCTCCTGCAAGACTAATCGCAGTTAAAATATATTATACTATTTGTTTACTTATTAAAGTAAGTAGAATAATTATGAAATTTGTTTTTCCAAGATTAGACTGCAGACCACATGCGGCCCAAGGGCTGCCAGTTGGAAATCACTGGTTTAAGCAAAGCAACAGATAATTATGTTCTCTGGTATGTTATACTATAGAGCTGAGCCATTAGAATTGACACAGTCAGTAATGCCAATAAATATTATAAAATAGGTTAATTACCTTCTGTCAAACGTTTCTTAAAATCCTTTTAGGATGACTCGAGTTTCGACACCATTTGGTGTCATCATCAGATCGGAATATGAATCAGGTTAAAACATTTTGATGCATATACATCACGTCAGATGTTAAAAATTTAAAAAACAACACATAACAATATATAAATAATAAATAAACTATATCTCAAAAAATAACATTACAATAATAACATATAAAAACAACGCGGCCGCAAACGAACCTGCACAGGAATGCCCCCACGGTAAGACTAATCCATGCCGGTTTGACCTTGGTTTAATTTTATCGATCTGATATAGCCAATATCTCGCTCTATAAGATCGATTCTATTAAATAAAACATTATTGGTATGTATTGCTTTCTCATTTAAGATACGATTGTGATCCTTCTTTATGGCTTTATATATCTCGAACCTTTCAAGGGTGTCCAGCTTTAGTGACTTTTTACATTTATGTAGGATATCCAGATTATCATTAATACTCTTTATATTATGGTTATATGAGCTCAAATGTTCTACAAATGTAGATCTTATTACATTTGACTTGGAGCTTGGGATATGTTCTTTATAGCGTAATTTGAAAGAACGACCTGTTTGTCCGATATAGAACTGTGTGCAATCAGAACAATTAAGTCTATATACACCAGTACCATCAAATATATCGGAAGGTATATTTTTGTTAGTAAATGTGAGTTTTTTCTCAAGTTTATTACTTGCCTTTGAGGCCAAAGTAATATTATGCTTTTTTAATTGATTTTTTAAAGTATGGTATAGATTTTCACCATATTCTATAGCAATGTATTTACTTTTTCTTTGGATACGTCAATATTTATTGGTTTATTTTGTTCTTTATTAATAATTCTATCTACTATATGACTTTTGTATTCATTGGCTAATGCTATGTGTTTGATAATGTTTAGTTCATTGTTATAATCATCTGTGGATAAGGGCAATGTCAGCAATCTATGAATCATACAGTTGAAAAAAGCCATTTTCTGTGAAAAAGGGTGATACGATGAGGTGTGGATAGCATGATCCGTGATTGTTGGTTTTCTGTAAATATTATAGTTAATTTTATTATTTATTTTAGTTAAAGTTAAATCTAAAAAATTAATTTTATTATTCAGTTCAGTCTCTAATGTGAATTGTAAATTATTTGTAATTGTATTCATATGTTTTTAAGCATTTCTAATTGTCTGCAATTGCCATTGTAAATCATTATTGTGTCATCCACATATCGTCGGAAAAATAAAATTTTTGTATAATGTTTGCTTTTAGTCGATAAAATTTCATTTGTTTCAATATGATTTAGGTAAATTTCAGCCAGGATGCCTGACAATGGGGATCCCATAGCTAAACCATCCCGTTGTAAATAATATTTATTGTCGAAAGTAAAATAATTTTGTTCTAATATTACTTTTGTCAAATTAATTAACTCATCAATTGTTTCATGATTTAATGTGGATTTAGATAGTAATAAATTTCTAGCTATTTCTAACGTTTCGGTAATAGGTATGTTCATGTATAGATTTACTATGTCGAATGAGGCGAGAGTGTGTCTCGGCTCGATTGTAATAGTTTTTGTAAGTTCAACCAGTTCTAAACTGTTTTTCAAGCTATAATTTTTATTGAACGTTATGTGTTGTCTTAAAATTTTTTCGAGTTTTTTGGCAATTTTGTATGAAGGTGCAGACATAAAATTAACTAAAGGACGGACAGGCATATTATTTTTATGTATTTTAGGAAGGCCCTTAAGTCTAGGGGCCTTGGGATCTATCATTTTTAGGTATTTTTTCTCATCGTTCGTTATGATGTATTTTGATTTATTCAATATTGATTTCACTTTATTGTTAAATGTAAGAGTGGGATCGCTATTAATCTCAATAATGTTATTATTTTTAATGAAGTCCAGTATCTTGTTTTTATAATCATCATAAGTTAAAATTACGAGAGTTTGACCTTTGTCCGCTTTGGTGACGATTGCGTTATGGTCTATTAATTTCGTCTTTATCTCATTAAACACCCTTGTTTCGCTATGGTAAATAGTTTTTGTATTCTTTATGTTTTCGGCGTTCATAACTTTTTTTATTTTATTATCAATTGCATGTCTTATTACTGTTTTCGTTTCTTCGTCGGATATGGAATTTATTGCGGTTTCAGCGTTCAGTATTTCATTACAGAGTGATTGTTTGGAACTATTGTTTTTAAGATTGTATTTTAAGCCTTTATTCAATAAGTTGGTTTCTTCGTTGTTGAACTGTATTCCAGTAAGATTAACAATACGAGGGTAAAACTGGTGATTTATTATATTGTTCTCTTGCGTGTCGTTCTGTTTTTTCAATAAGGTACGAATTTTTTTATTTTGTGTCTTCTTTTTCTTTATAATGGTATTATTTATTTGTCTTTCAATCAAATATGTTACATTTTGGACTTGTGAGGCATGTAAGTTTTGTAAAAGTTCGAGATGTTTTTTCATGAGCATTGTATTGAGTAAGTTCTTTTTACTATGCAATTGTTTTATTTCATTTTTAATCCATAATTTAGTGGCCATTTCTTTAGTTTTTTTAGCGCTATAAGAATTAGATATTATTTTTATTTGGATATAACTCGGCACGATTTGCAAACTTAAACATGTTTTGTTATATCTAATATTTAGTGCCGTTTTTAGTAGTTTTAACCTTAAATTCATATATTGAAAGGCAATGTTTACCCGACTGGCATTCAATTTAAACACTTTTCTTGCCTCCAGAAACGATTAAGACTATAAAATAGGTTAATTACCTTCTGTCAAACGTTTCTTAAAATCCTTTTAGGATGACTCGAGTTTCGACACCATTTGGTGTCATCATCAGATCGGAATATGAATCAGGTTAAAACATTTTGATGCATATACATCACGTCAGATGTTAAAAATTTAAAAAACAACACATAACAATATATAAATAATAAATAAACTATATCTCAAAAAATAACATTACAATAATAACATATAAAAAACAATGCGGCCGCAAACGAACCTGCACAGGAACGCCCCCACGGTAAGACTAATCCATGCCGGTTTGACCTTGGTTTAATTTTATCGATCTGATATAGCCCAATATCTCGCTCTATAAGATCGATTCTATTAAATAAAACATTATTGGTATGTATTGCTTTCTCATTTAAGATACGATTGTGATCCTTCTTTATGGCTTTATATATCTCGAACCTAAAAATGTTAAAAAAAAAAAAACAATAAATATTCTTATGGCATTACACAACATTCTATGTGTTTCTCAGCTGTTCCAGCGGAGCCCAGCTATAATGTGTGTGTGCGTACATATTGCTGCTACTTTGAGATGAAGGACAATTACGTGACACTTGTCACACGTCCGTAGCCGAGACTGATCCAGATTTCGCCAGTCTGCGCACACTGTGTTCAAGGCAGCAAGCGATTACGGTCTAGTGTTTTCTAGTAGCATTGTTGAGCGTAGTACGTACTATTCTGGAATTTTAGCGGGGTATAAATACAAGCACTCAGCGACGCTTAGTTTTAGTTTTAAATGGTGATTTATTCCAGTGTGGTTCGAAGTATCCTGCCAAAGTGTTATGTTTTTATAATTGTGCGGGACTCTATTAGTTGACATTTTTATTGCGTGTGAACAATTTTTATTTGATTTGTTGTAAGAGACTATCTTGTTGATTACAAACTGTTTAATTGTGATAATTAAAGCTGGTGATTAGCGACTTAATTGGTGTCTTATATTTTGTTTTCCACTGTACAATACGACGATCAGTAGACCGTCATAACAATATTTAAGAGATAGTTTATTTGCTTTACTGAAAAGAATATTTAATGAGGCTGTTGTATGACGTTGGAAAACAAGTATGCCCCTTGGAAATGTTTTGACTAAATGCCTCATATACAATGATGACTTTACGGACACGCATGCCACATCAAACTTACAAATATTTTGTACATTTTATTCTACTTTGTACCTAATCCATTCTTTCTGCAAATCATTAACTTGTATGTACCTTGTGCAGCTGTTCCAGCCTTTTCATCCATCACTAGACTGTTTGACACATCGTCTAGAATGATCTGCAATTCTGGAGTCCAGTGTGCAAAATAAATTGGTATAAAGACTTCCTGCGACATCATATTCTTCTCCAGTTCCATAAACATCTGAAACAGTCACAGTTTATCTTCAATGTTTATAATAATGGATTACTGGTTGAAAAACGGACAGACTTAATTTAGAAAACCAACATTTTGGCTACATCAGAAGTCACTGTAGCTAAACTACCATTAAAACTTGAAGTTTTATTGACAATACACTCTAAAGAATTTAGTAGAAATGAGGTTTTTAAGAAATGGTCAAAGGATGCTTATGATTGGATATGCTTGGCAATGAGGATATACAGCGTGAGTTTAAGGTGTCCCCTGTGTTTTTAAAAAGTTGATGACTATAAGAACAGATGAGGGAACATGGTTTTTTTACACGAACTAGGACTCTATACCTAAGGCAGCATATTTCTTATGCCCCACAGGAGAGTCATAACGTAGGAAGGCCCAGAATCAGTGGCCTGACTTTTAATTCAACTTAAAATATTTGTAAATAACAATAATTTCAATTCACAATATACACACAGCTTCTAAAACTGGAACAGATGCTACACCTACTCTTGGATGGAAGAATAAGACTTTCTGACAGCTAACAAATGAGACAGAGACGGTTACTGATACCAATACCATTATGTACTGAATGAGTTTGTTGTTGTTTACTGACAGTTAATGATAGCCCTACTATAAACTAGAACTTATAGAGAGCTCTACTATATACTCTATTCTCCATGTCACCATATTGATGTAAAGAATATACCTCGTGTCAGCAGCTTGAACAATTATATATATATATATATATATATATATATATATATATATATATATTCAATCACTTTCTGCTACAGTCCGTTTCTTGATGTATATAATACATTTAATATTTATGAATAAATTTACTTCAAGATATACCTTTTTTTTCCTTATTAGGAACATGTTTTGGGTACCATCTTGTACCCATCCTCAGCCTTCCGGTTTTTTTGTCTGGTGAAGTACATATGTGTTGTTGGTTGACTATTATTATTGTGGCTTCCTGTTGACTTCTGGTATTTCAAATTGGTTTTATTGTGTGCGATTGTGGTGTATGTGTTAGTTTTTTGTGTATTTTCAATGTTGAGTGCTTTGAATATTCTGTCATGTTTTGTATTGATTTGTATTTGTTCAGGTATTAGTTTGTTTTCTGTTTTATGTTTGTAAATTTTCCCAAATGTTCATTATGGTGCCTTTGTGTGGTATATGTTTTATTAGTGTTACATTGGTTATGTCTGGGAATTCATGTCCTGTGTTTATTGCATGTGTGGCTAAATTGGATTTATATATTTCTGGTTTTTTTGTATGCATTTAGGTGTTCAAAATAACGTTTTTTCAGCAGTTTTTTTTTGTTTGTCCTATGTAACATTTATTGCAATCTTGGCATTCAATTTTGTATATGCCGTTAGTTGTATTATCTTTGTTGTGTGAGCTATTTAGATTTTTGTAATTTATTTTTATTAGTTTTTGTATGCTATTTTTATATCTGTGTTTTTAAATAGTTTTGTTAGTTTTGTCATTTTATTATTTATATATGTGAATGTGGCCCATTTTTGTTGTTGTTATTATTTATGTGTTGTTCAGTTGATTAATTCTTAATTGTTCAGTTTTTATTTTGTATTTGATTTTATTTTCTATTTTGAACATAGTATTTTTATTGTATCCATTTTCATAACCAATTTGGTATATTACATTTCTATCTTTTGTCAGTTTCTTGTTTGTTTAGGGGAATTTTGTACATTCTGTTAAATAGCGAATAAATCAAACTGAACAACACATAAATAATAACAACAACAAATATCGGTATGGAGAACCATACATGACTTCCATATTCTAAGGTTTATATTTAAAATCATTTTCGAAATGAAATATTACCATAGAAACTACTTCTTTCTACTTACTGCTTCAGCCTTAACCACAGTACTGTGGTCACTAACATATACCACCTCACGTTATCGCACTCGATTTTCACTGATGATGGAAGTCGATGGCATTGCCGAAACGTCTGGTTTTGTAGAAAACATTGGACTACGGCCAAATATCCCGGGAAGGAATTTTAACAAAAACTACTTCTTTGTTGCCGATAACATTGTACACATATATATAAAATATATGCTAAAAATTAATGGCTTGTATAAGTTAATGATTGATCTCCATTAAGTAGTAATATTATGATGTCCGTAATTAAAACATCAGAGCAGGTTTAGTGTGAATGAGGGTACACTGTGGACAAAAATTTTCAACATTTCCTATTGAGCGTTGCTTAGAGTAAAGCTGCGAATCTACAGTGTATGTTTCACAGAACAAACACGCGAAAAAGAAGGAGTGCTCCGAAGTCACTCATGGACCCTCAGCATCTTGCAGAGGGTTCATTCCCTAAAGACAAAAAGTCTGTCTATGAATCGTTCCTCTGTAAACACGTGCAGTTACATTGCCCAGCGATCCACAGGAAGTAAATTGATGTCCATTTTTTCGGCTTGCACACATTATGTTGGTGTGGGTTTCGGCACTTTCCATTTAAAAAGCATGCAAATGTAAGAAAATAAACATGAGTGAGGCCAGAAATAACGTGAATTGCGTGTGTGTGTGTGTGTGTGTGTGTTACCTGCCTTTTTATTGCTGTAGGCATAATAATAAAATGGAAACGTAAACATTACATAACTGAGATATGCTTACCTGCCTACGAACGATATATTATTTTATACATGGAGGAGTTCAGTGACATACACACGTACAGAAGAATTATATATATAAAGATATTAACTCATACATAATTTACATTAAAATGAAAAAATTATAATTTTATTGCCTGGCAACAAAATTATTTCATTTTTAACAATTACCATTGTTTGAAAAAGTTTAAATGAATTTTCAAGTACTTTACTGTTGTTAAAACGTAAAAGGTTGCAGGTAAACTACCCCTTCCCCTTAACCGATCTTCACCAAAATCGAAAGTCCTTGAGACCTCTACAATACAGGACGTATGCAAAAAATTATTTGGTTCTGTTTGAATTTGCGGCTGTTATCGTTTGCCATAGAAAATACCCTTGTTAAAAAAACGTTGCAGGTAAACTACCCCTTTCCCTTAACCGATCTTCACCAAAAACAATAAGTCTTTAGTACTCAACAAAACAGGGCTGTATGCAGAAACGTATTTGATTCTGTTTGAATTTGCGGCTGTTATCGTTTGCCATAGGAAATACCTTGTTAAACATAAAACGTTACAGGTAAACTACCCCTTTCCCTTAACCGATCCTCACCAAAAACAATAGGTCTTGAGAACTCTACAATTCAGGGGTGTATGCAAAACATTATTTGATTCTGTTTGAATTTGCGGCTGTTATCGTTTGCCATAGAAAAAAAATCTACACACAGACAGACAGACACACACACACAAAGACACTTTTCGGAAAACGGCTTTTTTTTCATGTTTTGAGTGTAGTACAATCAGAATCTGCAATAATCTCGAACACGATTTTTTTTTGCCATCACCATACTTCCATTTCCTTAAGGAAATATCGGTGTGGAGAACCATACATGACTTCCATGTTCTAAGATTTATACTTAAAGTCATATTCGAATGAAATATTTCCATAGAAACTACGTCTTTCTACTTATTGCTTCAGCATTAACCACAGTACTGTGGTCACTAACGTATACCACCTCACGTTTTCGCACTCGATTTTCACCGATGATGGCAGTCGATGGCACTGCCGAAAAGTCTGGTTTTGCAGAAAACATTGGACTACGGCTAAAGAGCCCGCGAAGCAATTTTAACAAAAAACTACTTCTTTGTTGCCGATAACGTAGTACAGATATAAAAAATTCTCCCCTACACCTTCAACTATAATTTTTAATAATAGAAAATTACCCCCACCCCGTTCAACTAACTTCTTCATTTATAGATATTTCATCTACGTTTCTACAGTGGATTACTATGAGCTTCTTATCAGGATACTTTATTTATAAAAATCGGTATGGAGAACCATACATGACTTCCATATTCTAAGATTTATTTTTAAAATCATTTTCGAAATGAAATATTACCATAGAAACTACTTCTTTCTACTTACTGCTTCAGCCTTAACCACAGTAATGTGGTCACTAACATATACCACCTCACGTTATCGCACTCGATTTTCACTGATGATGGAAGTCAATGGCATTGCCGAAACGTCTGGTTTTGTAGAAAACATTGGACTACGGCCAAATATCCCGGGAAGGAATTGTAACAAAAACTACTTCTTTGTTGCCGATAACGTTGTACACATATATATATAAAATATGCATAAAATTAATGGCTTGTATAAGTTAATGATTGATCTCCATTAAGTAGTGCTCAAGTTTCCAAAGTTTTAATATTATGATGTCCGTAATTAAAACATCAGAGCAGGTTTAGTGTGTATGAGGGTTCACCGTGGACAAAAATTTTCAACATTTCCTATTGAGCGTTGCTTAGAATAAATCTGCGAATCTACGGTGTACGTTTCACAGAACAAACACGCGGAAAAGAAGGAGCGCTCCGAAGTCACTCATGGACCCTCAGCATCTTGCAGAGGGTTCATTCCCTAAAGACGAAAAGTCTGTCTATGAATCGTTCCTCTGTAAACACGTGCAGTTACACTGCCCAGCGATCCACAGGAAGCAAATCGCTATCCACGCTGGACACTTTTTCGGCTTGCAATGGTTATGTTGGTATGGGTTCGGCACTTTCCATTTAAAAACCGTGCAAATGTAAGAAAATAAACATGAATGAGGCCAGAAATAACGCGAATTGTGTGTGTGTGTGTCTTCCAGCCTTTTTATTGCGGTAGTGATAATAATAAAATGGAAACGTAAACAGTACATAACTGAGATATGCTTGCCTGCCACGCACGATATATTTTCTCTTATACATGACTAGCAGAATACCCGTGCTTCGCTACGGAGTTTTACGTTGTACGTAATGAAAATGTTAGTTTAATTAATAAAGTTTAATTAAAGTAGGCTTCTTAAAAATAATTAGCTGTTGCCCACAACTTCGTTCGCGTGGTCTTCAATTTAATGCGATAATATATTTAGAACAGAATCTATTCTATTGGGTTGCCATAGTAACCAGATCTAATAGTTTTTTAAGACCGCAAAGGACCCCCCCCCCCCAGAGGATCGTATAAAAAAAAACACCTGTCCTATGTTGGTTCTTCCGTTGCGTAAAATATTTGTGCCAAGTTTGGTTGAAACCGGTCCAACGGTTTAGGTGGAGACATGGAAGACCCCAAAGGACCCCCCAAAGGATCGTATAGAAAAAAAACACTTGCCCTATGTTGGTTCTCCTTTTGCGTAAAATATTTGTGCCAAGTTTGGTTGAAATCAGTCCAGTGGTTTAGGAGGCGATGTGGAAGACCCCAAAGAACCCCCATCGAAAAAACACCTATCCTATGTTGGTTCTCCCGTTGCGTAAAATATTTGTGCCAAGTTTGGTTGAAATCGGTACAGTGGTTTAGGAGGAGATGTGGAAGAAACCTTCGCGGACGTGCGCACAACAACTCACCGAAGTTTCATCGCAATCGGATGAATGGTATAGGAACGCATACGGGACAAAAAAGAAACATTCATTTTTATATATAAGATGTAAACTATACCACTTACTTGACATAAACCGTGATTGCTAAGCTAATGTACAACATATATGTATTAATTATACACATAAATGTTCCTCGATAGACACTCTATCTATTGGCGAAAACTTGAATAAAATCCGTTCAGTACTTCCTGAGATTAGCGATTTCAAACACAGAGAGAAAACGGACCGACTTTATTTTATACTATGTACAGATTTACATTAAAATGAAAAAATTATAATTTTATTGCCTGGCAACAAAATTATTTTATTTTTACTTCCATATTCCTTAAGGAATGGAAGTATGGTGATGGCAAAAAAAAATCGTGTTCGAGATTATTGCAGATTCTGATTCTACTACACTCAAAACATGAAAAAAAGTCGTTTTCCGAAAAGTGTCTGTGTGTGTGTCTGTCTGTAGATTTTTACTTCCATATTCCTTAAGCAATGGAAGTATGGTGATGGCAAAAAATCGTGTTCGAGATTATTGCAGATTCTGATTCTACTACACTCAAAACATGAAAAAAAGTCATTTTCCGAAAAGTGTCTGTGTGTGTGTCTGTCTGTCTATCTGTAGATTTTTTTTCTATGGCAAACGATAACTGCCGCAAATTCAAACAGAATCAAATAATTTTTTGCATACAGCCCTGATTTGTAGAGTACTCGCGACCTATTGTTTTAGGTGAAGATCGGTTGAGGGAAAGGGGTAGTTTACCTGCAACGGTTTTTTTTTTTTAGGGAAATTTTTTTTTTGGCAAACGATAACAGCCGCAAATTCAAACAGAATCAAATAATTTTTAGCATACAGCCCTGAATTGTAGAGTTCTCAAGACCTATTGTTTTTGGTGAAGATCGGTTGAGGGAAAGGGGTAGTTTACCTGCCACCTTTTACGTTTTAACAAGAGCAAAGTACTTGAAAATTTATTTAAACTTTTTGAAACAATGGTAATTGTTGAAAATAAAATAATTTTGTTGCCAGGTAACAAAAATAAAGTCATTTTGATTATAAAATATAAATATTTACAAGAAAAGAATTTTCAGTTTTCAAAATTTAAATATATTTTTATAAAACAATGGGTTCTTCATTGAGGTGGGGACTTGACGACAGTGACAGGGCTTTCCACCAAATTCAGCAGAGTGACAGGTAGGCCCAACTCTGATTGGCTCCTCAGATTTCCCCAGCGTTAGTAGGTTCTATGAAAATATTTTATTCAAAAATGATTTTAAATATAAATCTTAGATATGTTTTATAAATCTCATGTTTTATGTTTTAACATGGGTAATTTTTTATATGACGAACCATAACTGCCGTAAATTCAAACAGAATCAAATAACTTTTTACATATGTGCCTGAGCTATAGAGAACTCAATGTCTGTTGATTTTGGTGAAGATCGGTTACGGGGAAAGGGCAGTTTACCTGAAACATTTTTTGTTGTAACATGAGTAAAGTACTTAATTTTGATAAAGTATCCTGATAAGATCTTAATAATCCACTGTAGAAACGTAGATGAAATATCTATAAATGAAGAGGCTAGTTGAACGGGCTGGGGGTAATTTTCTATAAATCAAAATTATAGTTGAAGGGGGAGGGGATAATTTTTTTTTATATGTGTACTACGTTATTGGCAACAAAGAAGTATTTTTACTTCCATATTCCTTAAGGAATGGAAGTATGGTGATGGCAAAAAAAATCGTGTTCGAGATTATTGCAGATTCTGATTCTACTACACTCAAAACATGAAAAAAAGTCGTTTTCCGAAAAGTGTCTGTGTGTCTATCTGTCTGTCTGTAGATTTTTTTTCTATGGCAAACGATAACTGCCGCAAATTCAAACAGAATCAAATAATTTTTTGCATGCAGCCCTGATTTGCAGAGTACTCGCGACCTATTGTTTTTGGTGAAGATCGGTTGAGGGAAAGGGGTAGTTTACCTGCAACGGTTTTTTTTTAGCAAGGGTAATTTTGTTTGTTTGGCAAACGATAACAGCCGCAGATTCAAACAGAATCAAATAATGTTTCGCATACAACCCTCAATTGTAGAGTTCTCAAGATCTGCTGATTTTGGTGAAGATCAGTTAAGGAAAAGGGGTAGTTTACCTGTAACGTTTTATGTTTTAACAATGATATTTCCTATGGCAAACGATAACAGCCGCAAATTCAAACAGAATCAAAAGATTATTTGCATACAGCCCTAAATTGTAGAGTTCTCAAGACCTATTGTTTTTGGTGAAGATCGGTTGAGGGAAAGGGGGTAGTTTACCTGCAACGTTTTTTTTAACAAGGGTATTTTCTATGGCAAACGATAACAGCCGCAAATTCAAACAGAATCAAAATAATGTTTTGCATACAGCCCTGATTTGTAGAGTACTCAAGACCTATTGCTTTTGGTGAAGATCGGTTAAGGGAAAGGGGTAGTTTACCTGTAACGTTTTATGTTTTAACAAGGGTATTTCCTATGGCAAACGATAACAGCCGCAAATTCAAACAGAATCAAAAGATTATTTGCATACAGCCCTAAAATGTAGAGTTCTCAAGACCTATTGTTTTTGGTGAAGATCGGTTGAGGGAAAGGGTAGTTTACCTGCAACGTTTTTTTTAACAAGGGTATTTTCTATGGCAAACGATAACAGCCGCAAATTCAAACAGAATCAAATAATGTTTTGCATACAACCCTGATTTGTAGAGTACTCAAGACTTGTTGTTTTTGGTGAAGATCGGTTAAGGGGAAGGGGTAGTTTACCAGCAACGTTTTTTTATCAAGCGTATTTTCTATGGCAAACGGTAACAGCCGCAAATTGAAACAGAATCAAATAATTTTTTGCATACGTCCCTGAATTGTAGAGGTCTCAATGACTTTCGATTTTGGTGAAGATCGGTTAAGGGGAAGGGGTAGTTTACCAGCAACCTTTTACGTTTTAACAAGAGTAAAGTACTTGAAAATTTATTTAAACTTTTTGAAACAATGGTAATTGTTAAAAATAAAATAATTTTGTTGCCAGGCAATAAAATTATAAATTTTTCATTTTAATGTAATATAATATTTTTCATTTAATACAGCAATAAAAAGGCAGGTAAGACACAGCCTGGCTGTTTGGGTGAAAATGATTTTAAATATAAATCTTAGAATATGGAAGTCATGTATGGTTCTCCATACCGATATTTTTGTTAAAATTCCTTCCCTGGCTGTTTGGCTGAAAATGATTTTAAATATAAATCTTAGAATATGGAAGTCATGTATGGTTCTCCATACCGATATTTACAATTACCATTGTTTGAAAAAGTTTAAATGAATGTAAAAGGTTGCAGGTAAACTACCCCTTCCCCTTAACCGATCTTCACCAAAATCAAAAGGCCTTGAGTCCTCTACAATTCAGTGACGTATGCAAAAAATTATTTGATTCTGTTTGAATATGTGGCAGTTACCGTTCGTCATAGAAAATACGCTCGATAAAAAACGTTGCAGGTAAACTACCCCTTCCCCTTAACCGATCTTCACCAAAAACAATAGGTTGTGAGTACTCTACAAATCACGGCGGTATGCAAAAAATTATTTGATTCTGTTTGAATTTGTGGCTGTTATCGTTTGCCATATAAAATACCCTTGAAAAAAAACGCTGCAGGTAAACTACCCCTTTCCCTTAACCGATCTTCACCAAAAACAATAGGTCTTGAGAACTCTGCAATTTAGGGCTGTATGCAAATAATCTTTTGATTCTGTTTGAATTTGCGGCTGTTATCGTTTGCCATAGGAAATACCCTTGTTAAAACATAAAACGTTACAGGTAAACTACCCCTTTCCCTTAACCGATCTTCACCAAAAACAATAGGTCTTGAGAACTCTACAATTCAGGGCTGTATGCGACACATTATTTGATTCTGTTTGAATTTGCCGCTGTTATCGTTTGCCAAAAAAAAAAAAATTCCCTTGATAAAAAAAAACCGTTGCAGGTAAACTACCCCTTTCCCTCAACCGATCTTCACCAAAAACAATAGGTCGTGAGTACTCTACAAATCAGGGCTGTATGCAAAAAATTATTTGATTCTGTTTGAATTTGCGGCAGTTATCGTTTGCCATAGAAAAAAAATCTACAGACACACACTCACACAGACACACACACACACAGACACTTTTCGGGAAAACGACTTTTTTTTCATGTTTTGAGTGTAGTAGAATCAGAATCTGCAATAATCTCGAACACGATTTTTTTTGCCATCACCATACTTCCATTCCTTAAGGAATATGGAAGTAAATATCGGTATGGAGAACCATACATGACTTCCATATTCTAAGATTTATATTTAAAATCATTTTCACCCAAACAGCCAGGCTGTGTCTTACCTGCCTTTTTATTGCTGTATTAAATGAAAAATATTATATTACATTAAAATGAAAAAATTATAATTTTATTGCCTGGCAACAAAATTATTTTATTTTTAACAATTACCATTGTTTCAAAAAGTTTAAATAAATTTTCAAGTACTTTACTCTTGTTAAAACGTAAAAGGTTGCAGGTAAACTACCCCTTCCCCTTAACCGATCTTCACCAAAATCGAAAGTCATTGAGACCTCTACAATTCAGGGACGTATGCAAAAAATTATTTGATTCTGTTTGAATTTGCGGCTGTTATCGTTTGCCATAGAAAATACGCTTGATAAAAAAAACGTTGCAGGTAAACTACCCCTTCCCCTTAACCGATCTTCACCAAAAACAATAGGTATTGAGTACTCTACAAATCAGGGCTGTATGCAAAACATTATTTGATTCTGTTTGAATTTGCGGCTGTTATCGTTTGCCATAGAAAATACCCTTGTTAAAAAAACGTTGCAGGTAAACGACCCCTTTCCCTCAACCGATCTTCACCAAAAACAATAGGTCTTGAGAACTCTACAATTTAGGGCTGTATGCAAATAATCTTTTGATTCTGTTTGAATTTGCGGCTGTTATCGTTTGCCATAGGAAATACCCTTGTTAAAACATAAAACGTTACAGGTAAACTACCCCTTTCCCTTAACCGATCTTCACCAATATCAACAGATCTTGAGAACTCTATAATTCAGGGCTGTATGCGAAACATTATTTGATTCTGTTTGAATTTGCGGCTGTTATCGTTTGCCAAACAAACAAAATTACCCTTGCTAAAAAAAAACCGTTGCAGGTAAACTACCCCTTTCCCTCAACCGATCTTCACCAAAAACAATAGGTCGCGAGGTACTCTGCAAATCAGGGCTGTATGCAAAAATTATTTGATTCTGTTTGAATTTGCGGCAGTTATCGTTTGCCATAGAAAAAAATCTACAGACAGACAGACAGACAGACAGACAGACAGACAGACACACACACAGACACTTTTCGGAAAACGACTTTTTTTCATGTTTTGAGTGTAGTAGAATCAGAATCTGCAATAATCTCGAACACGATTTTTTTTGCCATCACCATACTTCCATTCCTTAAGGAATATGGAAGTAAAATATCGGTATGGAGAACCATACATGACTTCCATATTCTAAGATTTATATTTAAAATCATTTTCAGCCAAACAGCCAGGGAAGGAATTTTAACAAAAAAATACTTCTTTCTTGCCAATAACGTAGTACACATATAAAAAAATATTATCCCCTCCCCCTTCAACTATAATTTTGATTTATAGAAAATTACCCCCAGCCCGTTCAACTAGCCTCTTCATTTATAGATATTTCATCTACGTTTCTACAGTGGATTATTAAGATCTTATCAGGATATTTTATCAAAATTAAGTACTTTACTCATGTTACAACAAAAAATGTTTCAGGTAAACTGCCCTTTCCCCGTAACCGATCTTCACCAAAATCAACAAACATTGAGTTCTCTATAGCTCAGGCACATATGTAAAAAATTATTTGATTCTGTTTGAATTTACGGCAGTTATGGTTCGTCATATAAAAAATTACCCATGTTAAAACATAAAACATGACATTTATAAAACATATCTAAAATTTATATTTAAAATCATTTTTGAAATAAAATATTTTCATAGAACCTACTAACGCTGGGGAAATCTGAGGAGCCAATCAGAGTTGGGCCTACCTGTCACTCTGCTGAATTTGGTGGAAAGCCCTGTCACTGTCGTCAAAGTATCAGCCTTGACAGGGTCCTCTTTTTCTGCAAAATGGGAGAGGAGGAGGCTTGAGATGGAGTGAGTGACATGGTCCCCACCGCAATGAAGAACCCATTGTTTTATAAAAATATATTTAAATTTTGAAAACTGAAAATTCTTTTCTTGTTGTAAATATTTATATTTTATAATCAAAATGACTTAATCAAAAAACAAACATTATTTTTTTATAATAAGTACTTACATATGTTTCTTAATATGCTTACTTTTTCTTCAATGTTGATGATCATTTCCAAACATTCTGACAAAATTGTATCTACAGAACAGTTAACATTCCCCAGGTTTCAATTTCTGCTAATTTCTCATTACACCTTCCACTGACGTATTATTAACCATTTCATAAACTATCGTATAATCTTTTCAGATTTTGTGGTACAAAATCTGAAATTTTCAGATTGCCTGGCAACAAAATTATTTTATTTTCAACAATTACCATTGTTTGAAAAAGTTTAAATGAATTTTCAAGTACTTTACTCTTGTTAAAACGTTAAAAGTTTGCTGGTAAACTACCCCTTCCCCTTAACTGATCTTCACCAAAATCTAAAGGCCTTGAGTCCTCTACAATTCACTGATGTATGCAAAAAATTATTTGATTCTGTTTGAATTTGCGGCAGTTATCATTTGCCATAGAAAATACGCTTGATAAAAAACGTTGCAGGTAAACTACCCCTTCCCCTCAACCGATCTTCACCAAAAACAACAGGTCTTGAGTACTCTACAAATCAGGGCTGTATGGAGAAAATTATTTGATTCTGTTTGAATTTGCGGCTGTTATCGTTTGCCATAGAAAATAACCCTTGTTAAAAAAACGTTGTAGGTAAACTACCCCTTTCCCTTAACCGATCTTCACCAAAAACAATAGGTCTTGGGTACTCTACAAATCAGGACTGTATGCAAAACATTGTTTGATTCTGTTTACATTTGCGGCTTTTATCGGTTGCCATAGGAAATACCCTTGTTAAAACATAAAACGTTGCAGGTAAACTACCCCTTTCCCTTAACCGATCTGTACCAAAATCGACAGATCTTGAGAACTCTACAATTTAGGGCTGTATGCAAATAATCTTTTGATTCTGTTTGAATTGGCGGCTGTTATCGTTTGCCAAACAAACAAAGTTACCCTTGATTAAAAAAAAACCGTTGCAGGTAAACTACCCCTTCCCCTTAACCGATCTTCACCAAAATCGAAAGTCATTGAGACCTCTACAATTCAGGGACGTATGCAAACAATTATTTGATTCTGTTTGAATTTGCGGCTGTTATCGTTTGCCATAGAAAATACGCTTGATAAAAAAACGTTGCAGGTAAACTACCCCTTCCCCTTAACCGATCTTCACCAAAAACAATAGGTCTTGAGTACTCTACAAATCAGGGCTGTATGCAAAACATTATTTGATTCTGTTTGAATTTGCGGCTGTTATCGTTTGCCATAGAAAATACCCTTGTTAAAAAAACGTTGCAGGTAAACGACCCCTTTCCCTCAACCGATCTTCACCAAAAACAATAGGTCTTGAGAACTCTACAATTTAGGGCTGTATGCAAATAATCTTTTGATTCTGTTTGAATTTGCGGCTGTTATCGTTTGCCATAGGAAATACCCTTGTTAAAACATAAAACGTTACAGGTAAACTACCCCTTTCCCTTAACCGATCTTCACCAATATCAACAGATCTTGAGAACTCTATAATTCAGGGCTGTATGCGAAACATTATTTGATTCTGTTTGAATTTGCGGCTGTTATCGTTTGCCAAACAAACAAAATTACCCTTGCTAAAAAAAAACCGTTGCAGGTAAACTACCCCTTTCCCTCAACCGATCTTCACCAAAAACAATAGGTCGCGAGTACTCTGCAAATCAGGGCTGTATGCAAAAAATTATTTGATTCTGTTTGAATTTGCGGCAGTTATCGTTTGCCATAGAAAAAAATCTACAGACAGACAGACAGACACACACACAGACACTTTTCGGAAAACGACTTTTTTTCATGTTTTGAGTGTAGTAGAATCAGAATCTGCAATAATCTCGAACACGATTTTTTTTGCCATCACCATACTTCCATTCCTTAAGGAATATGGAAGTAAAATATCGGTATGGAGAACCATACATGACTTCCATATTCTAAGATTTATATTTAAAATCATTTTCAGCCAAACAGCCAGGGAAGGAATTTTAACAAAAAAATACTTCTTTCTTGCCAATAACGTAGTACACATATAAAAAATATTATCCCCTCCCCCTTCAACTATAATTTTGATTTATAGAAAATTACCCCCAGCCCGTTCAACTAGCCTCTTCATTTATAGATATTTCATCTACGTTTCTACAGTGGATTATTAAGATCTTATCAGGATATTTTATCAAAATTAAGTACTTTACTCATGTTACAACAAAAAATGTTTCAGGTAAACTGCCCTTTCCCCGTAACCGATCTTCACCAAAATCAACAAACATTGAGTTCTCTATAGCTCAGGCACATATGTAAAAAATTATTTGATTCTGTTTGAATTTACGGCAGTTATGGTTCGTCATATAAAAAATTACCCATGTTAAAACATAAAACATGACATTTATAAAACATATCTAAAATTTATATTTAAAATCATTTTTGAAATAAAATATTTTCATAGAACCTACTAACGCTGGGGAAATCTGAGGAGCCAATCAGAGTTGGGCCTACCTGTCACTCTGCTGAATTTGGTGGAAAGCCCTGTCACTGTCGTCAAAGTATCAGCCTTGACAGGGTCCTCTTTTTCTGCAAAATGGGAGAGGAGGCTTGAGATGGAGTGAGTGACATGGTCCCCACCGCAATGAAGAACCCATTGTTTTATAAAAATATATTTAAATTTTGAAAACTGAAAATTCTTTTCTTGTTGTAAATATTTATATTTTATAATCAAAATGACTTAATCAAAAAACAAACATTATTTTTTTATAATAAGTACTTACATATGTTTCTTAATATGCTTACTTTTTCTTCAATGTTGATGATCATTTCCAAACATTCTGACAAAATTGTATCTACAGAACAGTTAACATTCCCCAGGTTTCCATTTCTGCTAATTTCTCATTACACCTTCCACTGACGTATTATTAACCATTTCATAAACTATCGTATAATCTTTTCAGATTTTGTGGTACAAAATCTGAAATTTTCAGATTGCCTGGCAACAAAATTATTTTATTTTCAACAATTACCATTGTTTGAAAAAGTTTAAATGAATTTTCAAGTACTTTACTCTTGTTAAAACGTAAAAGTTTGCTGGTAAACTACCCCCTCCCCTTAACTGATCTTCACCAAAATCTAAAGGCCTTGAGTCCTCTACAATTCACTGATGTATGCAAAAAATTATTTGATTCTGTTTGAATTTGCGGCAGTTATCATTTGCCATAGAAAATACGCTTGATAAAAAACGTTGCAGGTAAACTACCCCTTCCCCTCAACCGATCTTCACCAAAAACAACAGGTCTTGGGTACTCTACAAATCAGGACTGTATGCAAAACATTGTTTGATTCTGTTTACATTTGCGGCTTTTATCGTTTGCCATAGGAAATACCCTTGTTAAAACATAAAACGTTGCAGGTAAACTACCCCTTTCCCTTAACCGATCTGTACCAAAATCGACAGATCTTGAGAACTCTACAATTTAGGGCTGTATGCGAAACATTATTTGATTCTGTTTGAATTGGCGGCTGTTATCGTTTGCCAAACAAACAAAGTTACCCTTGATTAAAAAAAACCGTTGCAGGTAAACTACCCCTTCCCCTTAACCGATCTTCACCAAAATCGAAAGTCATTGAGACCTCTACAATTCAGGGACGTATGCAAACAATTATTTGATTCTGTTTGAATTTGCGGCTGTTATCGTTTGCCATAGAAAATACGCTTGATAAAAAAACGTTGCAGGTAAACTACCCCTTCCCCTTAACCGATCTTCACCAAAAACAACAGGTCTTGAGTACTCTACAAATCAGGGCTGTATGCAAAACATTATTTGATTCTGTTTGAATTTGCGGCTGTTATCGTTTGCCATAGAAAATACGCTTGTTAAAAAAACGCTGCAGGTAAACTACCCCTTTCCCTCAACCAATCTTCACCAAAAACAATAGGTCTTGAGAACTCTGAAATTTAGGGCTGTATGCAAATCATCTTTTGATTCCGTTTGAATTTGCGGCTGTTATCGTTTGCCATAGGAAATACCCTTGTTAAAACATAAAACGTTACAGGTAAACTACCCCTTTCCCTTACCCGATCTTCACCAAAAACAATAGGTCTTGAGAACTCTGTAATTTAGGGCTGTATGCAAATAATCTTTTGATTCTGTTTGAATTTGCGGCTGTTATCGTTTGCCATAGGAAATACCCTTGTTAAAACATAAAACGTTACAGGTAAACTACCCCTTTCCCTTAACCGATCTTCACCAAAAACAATAGGTCTTGAGTACTCTACAAATCAGGGCTGTATGCAAAACATTATTTGATTCTGTTTGAATTTGCGGCTGTTATCGTTTGCCATAGAAAATACCCTTGTTAAAAAAACGTTGCAGGTAAACTACCCCTTTCCCTCAACCGAACTTCACCAAAAACAATAGGTCTTGAGAACTCTACAATTTAGGGCTGTATGCAAATAATCTTTTGATTCTGTTTGAATTTGCGGCTGTTATCGTTTGCCATAGGAAATACCCTTGTTAAAACATAAAACGTTACAGGTAAACTACCCCTTTCCCTTAACCGATCTTCACCAAAATCAACAGATCTTGAGAACTCTACAATTCAGGGCTGTATGCGAAACATTATTTGATTCTGTTTGAATTTGCGGCTGTTATCGTTTGCCAAACCAACAAAATTACCCTTGCTAAAAAAAAACCGTTGCAGGTAAACTACCCCTTTCCCTCAACCGATCTTCACCAAAAACAATAGGTCGCGAGTACTCTGCAAATCCGGGCTGCATGCAAAAAATTATTTGATTCTGTTTGAATTTGCGGCAGTTATCGTTTGCCATAGAAAAAAAATCTACAGACAGACAGACAGACAGACAGACACACACACAGACACTTTTCGGAAAACGACTTTTTTTCATGTTTTGAGTGTAGTAGAATCAGAATCTGCAATAATCTCGAACACGATTTTTTTTGCCATCACCATACTTCCATTCCTTAAGGAATATGGAAGTAAAAACAGCTGAAAAAACGTTATTTTGAACACCTAAATGCATACAAAAAACCAGAAATATATAAATCCAATTTAGCCACACATGCAATAAACACAGGACATGAATTCCCAGACATAACCAATGTAACACTAATAAAACATATACCACACAAAGGCACCATAATGAACATTTGGGAAAATTTACAAATATACAAACATAAAACAGAAAACAAACTAATACCTGAACAAATACAAATCAATACAAAACATGACAGAATATTCAAAGCACTCAACATTGAAAATACACAAAAAACTAACACATACACCACAATCGCACACAATAAAACCAATTTGAAATACCAGAAGCCAACAGGAAGCCACAATAATAATAGTCAACCAACAACACATATGTACTTCACCAGACAAAAAAACCGGAAGGCTGAGGATGGGTACAAGATGGTACCCAAAACATGTTCCTAATAAGGAAAAAAAGGGTATATCTTGAAGTAAATTTATTCATAAATATTAAATTTTATATATATATATATTGTAACGTAACAGAGTTGAGGTCCCCAACGTTACATAAAAAATTGAATGAAACATGGTCAAGGACCATACCCTGAATTAAGGTTGCTCAGTAGTTAATGCATCTGAGAAGTACCTCAAGTCAAAAGAGGCAATAATTAATGTAGGATATAAAAAACCATACCAATTAATAGTTAAATATAATAAATTATGTTTGTTTTTATACTATAACATGTTAATGTTCACAGAATATTTATGTTATATTTTGAGTATGGTAGGAATGAACTGATGTTGTTTAATAGAAATACTTCATCAATGATTATGTTTATATTTATGTTAAATTTGTCTTTAGACAATCAAGTATAGTTACCAGTGTTAGGCATTATACTAAGTTTTAAGTATTGTCTAAAATTGAATAATGCTGTTGTGTTAATTAATGTTTATAAACTTGGCCAGGAGGGCAATCAGTGTTTAAGGTTTGACAAGTAGTTCTGACAATTATATTGTAAACTAATGAAGGGTTCCAGGACCAGTTAATTAATGTAATAAAGTAAACACCAGGAAATTAAAATTAATGTAATTAACCATTAACCAATAATTAATTGTACAGTAGGTCAGGTAAAAGAAAATTAAGTTAAAAAACCAAACAATGTTATAACGGTTGTAAGAAAACCTATAGGCCTAAATTCCATATTTGTGAAAGGAAATTAATACCTTTTTAAGAAGTCCAGTCCAACGAAACTATGGTAAAACATTTACTGTTTAAGAAGGAAGGTTAGGTGAGAATTTTAGGTAATTTAATATTAATCCAAGCATGGAGTATTTTATTGAAAAAGAGTAGTAATATTCTATAATTCTGGCTCTAGGATATCTAGTTTCACCCAATGACGAAAAAACATGGTTGTTAAGGCAACTGAAATGGACAAGAGTTGTTTATATTGAATCATTCGTTCTGATTGTTACAAGCTATTAGGTTGAGATGGGCCGATACATTTAAAAAAAATGAATAATAAATTTGGAAGAAAAATGAATCAAAATTAAAAACCCTCTTTGAAACATAATTCTATCTTAATACTGATAAGTAATAAAACTAAAGAGACTTCAAAATTGTAACTGAATACATTTAAAAAAGAGTTGAAAACCCCTCACCTCATTCACCAAATAATTCCGCTGGAGTCGGTATTAAACCAATTCCTCCTATAACCAGAAGATCAGTTAAGAGAATTAAAGTCCGAACTAACGGAATTATTGAAAAACAAGAAGACCTCATTTGGCAGAGTTAACCTTCATTTGCAGAAGAAGCCGGGATACTATTTTCATTCCACCGGGACCGACAATTGTCAAGATCATAGGAGAAAAACAGAAGTCCGAAGAATTCCTGAGAGCTTCCCATTACACTCCACAATCAATTTTATTAAAAGCCAGAACACTTTTACTGGATGAAGATGAGTTAAGCTGAGTCTTGTCAACTGTTTACAGACGTCCACGGCCAGTCGAAGTTTTCGCCGACTCGGTAAAAAACAACCTATTTTAATTTCACTATATTTAGAGTAAATAATTTTGTTTTGTAATACTTGAGTAACCTTAATTATGCATTTTACCGGCCTTACTAATGGTTCCAAGAACTTTACGAACCCTGGGATAAGAACTATTTATTATTATTTTTCATTTGTATAAGTCTATAGAATTTGATTAATTGATAATCGATATATTTTTGTGTGATCGATTTGATTATATTATTATTTTTGAGATAACGTGGACTGTGAATTAATAGAGAAAATTAATAAAGGATCTTTATTGTATGAGATAACGTTTAAAGTTATTGCAGAATAAATACTAT
Source organism: Magicicada septendecula (assembly GCA_034769895.1). Lineage (NCBI taxonomy): Eukaryota > Metazoa > Arthropoda > Insecta > Hemiptera > Cicadidae > Magicicada > Magicicada septendecula. The sequence goes on from CM068367.1 coordinate 1,406,135,392, forward strand.
AGGTAGTGGTTGGAATAATTTACAAAAAGGTTGACCAAATACACTGTACTCACCGTCTATGGCTTTTTTTTCCTTGACGTTTTTTCCAGTTTACATGTTTCAAGGCACTTGCCTCACATCAGAACTTATAAAATCAATCTATGTCATAAATAATGACATTTGTCAAAATATTAAAAACACAATACGGCAATTAAACTATGTACATAAATTCGCTTTAAAAATGTTCGGTGTGCCTTGCATGACAACACGCGCCGTACTGACGTAATCTAAGCCTTATCTCGACTATATCTCATAGCGGTATCGTACAGTATATTTGACATTGTAACGGTACAGAATCGTGAATTTTATTTTATATAAATCAGTATTTAATTCAGTAATTAATAAATTCACTTTCCCCTGTAAGGAGCCCCAAGCAGCAGTGCACATACAGCTAGTCTAAACAATTGCCAGACGCATTGCGTAACCGCCAGCAGCAGCCTTGTGACACAGTCCAGTCTGCAGTGTGTCAGTAGAGAGTGAACAACAGACAGCCAGCATCTCGTCCATATTACGTAATATGGTAATAATAATGCAATAGTAATAACAAAAAACACTGACGGAGACTTTACAAAGAATACTGATGTTGACCTGGTATATGATTATTATGGTAAAATGAATAAACTGAAATGTTACGGTTACTATACACAAGATAACCGTATGTGGAATGCAAATCAAATTGAAAATTGTTATTTGCAACCCAGACTAATTTAAGAAGGGGGTGATTTTCGATAAATAAAATAAGTATGTATTTTAGACAATAGAAAATGTGTTAGAGTCATTTTCACACATATCAAATCCAAATAATCCTTTTTGCAGCAGTTTCGTCTGAACGACCTTTGGAATAAAAACCCGAAGGTAAGAGATAATTATAATTTAATTAATTGAGAAGTTTCATTGGCGCCCGAACAGGGACTCGAGTATAGGTTACAACCTATATTCGCCAGACCTAATTAAGCTGCAGAAAGGGTTATTTGAGAGGGAGGACGTTTTGGTAAATTAAATATAAATATCGGTATGGAGAACCATACATGACTTCCATATTCTAAGATTTATATTTAAAATCATTTTCAGCCAAACAGCCAGGCTGTGTCTTACCTGCCTTTTTATTGCTGTATTAAATGAAAAATATTATATTACATTAAAATGAAAAAATTATAATTTTATTGCCTGGCAACAAAATTATTTTATTTTTAACAATTACCATTGTTTCAAAAAGTTTAAATAAATTTTCAAGTACTTTACTCTTGTTAAAACGTAAAAGGTTGCAGGTAAACTACCCCTTCCCCTTAACCGATCTTCACCAAAATCGAAAGTCATTGAGACCTCTACAATTCAGGGACGTATGCAAAAAATTATTTGATTCTGTTTGAATTTGCGGCTGTTATCGTTTGCCATAGAAAATACGCTTGATAAAAAAACGTTGCAGGTAAACTACCCCTTCCCCTTAACCGATCTTCACCAAAAACAATAGGTCTTGAGTACTCTACAAATCAGGACTGTATGCAAAACATTATTTGATTCTGTTTGAATTTGCGGCTGTTATCGTTTGCCATAGAAAATACCCTTGTTAAAAAAACGTTGCAGGTAAACTACCCCTTTCCCTCAACCGATCTTCACCAAAAACAATAGGTCTTGAGAACTCTACAATTCAGGGCTGTATGCGAAACATTATTTGATTCTGTTTGAATTTGCGGCTGTTATCGTTTGCCAAAAAAAAAAAAATTTCCCTTGATAAAAAAAACCGTTGCAGGTAAACTACCCCTTCCCCTCAACCGATCTTCACCAAAAACAATAGGTCGCGAGTACTCTACAAATCAGGGCTGTATGCAAAAAATTATTTGATTCTGTTTGAATTTGCGGCAGTTGTCGTTTGCCATAGAAAATACGCTTGATAAAAAAACGTTGCAGGTAAACTACCCCTTCCCCTTAACCGATCTTCACCAAAAACAATAGGTCTTGAGTACTCTACAAATCAGGACTGTTTGCAGAAAATTATTTGATTCTGTTTGAATTTGCGGCTGTTATCGTTTGCCATAGAAAATACCCTTGTTAAAAAAACGTTGTAGGTAAACTACCCCTTTCCCTTAACCGATCTTCACCAAAAACAAAATGTATTGAGAACTCTACAATTTAGGGCTGTATGCAAATAATCTTTTGATTCTGTTTGAATTTGCGGCTGTTATCGTTTGCCATAGGAAATACCCTTGTTAAAACATAAAACGTTACAGGTAAACTACCCCTTTCCCTTAACCGATCTTCACCAAAAACAATAGGTCTTGAGAACTCTACAATTCAGGGCTGTATGCGAAACATTATTTGATTCTGTTTGAATTTGCGGCTGTTATCGTTTGCCAAACAAACAAAATTACCCTTGCTAAAAAAAAACCGTTGCAGGTAAACTACCCCTTTCCCTCAACCGATCTTCACCAAAAACAATAGGTCGCGAGAACTCTGCAAAACCGGGCTGTATGCAAAAAATTATTTGATTCTGTTTGAATTTGCGGCAGTTATCGTTTGCCATAGAAAAAAAATCTACAGACAGACAGACAGACAGACACACAGACACACAGACACTTTTCGGAAAACGACTTTTTTTCATGTTTTGAGTGTAGTAGAATCAGAATCTGCAATAATCTCGAACACGATTTTTTTTGCCATCACCATACTTCCATTCCTTAAGGAATATGGAAGTAATATCGGTATGGAGAACCATACATGACTTCCATATTCTAAGATTTATATTTAAAATCATTTTCAGCCAAACAACCAGGCTGTGTCTTACCTGCCTTTTTATTGCTGTATTAAATGAAAAATATTATATTACATTAAAATGAAAAAATTATAATTTTATTGCCTGGCAACAAAATTATTTTATTTTTAACAATTACCATTGTTTCAAAAAGTTTAAATAAATTTTCAAGTACTTTACTCTTGTTAAAACGTAAAAGGTTGCAGGTAAACTACCCCTTCCCCTTAACCGATCTTCACCAAAATCGAAAGTCATTGAGACCTCTACAATTCAGGGACGTATGCAAAAAATTATTTGATTCTGTTTGAATTTGCGGCTGTTATCGTTTGCCATAGAAAATACGCTTGATAAAAAAACGTTGCAGGTAAACTACCCCTTCCCCTTAACCGATCTTCACCAAAAACAATAGGTCTTGAGTACTCTACAAATCAGGGCTGTATGCAAAACATTATTTGATTCTGTTTGAATTTGCGGCTGTTATCGTTTGCCATAGAAAATAAAACGTAAAAGGTTGCAGGTAAACTACCCCTTCCCCTTAACCGATCTTCACCAAAAACAATAGGTCTTGAGTACTCTACAAATCAGGACTGTATGCAAAACATTATTTGATTCTGTTTGAATTTGCGGCTGTTATCGTTTGCCATATAAAATACCCTTGTTAAAAAAACGTTGCAGGTAAACTACCCCTTTCCCTCAACCGATCTTCACCAAAAACAATAGGTCTTGAGAAATCTACAATTCAGGGCTGTATGCGAAACATTATTTGATTCTGTTTGAATTTGCGGCTGTTATCGTTTGCCAAAAAAAAAAAAATTTCCCTTGATAAAAAAAACCGTTGCAGGTAAACTACCCCTTCCCCTCAACCGATCTTCACCAAAAACAATAGGTCGCGAGTACTCTACAAATCAGGGCTGTATGCAGAAAATTATTTGATTCTGTTTGAATTTGCGGCTGTTATCGTTTGCCATAGAAAATACCCTTGTTAAAAAAACGTTGTAGGTAAACTACCCCTTTCCCTTAACCGATCTTCACCAAAAACAAAAGGTATTGAGAACTCTACAATTTAGGGCTGTATGCAAATAATCTTTTCATTCTGTTTGAATTTGCGGCTGTTATCGTTTGCCATAGGAAATACCCTTGTTAAAACATAAAACGTTACAGGTAAACTACCCCTTTCCCTTAACCGATCTTCACCAAAAACAATAGGTCTTGAGAACTCTACAATTCAGGGCTGTATGCGAAACATTATTTGATTCTGTTTGAATTTGCGGCTGTTATCGTTTGCCAAACAAACAAAATTTCCCTTGCTAAAAAAAAACCGTTGCAGGTAAACTACCCCTTTCCCTCAACCGATCTTCACCAAAAACAATAGGTCGCGAGAACTCTGCAAAACCGGGCTGTATGCAAAAAATTATTTGATTCTGTTTGAATTTGCGGCAGTTATCGTTTGCCATAGAAAAAAAATCTACAGACAGACAGACACACAGACAGACAGACACACAGACAGACAGACAGACACACAGACACTTTTCGGAAAACGACTTTTTTTCATGTTTTGAGTGTAGTAGAATCAGAATCTGCAATAATCTCGAACACGATTTTTTTTGCCATCACCATACTTCCATTCCTTAAGGAATATGGAAGTAAAAAGGGTTAAGTCAATAGTGGATAAGATTAATATTCTTGTGTAACATTATATAAACTTGTATAAAATGGCAGCGAAGAATGATGATGTCAATGAAGTAACTAATGTTGACAATTTTGATGAATCGGCTATTATGCATAATATTGAGGTCCACTCGACTCCAGATGGGAGTCAGGACAATAAAATAAAACCAGATATTACAAATGAAATAAATAATACAGATGATTCGGGGATCCAAATAACCCCAAAATTGAATAGGGAAAATAAAATTAATAATGAAGTCAGCTTCACTGACAAAAATGTAGTAGCACAATCTACCCCAACGACAACACGAATTAAACAGTTGTCAGTGGAAGACATGTGTAATTTCATGAAAACAATATCTGATAACTTGAGTAGTTTTAACGCGAAATTGGATGAACAGAAGAGTGACTCGGACGCTAAATTCAATGTACAGAATAGTAAATTTGATATTATAAATAGTCGTTTTGATGCAAGTGATGTTAAGTTCCATGAGTTGATAAGTAATATTGACCAAAAATTTGATAAGCGTTTATATGATATGAAAGACAATATTAATAAACGCTTAAATGAGACGAATGAATGTTTCAATACATTTAAAGAACAAATAATAGAGTCAATAGGAGAACAGATTAAAAGTAATAGTAATAATGACAATAAAAAAGTAACAAGTGAGAGAAATAATGCTGAAAATGATGATATAATTAAGAATGTGGTATCAGAAAGTGATACGTTGAAAATAGATAGTGAAACAGTAAGTGAGAGTGAGAAAATGATAAGTTGTAATGGAGTAATAATTAGTGTTGTTGAATTAGAAAAAGAATGGAAAGAAAGAGTAGATGAATGTGTAGGGCAGAGGGTAAATTTTCCCCTTATTTGTGATGAACCAGAGTGTTCAAAAGTGTTATTTTTGGGCAAGAGACCCTTATTAGTGAAAGATTTGAGTTGCTTATTTTTGTTGAATAATTTTGTACCCTCTGCATGGAATGAGAGAGAAAGTATGATATGGTGTTATGATGAGAGAAGTTTAAATATAGAATGGTGTAGTGAAAGAGAGACAGAATTATACAAAGTAAAGAGAGACTATAATGAGTTGAAAGAGATGTTAAACAACTTGAAGTACTTACCTGTTAAAATAGAGAGTGAAGATTATTTTGTTGATACAGTTTTAAATAATAATAATTTACCTTATGATGAAAAAGTAACTGACTTGATAATGAATGTAATTACTGATGGAGACTTAACCGATGTACTCAATGTTGACCTGGTATATGATTATTATGGCAAAATGAACAAACAGAGATTTTATGGTTACTATATACAAGATAACCGTATACGGAATGTAAATAAAATTGAAAAGTGTTATGTGAAACCCCGACTAATTTTTGACGATGGAGGTTGAAATTCATAAATGAACAATTTTAAATATGTTAATATATGGTAATGACCTAGCTGATTTTACTTCCATATTCCTTAAGGAATGGAAGTATGGTGATGGCAAAAAAAATCGTGTTCGAGATTATTGCAGTTTCTGATTCTACTACACTCAAAACATGAAAAAAAGTCGTTTTCCGAAAAGTGTCTGTGTGTGTGTCTGTCTGTCTATCTGTAGATTTTTTTTCTATGGCAAACGATAACTGCCGCAAATTCAAACAGAATCAAATAATTTTTTGCATGCAGCCCTGATTTGCAGAGTACTCGCGACCTATTGTTTTTGGTGAAGATCGGTTGAGGGAAAGGGGTAGTTTACCTGCAACGGTTTTTTTTTTAGCAAGGGTAATTTTGTTTGTTTGGCAAACGATAACAGCCGCAAATTCAAACAGAATCACATAATGTTTGGCATACAGCCCTGAATTGTAGAGTTCTCAAGATCTGTTGATTTTGGTGAAGATCGGTTAAGGGAAAGGGGTAGTTTACCTGTAACGTTTTATGTTTTAACACGGGGAATTTCCTATGGCAAACGATAACAGCCGCAAATTCAAACAGAATCAAAAGATTATTTGCATACAGCCCTAAATTGTAGAGTTCTCAAGACCTATTGTTTTTGGTGAAGTTCGGTTGAGGGAAAGGGGTAGTTTACCTGCAACGTTTTTTTAATAAGGGTATTTTATATGGCAAACGATAACAGCCGCAAATTCAAACAGAATCAAATAATGTTTTGCATACAGCCCTGATTTGTAGAGTACTCAAGACCTATTGTTTTTGGTGAAGATCGGTTAAGGGAAAGGGGTAGTTTACCTGTAACGTTTTATGTTTTAACAAGGGTATTTCCTATGGCAAACGATAACAGCCGCAAATTCAAACAGAATCAAAAGATTATTTGCATACAGCCCTAAATTGTAGAGTTCTCAAGACCTATTGTTTTTGGTGAAGATCGGTTGAGGGAAAGGAGTAGTTTACCTGCAACGTTTTTTTAACAAGGGTATTTTCTATGGCAAACGCTAACTGCCGCAAATTCAAACAGAATCAAATAATGTTTTGCATACAGCCCTGATTTGTAGAGTACTCAAGACCTATTGTTTTTGGTGAAGATCGGTTAAGGGGAAGGGGTAGTTTACCTGCAACGTTTTTTTATCAAGCGTATTTTCTATGGCAAACGATAACAGCCGCAAATTCAAACAGAATCAAATAATTTTTTGCATACGTCCCTGAATTGTAGAGGTCTCAATGACTTTCGATTTTGGTCAAGATCGGTTAAGGGGAAGGGGTAGTTTACCTGCAACCTTTTACGTTTTAACAAGAGTAAAGTACTTGAAAATTTATTTAAACTTTTTGAAACAATGGTAATTGTTAAAAATAAAATAATTTTGTTGCCAGGCAATAAATTATAATTTTTTCATTTTAATGTAACATAATATTTTTCATTTAATACAGCAATAAAAAGGCAGGTAAGACAGAGCCAGGCTGTTTGGCTGAAAATGATTTTAAATATAAATCTAAGAATATGGAAGTCATGTATGGTTCTCCATACCGATATTTTGATATTGAAGTGTGACACAACTGAATAATTATTGTTGAAGAGTTGTAAATACATGTGTAGTGAAATTAATTGTATGTATTATAAAATGTTGAATTGTTTGTATGAAATAACATTGTTGTTAAATGTTTCAGAGGTTACACGGAGATATTGGTGTGTGTGTGGTGTGTATTTTGTATTCATGTCAATAAGTGGATTGTAAGTATAAAGTTCATAATACTAATCAGATAGAATAAAATGCTTACAGGTGTGAAAAAATGTTGATTCAATAATATGAATTGAGATAATAGCATTAAATAGAAATTGTAATTAAAAGAGAAATAATAACTGAAAGGTGAATTAAAATAATATTTGGCTTAAATTGTAAGAAATAGCCATTGATAAATATGTTATCTAAAAAATTTATAAAAAACTGAAAAGTACAGGTGTTAGTATGATGTAACCAGAATGTTTAGACTATGTGAGTGTTGAGACTGAGAGTGTTTATATAAACAGGTAGGTTGTGTGACCAATGTTTACAGCCAGATGTGTTGAAGTCGATAACTGTTGCAGTTTGATGAATCAGTATCTTGAGCAAAACCCTATTGTGACATAAAAGAATTAAAGTAAATTTTTTTACAAAATAATGAGGTATTTGTTGTAACTTAGAGTTGGAGAAATTAAATACAATCAAATTAATTTGATAATTAAATAATTGAAAAGACGATTTTAATAATAAATTTAAATTTATTCTGATTCAAACCTCAAATGTAATTGTAAAATAAATGAAATATGTACTCTCATTATTTAATTTTATTTATTAAACAAAATTTTTTGTTTATGCTATATAAATATGAGTAGGCAAGTAAGGATATAATTTGTATTTACTGTGAGTTAATGTTATGTTGTATAATTAATGTTGTCATTTTGGTTGGGGAATATTGTATGGGGAATATTATTCAATTTAACTGGAATTTATGTGTACCATTGTAAACCAATATTGTTTTATTAATACTATTGTTTAGGGTCTATAATATAAAATGAGCCAGTACGTTGTCAATGAACCAGTACGGCTAAGAGGAAACAAATCAGTTGTGGGATATGGAGTGATGGAAGGCCGCTTGTCGATTTTTTAATTGAATGTTCTAAAGTCAGGCGATACTGGGTCGGGTATCTGTTCGATTTTTCGGTGTTGGGATCTCGAACAGAGAAGTCCAGTAAGATCGGATGGGTGCTGTCGCAGTCGCCAGACTAGGGGGGTAAGAACCCATGATTTCAGTAGAGTGTTCAGGGGGGTTGCGGCGCCATATCCTCACTGATCCTCTTAGGTTTAGACAATAAGAGTTTGAACGCTCCGGCCTTCAACCTCTTATTGGGGGGGTATTAAAATCACCCCCTTCTTCTACTTCTACAAATGACAGTATCTTTGTTAACTTTGGTTTTTTTTTTTAAAAATACTATGATAATTAACATTACTAAATACGTATAAGAAAATTGAAAATGAACCAGTATATAACCACACACACACACACTTTCTTTTTTTTGTTAAGCTTTAACCAAACTCCCCTCTATTAGAGATCTCTGTTTGTAACGGTACAGAATTGTGAGCCACCCCAGTTTAATTTTATATTAATTTAAATCATCATTTTAAGCACTTTCCAAATTGCCAGACTTTCACCTGTGGGGAGCCTCCAGTACACCAATGCAACATACATACAGTTAGCCTAAACAATTGCCCAGACGGATTGCGTAACCGCCCAGCAGCAGGCTTTTTGTGAAACCCAGTCTGCAGTGTGTCAGTAGAGAGTGAACAACAGACAGCCAGCATCTCGGACAGTAAAGTTGTAATTTAAAATTAAACAGTGGCCTCGGGCGCAAGATAGGCCGAAAATAATCTAATCGGCCTATCAAGTAAAGTGTTAACGCGCAGTTTGCCAAAAAAATGTGCTTGCGAACAATGTAAGCCGATCGATTGAAAAGAATAGTGCTGTTATTTGTGAAACAGCCTTAAAATTTGGGATTGAGAAAATAATCCAAGTTAAACAGTATAAAATCAGTTTCCGGAGTGTTCTACAAACAAAAAGTGCGTAACACGTGGTGGCGGAAATTGTGGATTGCATTGACCAGATGAGTAGCCAACTAAAGAACATAATCAATTGAATAAAATCAAACACCATTTTTAGTAATTTCCTTTGTTATGTATAACGTGTTAAATTTGAAGACGTTATCTATTATTAAGACGTTTTACGTATAAATCCGTGGGGTCAGAGGTTAGCAGGGTGATATTATTATTTGCAATGAAATCGCGTATTTTATCATCATAATCATTCTTATTTATAATAACCAGAGTGTTACCCTTATCCGCTTTAGTGACAAGGGCTTGATCGTCAGATAGTTTTTTCTTTAATGTTTTTAAAATCCTACGTTCGGCATTATAATTAGTCATAGAAGGAATGGGAGAATGTACGTTATTAAGTTGGTTACATATAATTTTGTTAAATTTGTTATTTATTATGAACCGTGCTTCATCTTGTTCTTTTTGATCACTAATTGCTTTAATCACAGTTTCGGCACTAGCAACTTCAGTTAGAATGTGCCTTGTGTTGAAGTTCGGCTTATGTAATGGGAGATTGTATTTTAATCCTTTATTTAAAAGAAGTCTTAATTGCAGCTTAAACATGTGTACACATCTCTTTGATGAACGTACTAGACGTTCTTTAAAACCAATTAATTCTAAAGCGCCCGTTTTATCAGGTCTGCCAAAGCTTCACAAGGAGGGGATTCCTATTAGACCACTAGTAAATTTTACCACTGCACCCGGTTACAAAGCAGCTAGAAAATTAGTGAGTATATTAAAACATAATTTACATTTGATTAATAATCGAAGTTTGATTAATAGTTGTGATTTCGTTGAAAAAGTGAAAAACCTGATGATTGAACCCCACTATAAACTTATTTCTTTTGACATTGTGAACTTGTATACAAATGTACCGGTGAGTGAAACCTTACGCCTATTAAGATCTAACCTTGTTAACACCAATAAACTGGATGCTAATTGCATAAATGAAATATTAGAATTGTTGGAAGTGATTTTGGACCAGAATTATTTCACACATAACAAACAGTTTTTCAGACAGTTGGAGGGGTTAGCTATGGGTTCCCCACTCTCTAGTATTCTAGCGGAGGTATACTTAAATTACTTTGAAAATTCTTTCTTGTTTGCAAACCCTACGTATAATTACAATGTGGTGTTCTATGGTAGATATGTCGACGACACTTTTATGGTGTATAAAGGCACAAATCGCCAAATTGACAAGCTCCACAATTACTTGAATGGCATTAACAACAAGATACAGTTTACTTTGGAGAATGAAGTTGGAGGTCGGTTACATTTTCTGGATTTGACAGTAACTAAGAATTTTGTTACTAAAAAAACTATGTTTTAATATATTTAGGAAGCCCACGATGACTGACGCTGTCATACACGCCTCATCGTTCCACCCCATTTCACAGAAATTAGCTGCATTCCATAGCATGATACATCGCTTGTTGTCTATACCCCTTAGCATCGAGGATTATATCGAAGAGTTAAATACCATTAAAGTCATTGCGTTTAACAACGGGTACAATGAAAGAATAATAGATAATATTTTAAAAAAACAAAAGAAAAAGAAGAGTAACACTATTAAAAATGAAACTAAAGATATAAATAATAGAAATGAGAACCTCGAAACAAAGGCACGCAAGTACATTGCAGCACCTTATACGCATTTCATGCCGGGGATTTTTAAGTCAACCATTAATAAAGTTAACAACATAGTCGTTTCCTATATGACTAGTAATAACATCTTGAATAATCTCCGCACCCGTGAACATACCAGTCTTGAAAATAAAACGGGTGTTTATAAGCTAGTCTGCAACGACTGTGAGGCTTTTTATGTGGGTCAGACGGGTAGAGGTTTTTTGAAAAGATTTTCTGAACATAGACCCCCTACACGAGTTTACAACTTCGACAATATCAAGTCAAATTTCGCCAAGCACCTCATAGACAACAGTCACAGTTACACGGATTTTAGCTCAAATTTAATACCCCTTCATTTCTGCAGTAAAGGGAGTTATTTGAACGCCCTTGAAGAATATGAAATTTACAAAGCATACAACGACGCCAGTACCAAGCCACATGTGTTGAAAGACCAATTACAGTATAAGTCAAATATACTGTACGATACCGCTATGAGATATAGTCGAGATAAGGCTTAGATTACGTCAGTACGGCGCGTGTTGTCTTGCAAGGCACACCGAACATTTTTAAAGCGAATTTATGTACATAGTTTAATTGCCGTATTGTGTTTTTAATATTTTGACAAATGTCATTATTTATGACATAGATTGATTTTATAAGTTCTGATGATGAGGCAAGTGCCTTGAAACATATAAACTGGAAAAACATCAAGGAAAAAAAGCCATACACGGTGAGTACAGTGTATTTGGTTAACAAACACGTGGCTTGGGACTACAATAGGATTTATTCCATTTAAATCAATATAAAAAGGTTGATTCAAACCCGATGAACAACTAACCTATAAGTACGCTTATTACAAGTAACAGCGCTAAACGCTTGCAGCTGGTGGAACGGGAGATTGCTGAACTAGCGTGTGTTTAGTACAAAATTTGAATAGAATTTTCTAACATCGAGTGACTAGGGTTGACAAGAATACCATTACATTCAGTCAATACTCAATACATATCGCTAATATTACCCAACCACTGAATACTAAGTTAAATCTATATCGTAATATGATTATAAGTTAAAGGAACATAATTATAATTATGTTTGCCTAATAATATATTTTCAGGAGGTTTCATCGGTAACAACCGAATAGATATATTTATTAATAACATATTAATTAAGACAGGTAACAACATTTTAATTGCTACAAATTGTCACCTTCAAAGTTATTCATAACAAATTGGCGCATACCAATGTGGAGCTTGATTGAACCCCAGTACACACACTCACATACTTGTAAACGTTTTATTACAAATTGGAACCCAACAGTGGTGCTTTCACACATCTTCATATAAGTAAATAAAACATCGTAACTCGTTTTATTACAGATTGGCTAGCCCAAACAGTGGGGCTTTTGATTAAAAAGGAAGATCAGGAATTCAGAACTTGTAAAGTTATTACAATATTCAATCACTTTCTGCTACAGTCCGTTTCTTGATATATACAATACATTTAATATTTATAAATATTAAATGTATTATATATATATAAAACGGTGGCGGCTGGTGGTTGAAAAATTTGGGGATTGCAGTTGGGTTGGATGGTAATTAAATTGTTATTTCTCTCTATGTCTAAACTTCCTCCCCTCCACACAAACAAAATAGTGCAATTTTATTGTCACACCCACATAACCACGAATATTTATTGTGTAAATCTTTTTTAAATTATGATTAAATATTGTTACCTGATTTTACACTTTGATTAAAATTTGGAAGGTCTGGTGTAGCCTACCGACTCTCTTAATTTCAATTTTTTCTCCAATAGGACGTAAACTGAACAGCGTTTTCATTAAGTTTACAACAGAATTCATTACGTCCTACCAGTTAAATATAATACATATCTTACACTATGACACCTTATTTGTACTATTATTACATTTAACGATGAATTGGATTGACACTTAACTAAACACTAACGAATTCACTAACGTAACAAATTGTTAGTAACAATATAATCTTACTAAGTCCAACCTGGCGTACCACGTGTTATTTGCCAACAAACAGACTGGTGGCGCGGGTGACGTAAAAGCGGGGGTTTGCAAGGTCCCTAATCACACCAAGCGGGCCCATATTGTTGTAATGAGTAACATCCGAGTCTAACCAGCCAGGGCACTACTCCACTGTATTTCCCCATATACAAAGCGCGGTCACAGTTGGTGCATACACCGTGGCAAAAGCGTGTACGGTTTTTAGTATTGCTCTGTGCTTTTCAAATGGCAAAATGATTAATTACGATGGATTTAGTTTGAAAACACTATTATTAATTATTTTGTTTTATTCATAATTCTATAATTTAAAATACAATTCGCGATTTAATGGGGGGTTGTGCAACAGTGCAACCTAAGCACGGGGCCGCCACTGATATATAACATAAAAGTAATGAAACGCAGATATGCGGTAGGAACTGAATATTCTTAGTATACTCGACAGGATCATCCAGTATTGGCTGAATTGGGAACATCTTTGCCGAATGGATGACTGTCGCATTCCCAAACAACTCTGGAACTATAAGCCGAGGGGACAGAGAGGTGTGGGACGTTCGAGGGGAAGCGCTGGAGTGACCAGCTTTAATCTTTCCTATTTGAGACCAGAACAAACCATCCTTGGTTTAATCCATGAAGATGATGATTGACAACATAAAAGTAATCAAAAACAAACCATTTAAACCCAACTATTTCCACGTTGAATGGAATCAGAATGGAAATAAATGATAGCAGGCAAGCAATGATTAATCTAACCTTTTTTGCTACATTGGTAGAATTGTAACAAACACAAATGCTATCACGCAATTCACAAACTAATGATCTCTCAAACTTTAACTACATAAGTATTTAAATAAATGGTTACCTTGTATTTTTATTACTAAAAAAAAAACATATCTTAGATAACCGTGTGTCACCTATTTCAACACTTCCTTTTTTATAACATTAACCACCGTTATACACTCATTACATTACAACAAAAATGGCATTCAGTGACATTACATTTTCACACTTTAAACAATTACATCTTGATGGTATTACACCATGAGCTCTCCAAAACGTAATGTGTCAATAAACTGAGTAACTGAAAAAATCACAATTAATGAAATAAAAAACTTGATTATATGAACTTATTGAGACCATTTTCATACACTGACTGATCACGCACTCAAAAGTGAGCATACTTTTATCACTTACATAAGGTAGGTTTGTAACTGTCTAAATAATTTGCAAACAACTCACGTGAATATTACTTACCTCCGCGATCTTTTTTACGTCCTTATCCTGATTTTGACCACTTTACTATGACTTACCAAACAGAAGTCTCCAGATTTTTTACAGGTCGCAACCAACATTTGGACTAAGGAAATGTGGAAACCTTTTTTACACTCTTCCCAAAAAAAAACTTGAATAATTTAGACGAATATTTAATTCCTTAAACCAGAAGTTCTCACAGGCTCATTAGACGAGTTTGATTGCACAGAGACTAGGAAATGGTTATGGCAAAATAAGTATTCTAACACATGTTTATGTTAATGAACCAGATTATTTATTATAACTCAAAATTAATTTCTTTTTACTTGTTTTACTTTCCGTTTCGATTACGTTATAAACAATAGTACAACATGAAATTGTGTAACCCAAATTTTTAATCTACCAATATTTTCTCTAGAAACGGTTATGAAACATAATATTACTTAACTAAATTTTAGGCATACTTTTCCTCGACAAACCAGTACTTCGAATGCATACACTCTCTCTCTCTCTCTCACTCTCTTTAAACCCCCCTAAATTTGAGATCTCTTTACTATTTCTGAATGGTGATTTTAGGAAAAGACAAATAGTTGTTAGATGTTGGCCAGTCGATCTAGTTTGATGAGTACTTATCTGGAACGGATATCCAATATGTTACGCCATCACTCGCAGTCACTTTTTTCTTATTAAACACTCGAAAACTGTTCCACACCGTTAAATAAAGTTTAAGGTGCACTTTTCCTTTAAAAAGAGTTGTTTATAACTGTTTGAGATTCATTTTAACAATTTCCGGTAGATCTACACTGAATTTGCCTGTGGGCTCGGTTCAACACAACCGTACGGCTTTTTGATGTGAAACGACTGTGGCGAATGTCGACTGGTAATCGTATACTATCTGGGGCGGTCACATGGTTCCCCTCGTACTCCGCTTCCCCTCTCATCTGGACCCATCGAAGATTCTGGAAGTCAGAAATGCATTGTAAGATTGAAAGCACGTGATCCGCTCATGGTACCATCGTGACGTCAGACTAATTACTGACATACCTTACCTTATATGGTAAGGTATTTTGTGCCGTGCGGTATGGTCCAGTTAAATATAGCCGTTGACTCACCTACGCGTGGTTCCAATTCCCAACATGTGCCTTGTACGGGCTAATACCTAACATTAGATAGACAGGTTTATGTTAAAGATGATTAAAAATGATTCTACCCATTTTGTCCCATTACAGGTTAAATTATTAATTATACTTGTATGATAATAATTTTGTCTTTCCGGCATTTAGTATAACTTAAAATGTTAATTACTATCCTTGAAGAGAAGTACATTACAAGTATAACCAAATCAAAGATAACAACATAATAGTAAACAAGTACCGAGTACTTTATTCTTGGGTCTTGGTTTTGAGATTGAACTTGATTACTGGTTCCTAGCTGACAACTTAATTATATTCTTTATTAGCAATCATTACAAAGTTTTGAGATGACAACCCCCCCCCCCCCCCCCCAGAATTGCCTATGGGACTACAAACATTATAATCCACAATCTATACATATTTTATATTAAAATTTACATGTGGCACGCAATTTTAAACATAATAATACAGAGTTCTATTATACAGACTAAGGATTATACTGTGTACACACCTGTTTGTCTTCTGCAGACATATCATCCATATCTTTTGGTAAAACCACAAGCAATGCTCCAGCTTTGGCTCGTATTTCGCGAAAGTTATCGATTGTAATATCCTGTAGACGTGCCACAATACAATGTCGAGATGTACTCCATCCTGACAGCGAACGTGCCTCTAAGTTTACTGGGGCACTACGGCAACCTAAAACAATGCATTATATGACGAATAAACAAATCCCAACTGGGGACCGGTAACTAAATAGTGTAGCCATTCTAAAACATTTCGACAGTATTGTATTTCATATGAAAATTACTCCTTTACCAACTTAATAAAACATAAATAGTGTATATGCAATTAAGAAACAATTAATTCTGAATAAAGTTATGCTGTATCATTCTTGGGTGATAAGCAATTACCATGCGGTACTCCATGAAGATCATATTGCTGCATTCTGTATACTGGAAATTCATGTGACGCCCCAACAGGATTAACAGGTGAAATAATTATAAAAATTGGTAGCGCAATCAGCAGATAAAAGGGAAAGTAACCTTTAAATAATTCGGATAATTCATCTGCTTCGCTAAACCACATTTTTTAAAATATATTTGTAGTGTACGTAGAAAACAAAAGTGCTTAGTACATTATGTAATTTACAAAATTAATAAGAAAATGTGTGTTATGTTTTTCGTTGCACTAATTTAATTTTCACTTATCATTCCACTTTATAAATTCCAACCTAGCCTAGCCTAAACCAGTTGAATAACAGCCAACAGCTTCATAACACATGACATGATCCTATGTAAGTGTGAGCAACATGACAATACAAATTTTCCTAACAAATTCAGTTGTTTCATATGGAATATTTGGATGTTATATTCATTCATGTATGAAAATACTTTTACCTTGTGGGTTAATGAGTTACACTTTAATCTATTCATTTTAAGTATACAACATGTCGCACATCGATCTTGAAAATAATAAATCTAATTTTACTAGCTCTACGAATTTGAGCTATTTACTGTATATTATAATGGTTGTTCCAGTCTGTTGGAGTATATTCTTTGTTCTGTGATTAAAAAGTATGCAGCTAAGAGTTTTAAAATGCTTATATTGTAATAATATTAAATTAATATTATAGTTTATGATTTCGATAAATGTTGTAATAACATTAAAAACTTAAATGAGAACACGGAAGTTACACAGAACTCGTATTCTATATTTCGATATTATCCCCACCACCAAACGGTAAACGTGATGAATCGACTTTGTGATATCTTTGGATCTTGGATGAGTACTGAAGAAAGGCTTGATTTTTAGCCGAGTTTCTCTTCTACCTTCGAAGCGTTTAGTCAGGTACTATTACAAATTGTATTTGGTATTTGCGCATGTTTGATTTGATGTCCAAATTATTGTTTTATTACTTAGGTTGACTCATTTTGGTGTGTTCGTGTTCTAGGTGAAGGCGAAAATGGAAGATAGCGGGGATATTGAGGATGGAGAGGTAAGTTGAAAGTTTGAACGTTACTTGTGCGTATATGCATTCTCGTTTGTAAACTATATATAAGTTTGCTTAAAGTAATTCTAAATTTGGATAATATAATATCATGGTGCGTGGTGTGTCAGGTACTCCGAAAATAATAGTTGAAATTCTTAAAACTGTTAAGAGTGACAGCAGATAACTTCCATTGTAGTTTGCCCGAGACCACCATTTCGTTAAGAACGCCGTTACATTTAAGTGTTGCGGCTCGAGAATAGTTTTTTGGAACATAATAAATATACGTCACAAATTAAAACGTATAGTCAGTGAAATATTATTTTATTAAGGTTTAGAAAAAACTAACAACTAAAATTCGAAAAAATGAAGCAAGTTTCGTATACCAAAAAAATTATTATAAAAACTATCATTGTATTGGAGGGAGGATAGCGGTAATTTGTTGAATAAAATGTTCTGTTACTTCTTATTTGTTTTCACTGTTAATAATTTTTAATTTAAAGTCAAGTCTAGCTGATATACGGCATTAGTATTAACCCATTGTGATCCATGACGTTTATTAGTACTGTAATGTATGGCATTCATAAGTCTTCTGTTGTTTTCAGAATATACCTTCCAGTTTTTATTGTGACGTTTTTAAGTATACACGTATGTGAAAAGAGCTTTTATTTATCATTACTGTTATATAGAATTGTGAGTTGTTAGTGGACATTTGCAATATTCGTATGGTACAAACAGCAGTGCATATAATGTTAATGAAGGCAATTAATTACTTGAAATGTACAGTGCATCATAGTTCACGATAGAAAAAAAAATATGGCACCCCAATACCAGCGCGGCCCAGAAAGTCGATAATTGCCTTCATTTTACATTCCTAGTTATTTTCAGTCACTTAGATTATCAGGTCCAGTTTGTTTAAAGAACAGTTCCCTTCAGATTCATGTACAATTTCTGTTTTGGTGGAAGGTTATTGGCCTTGATGGAAAGTAATATCTGGTGTGTAGCGTTGAGGATGGGTTTAAAATGTGTGTAATTAATTCTTACAGGACCATTTTCATTTGGCTTTTAACAATTTGAATACAACTTTAACATATTTTGCCTATTTGAGAAAAATTTTCGTGTAAATCAAATTATAGTATTAAATATAAACAAAAATTAATGTATTGGTAGATTGTTATCCTGTACTTGTATTACTGTAAGCATGTTTATATGCCCTCAGTTGGTCATGTTATAAAATCGGTTGGGGTTATGTCACACACCGTCAATAATTAAAAAAAATTGTACACTTTAAACACTACAATACAGTTTACATGGTTCTTCCACAAACATACTTATTTACGAATCAGGACTTGTGTTTTAACGGTAATGGTATGTGACTTCCTCAGCTTTGCCAGTTTAAGAAGTTCTGGTTCGTGACACTGCAGATGGATAAATAATGAATAACTTTCATGCTTAAAATCACTATTTGTTAGTTTTTAATGGAAAAAAGTATTTTGTGTGTGCAGTAAGTAGTATTACAACTTTTCGCACTTGAAATTTCGGTAATTATCGACTTTCTGGGCCGCGCTGGTATTGGCGTGACATATTTTTTTTCTATTCTTCTATGTTATATAGACACGAGAAAAATAATCTTAAACGGCGGTCAAACCTATTTACGGAGAAAAAAAATAAAATAATTACTCCCATAAGAACATGTAAAGTGAATGGCCGCCTTGTTAACTGAGCGACGGCGCACAAATGCACAGTAAATGTTTGAAAAATGGTTCGCCTTAATTTTTGCAAGAATTATATGAAACAATGAACTATAACCGGCAGGTATCGGCTCAACTCGCTTTTCATCCAACTCGCTTGTAAATGTTTGAAAAATGGCCGTCCTGTACCGCTGTTCCATGCGTTCTTATGTGAGTAATTATTTAATTTTTTTCTCCGTAAATAGGTTCGACTGCCGTTTAAGATTATTTTTCTCATGTTTATATAGTATAGAAGAATAGAAAAAAAAATATGTCATGCCAATACCAGCGCGGCCCAGAAAGTCGATAATTACCGAAATTTCTAGTATTACTTTTTGATAGACAGTAAAATATCTCATGTATTCATACTAGTTTTTGTTTGTATAATGGTGTGTGTATGTCTACACACAGCTGTATTAGTATTGGAATGAACCTTTCATGAATACTCTGGAATATCCTAATAAGCATGAAATGTAAGATATGTTTAATAGTATATTGCCCTATAGTGTTCAGGTCTGTAGACCTAAAGGTTTTAAATACTTAATATTAATTATTATGAGAGAAGTGTGTGTGTGTGTGTGTGTGTGTGTGTGTGTGTGTGTGTGTGTGTGTGTGTGTGTGTGTGTGTGTGTGTGTGTGTGTGTGTGTGTGTGTGTGTGTGTGTGTGTGTGAACAATATAATACTGTTTTGTGCGATAAGAAAAACCATAGAAAATTATAGTGAAGTCATTTATATTCCAATACATTTAATGATATAAAACATATTTCCATTTACCGCCTTTGACCCCTCTTTCTGTAAAAATAAAGGTTGACAATAGCATGTGATTTGAACGTATTTATAGTGCAGTAATAACTCAACTCAATGCCATCTGTGAAGTCATAGTTATTAGATGTGGTGGTGTATTATACAATTAACTTTATATTTTGTAACATAATTTTAATAGAATCATGGTACAATTTTCCAAGCATATTGGTCCAGATGTTTAACATACTGTGAATTATCAAACAGCTATAATCCTCTTTCAGATATATACCTTAGGCATGCATCTGTTAAAAAAGAAGCATTGTTCAGATTATATTGAAATTCGTATCAGCATAATTTGCATGTTCGTAGAAGGTATCTACAATAAAGTGTACGTTTAAAAAAAAATTTGCATTTTCTGTTCTGGTTCATTTTAATGTTTTGACTTTTGGTTCTTTTTCTGTAATATTTGGGTCTTTAATAGCTGATGCCACACTAACAATTTTTTGTCTTATCAAGGAATTTGTTTGAAATTTAAAAGAAAATATGCTATTTATGTTCTGGTATAAAATCGTACATGTTTTGTGAGCATAAATACGTCGTAAGTGTTGTGTGTTTTTAATTTAAAATTGTTTAGAAAATGCAAACAGAAATCCTAGATTCACAATATAACATTATTAGAAGTGTCAAAAGAATTCTGATACATATGTATTTTAGGTTTCTGCCCTCTCCCCCTTCTATCTCTGCCTGTGTTAATGGCCCATATTTTGGATTAGTTCATTGATATGCTTTCCAATTAGCTCATACAGGTTCGCAAGATGTTCTTTACAATTAGACTATCGTGTTGCATTTTTTGTTTCTATTTCATTGTGGAGATTGTATCCTTTGGAGTACTTCATTCCCCGAATTTTTAATATTTCTCCACTCGGTACAAGGCTTTTTAAATAAAAGATTGTATTAGTTGGTTTCTTTCAAGTATTTAAGAAACTTTTTGATTTCCAGGCTATTAATTATTTAGAGAAATGTGAATAAATTATGTACGGTATTCTCAGTTGACGTAACTGAAGTGATTGCAGAGTTCTATTTGATTATCACTTAGCTATATGCCTAGACACCAGTGAACAGTCTATAATACCTCTGAAGGGTTTAAGGCAGAAAATCAAATTATTTGATTATGCTTGGTTGAAGTAAAATTTTTGTTTCAGTGATCCATCGAGTTATTCTATAATTATGATGCTCTTAGCCAGTAATTAGTGATAGACAATGTAAACATAAATGATTGTAATTACAATTGAATATCAGGTTTCATATTTTGTAAAGAAAACTTCTATAGGAGGTCCACAAATGGGTTGGCTGTGACCCATTTTTGGTAAGTCTGTATTGGGGCAGATGTGTATCATTCACACGGGTGTTTTCCACCTGAGATTCTAATTGCTGTTAGAATAAAATATGTCAAATTTCTTGAAGTAAAATTACAAAATCATGTATTTTATAAATAATGCGCGTATGTATTTGTGCATCTTTCTTTGTCAGGGCTAGTCCTGTGTGACACTTGGACCCGTGCGAAGTGATTTTTGGATTTCTGCACTCATTCTCTTTGTAGTCCTTCCTGTATTGCCTGAGGTTGAATACAATTAGGTACAAAACACCAGAAAGAAGGGCTGTCTTTGAATTATTGGTCACTATCAACCAACTTGAATAGAATTATATTATTACCATAATTCTTTTGTCACTGCTGTTTGCGCCAATTCAGCTTTTTACCTTCATCTTGGAATGTCTCAGATTCGTCAATATACATAATCATATTATAATATTATAATCATATTAATATTGAGTTTACTGATAGTTCATTACAATTACGGAATCGTTTAACTGTACACAGAAATTGTATCGATCATAGGTCAGTCACACGCTTGCTTTTTAATTTCAAAGTAAAAAAAAAGGTTAAATTCATCAGTATTGAGGAACGGGCCAGGATATATAGAATATTCAGATTAGAATTTGCCAAGTTTTTTTTTTGTTATCTTGCTAACGTATTAAAGAGTTTTTTTTGCTATTATAAGGGACATACACATATTTTTGTAATGCATATGTTATATTGAGTGATAATAAAAACGGTACTAATCTCATGAAACGTGCAGAGGTCAGGACAGTTGTGTATTCATTACACTATCTCGTAACAGTTGGTGGTGTGTGTGTGTGTGTGTGTGTGTGTGCGCGCGCGCGCGCGCGTGTGTGTTGTAATTAATACAGAATGGCTTCTTGAATATTTAACAGTTGATTTCTTTCAGCTGTATTTTTGTTCGTTGTGTACTATAGTTAGTAATGGTTATTACTCATCATATAAATTCATATATACCTAGGTATTCGTAATCCAAGTTATTTTACAAGTACCAGTAATAAATTGTATTTTTTGTTTATGATTACATTTCCACTGACAGTCTGGCACATGAAGTTAACCACTAATAATGCCATAAACAGTATAGTTTCATATTGATATTGTATATCTGTATAAATTAAAAATAGTGATTTTAAGTTTGATGTTTTGTTGTTGAATATTCGTTATTTATCCATATTGTACTAAATAGGAACTACCGTTCGCTGACGAACAAGCGTCTACAGACTACCCTCGTACTCTTCAAGAAGCCGAGTGGTATTGGGGTGACATTACCAGAGAAGAAGTTAACGAGAAACTGATGGACACGCCTGACGGAACGTTTCTCGTACGTAACGCACTCAGCAAAGGCGGAGAATACACGCTCACGCTTCGTAAAGGTGGATCCAACAAGTTGATCAAGATACTTCACCACAACGGAAAATACGGGTTCTCTGAACCGTTTAAATTTGATACTGTCGTCGATTTAGTGAATTTCTACAGGAAAGTCTCTCTCGCGCAGTACAATCCAAATTTAGATATTAAACTGTTGTACCCCGTGTCAAGATTCCATCAGGATGAAGAGATCATCAATTCAAATGATGTCACTAAGGTAGCAGCAAGGTTTGTTGAACTAGACCAGGAATACCTTGCCAAAAGTAAACTGTACGATGATTGTTCTGAACAGTTTATTCTTACAGCAAAAGAGATTCAGATGAAGAGACAAGCACTGGATGCTTTTACAGAAACTATATTAACATTTGAGGAACAGATAAAATTGCATGAAAAATTTCAAAAAGAAGCTCAACCACACGAAATAAAAAGCTTATTGAAAAATGCTGATATGCTTTGGCAAAGACTGAAATCGCTTGAAGAAAGCCGGTCCCAGTTGGATGACAGTCTCAAGCAACAGGTTCTGTTCAATAGAACTTATGAACGTGAATTGAACGCTTTGAAACCTGTAGTAAGGCAGCTGTTCAGGCAACGTGAGAAACACTCGACGTGGTTAAAATGCCACGGAATAAAGCCACAACGTATTGGTGATGTTTTGTCTGTCGCCAATATGGGACTGGAAAAGTGGCCGCACAATGACCAGGCTACATGGTTTTTGAAAGAGTGTTCACGTGCTGAAGCGGAGCATCTGCTAAGCTGTAAAAAAGACGGTACCTTTTTAATACGGCCCAGCCGTACTGGACAGTACGCATTGACTATTGTGTGTAACGGAACTGTCAATCATTGTATAATATACAAAACAGATCGTGGTTACGGATTTGCGGAACCATACAACATTTACACTTCGTTGACATCGCTAGTGCTGCATTACTCTCAAAACTCACTGGAAGAGCACAATGACTATCTGACCACTACATTGACATACCCATTGCTGGCTGATAATGCTGTATGTAGTCCAAGGAGACCAAGTACTGTTGATCCTCACGCATACATTACACTTGACCCAATGTCAACAACAACAACGACTACGACGACGACTGTTGCTCGTTAACAGCACTGCATTGTTGTTGTATTGTTTTAAATCTCAAAGCACAAAATTCCAATAAGTGTGTTAGAAAAACAAGTATTTTCTCATTATTATTAACTTTAATATTATGCAAGATCATTATTAGCATATAATATGCATCATAGACTTTTTTTTTGTTATTTTTGGATATCATCTTTTTTGAAAATGTAATTTTTATATATCATCTTTAGAAAATTTATTTAAATTTAAACTGTTTGGTTTGTGTTTTGTTAATGATATTTTTGGGTATAACAACTATTATTTATTTTTGAAATGCATGTGAGTGCATATTATTGAAATTACTTACTGCATGTGGCCTTAAAAAGAAAAGAAAAGAGAGTTGTAAATTATTTTGCTGTGTGTTATTACAGCAACCAGTGTCTTTCCCCTCGATGTGTTCTGTGTGATTTCTAATAGAATATTGTAAAAAAATATTTACTCATTGTCC
Organism: Magicicada septendecula; assembly: GCA_034769895.1. Lineage (NCBI taxonomy): Eukaryota > Metazoa > Arthropoda > Insecta > Hemiptera > Cicadidae > Magicicada > Magicicada septendecula. Next base: position 1,406,159,763 of record CM068367.1, read on the forward strand.
GCCCATAGAATGGCATTAAAAATTTTTGGTTAATGGTATTATTATTAAAACTATTTGTAGCCAAAATTTAATTTAAAATTATAAAACATAAGACGTGCATGCGCGCTAAGTAGCAAGAGATCGCATTTGGGGGCAAGGTTGAACAGATAAAATTAATATGAAATTGTATGCGCATGCTTAACTAAAGGCCAACCAAATGCTGTAATATAAATTGAGACTAATTTTTTTTCCTTAACCTACAGTAATGTCATTTTGTACTGTAGTAATCATAAAAAAGAAAACAATGCAAATGTTTGATTTTCAGACATACTGTAGTTTTAACAGAAACTGTTGGTAATGATTTTTTGTTGTTATTGTAATTACAAAAGTTTTGAGCATTTAATATAAAAAAAACCATACTGCTGGTGTGTGGCTTTCATGTTGGTTTGAATTAAGTGGGAAACACAATGAATTGTGTTAGGAAGAATTGTCATTGCACGGGTCTCTGTATTTTGTAATAATAAAAATGTTTTATTACTACATTATAAATAAAAAAAACTGTGATAATATTAATAAATTGTATATATATATGTGTGTGTGTATGTGAGTTGTCATAATTTTTTATATGAATTTTTGTACAAATAAAGTGAAGCAAACAAGATGTATGTATTTTTCAAAACAGAATATTAATACTCTGTTGTATATATATATATAATAAAAACATATAATGTAGATGTTTTAATATATTTAAATATGAAAGCATGTTTTGTATACTGTGTGCGTTATGGTACTACTACTACAATTGCTGTTACTAGTACTACGTACGACTGTATATACTGTATTAGTGGTAGTGTCGGCATTGTTTTACCAGTACAATTTTCTAGTGTGCTTTCAAAGCACCTGTTATTTAACAAATCATGAGAATACCATATCTTTAGTAAATGTTAATTGTTTTTGTTGACAGTTTTATATATATATACATACATACATGAACAGTATTACTAGTCACTAATTTGTTTTCAATTTATAGTAAAGTGAAATTGTATTTTTTGTAAAATTCTCTTTTCTGCGCAGGTTAGTAGCTGATGGTGGATTAAACTGAATTGACTTTACGAAACATACACGTGTAATCACGTGCTTGAATGTAGATTAATTTGTGTATATTCAGTACAGTTTGTTTCGAATTTTTGCTAGACTTGAGAAAAGATATTGAAAGTAACATGACGTTATCATTTTTATAATATGTATACTTTATAAAAGATCGTGAATCAACGAAGTCAACAATTAAAAAACGGAAAAACTGAAACAATCATGAAACTTTACAAGAATATAACATTGTTGCCACTAGAATTGTATTACTTGTTCTCTAAAAGCGTTTAAAATTATTTGAGTTTTTGCTTTTGTTTGATAGTTTTTCGTGAGTGACAGCGTTAAATGATGTCCAGTTGGATTGATTTCTATTCTAACAGACTTCTGAACTTGTTTAGGTACAAAAATATTATCATGATTTGATAGTTAACAGGATGGATGAAAACACATTTTCTTTCTTTTTTTTACTGAATAATGGTATAATGTTTTAATTATATCGAATATTTGTGTCTTAATTAACCTGAAATAATGTGCAGATTGTTGTATGTAATAAACAATGATGAGAAGTATTATTGTAAAGAAACACTTGTGTAACTTAATATTATAAAACAAAGTCTGTTATAATTAATACAGAAATATATATTTTTTTTGACTTAAAGACACAAGAAACTGATACTAAAAAGTAATAAATAAACTTTGTTACTTTAATGTGAATAAAGTTTACTTTTTAAACAGATATTTTGTGTTTATATCTTCTACTCTTTTTCTGTTGTATTTTTAAATAAATATATCGGTATGGAGAACCATACATGACTTCCATGTTCTAATATGTATATTTAAAATAATTTTTGAAATGAAATATTTCTATAGAAACTATTTCCTTCTTCAATCTTAACCTCAGGACTGTGGTCACTAACGTATACCACCTCAAGTTAGCGCACTCGATTTTCATTGATGATGCCAGTCGATGAAACTGCCGAAACCTTGGTTTTGCAGAAAACATTGGACCACGGCCAAACAGCCCGGGAAGGAATTTTAACGACAAACTACTTCTTTGTTGCCAATAAAGTAGTACAGTAGAACCTCGCTAATCCGTCACCTGTGGGACTGGGGGTATGGTCGGAACGCAAAAAGGTCGGATTATCAGAAGAATACAAAATGTTTATTATTTCATTAAATGAGACAGTCTAAAATAAAATAAAACTTATAAAGTAGGCTACCAGGTTATATGATTGGTTATGTACAATAAACGATAATATGTACAGTCCAGCAATAGTGTAATAAAAAACAAGAAACACATTTTATTGGTGAAAAAAATCGGTAATGTTCTTTTGTTTGGCAGACGACTGTCTAGACTTAGCTGCAATGTTCCTCCATTTCTTGATCCACAAGATATCCATAGGTATAGAGGACGAGTTCTGTTCAATGTACTGAAGAGCAACATCAAAAGCTTTCTTGGCTTGCATATGCGATACATGGGCAGGCAGTTTGTCATCATCATCAGGGTCTTCATTTACGGTTTCTTCATCAACTTGCGAAATAGCGGCAACGATCTGATCGTCATTTAGTTCTTCATTTGTTTCACAATCTTCATCACATTTAGCAATCCACTCATCGTCATTTGCTTGGATATCATGTTGCAAAGTTTGTAAGTTGTTGACAATTTCCGGCGTGTCTGTGTCTTGCTCATTCCCAGTTTGTTCACTCTCGATCATCACTTCTGGCCAAAGTTTACGCCAAGATTTTTGCAGTGTGTCAGGTTTCATTTAATCCCATGACTCGGCTATTGTGTAAATTGCATCTTTGATACTAAGGGATTTCATAGCTTCAAAAAGGTTACAGCCTTCTCCGGTCTTTTCCAAAATCGAGCTGATGTACTTTCGGCGATAACACTTTTTCAGCTTCTCGATCACTCCTTGATCCATTGGTTGGATAAGGGAAGTTACATTGGGTGGAAGGAATGCAACTTTTATTTCTCCTTTTATCAATTCTTCTTCAGAAGGGTGTGATGGTGCGTTATCTAACAACTACAGAGCGCGAACAGAAGTTTTTGGGCCTTTAAGTTTTTTTCAACAGCAGGCACAAATTTGTCAAAAAACCATGTACAGTCAGTAGACTCAACTATCCGACCTAATGTGGCGGTCGGATAGCAAAAAGGTCGGATACACCGGAGCCGTAGGCATACCAGCCTCTGTAAGGTCAATAACCGCCACCCTATTGCGTTGAATGTACTTGTTGCTATTTGGATGCGTACGTCATATCAGTTTGTCCTTATAAATGACGTACAGTAATAAATGAATTAGAAAGAAATGAAATAAGAATTCGCAACTACAGTATCTTTCACAAAACCTTTATTTGAAGGACGAAACAAAATGTGTAGTTAACAATAAGTTGAATGAGTTTTAATTTATACGAAAGCTTTCAACCAAATTGTTAATATAAATCAAATTGTAATAACCTAAAACTACGTACTGTATAATGAAAGAACAAGTGAAACTTATATTGTCTAAGGTTTGAAAATGTCTGTAATTGAGACCTGCTTCTTTCCTCGCCGCTATATCCTTCCACTCGCCACTTCCACTATATCCATCGTAAACATATGATGTCTGCTGGTGTTGCTTCTTGCTGGCCAATGTATTCCACTGCCGTCTCGATTGCCTTCAGGCCTTCGGAGTGGGTTATATGATCGGAGGGTTCATCACCTTGTTCCTCTTCAATCGGCTGTTCATTTAATACCATCGCTACAATATCTTCGTCTGCAATTTCTTCGATTTCGTCCTTTGCCAACCATTCTGTGATGTCTTCCAATGAAGCTTCCTCACATTCGGGAACTTTTTCTAACAGCGATACAAGCGCAGTGTTATCAGTTGCATTTTCCACATCACATTGCTGTTCTACCTCTTCCCACTTATCACTGGCTCTGTGATCCAGCAAAATTTTCCACGATCACACAAGTGTTAAAGATGGAATTTCATCCCATGCCTTGGACACCCATCTGATGACGTCAAGCATGTCTACTGACTGTAGTGCCGTCACAACTTCTGTATTATCAATTGTCGTGATGATATAGCTTAGTAGCCTACGTCGATATTTCTTTTTCAAAGCTTGGAGCACTCCCTGATCCATTGGCTGACATATAGATGTAACATTTGCAGGCAAGAACAAAGCTTTTATGTCTCCATCTTTTAATTGGTCATTTGCTGGATGTGAAGGAGCGTTATCCAAAACTAGGATTGCTTTCCTTGTTATAATACATTTTAGGTTAGTTGTCACCAAGTCGCTTATATTAATATAATAGATATTTACCATAAATCCGCGTGCGACTTCGTTTTTCTCGTCTTATTTTGACGCGTTTCGGCAACGAATTGCCATCTTCAGAATTCTAAAAGATTTTAGTGTTTTTAAGTTTTTAACGATCTCCTATGAGTGATTAAGAATTCTGAAGATGGCAATTCGTTGCCGAAACGCGTCAAAATAAGACGAGAAAAACGAAGTCGCACGACGGATTTATGGTAAATATCTATTATATTTCCTTGTTAAATTGTTTTCAGCTAAATGTTTTTCAACTTGCACAAATTCCTGTTCAAACCAATTTTTGAAAATTTCTCCATTCATCCACGCCTTTTTTTGATGGGTATAATGCAGGGGCAAAGAACTTAAATCTTTAAGATTTTTAAAAGCCCTAGGCTTGCGAGATTTTCCAATCAAGGTCAGTCTCAACTTGTGGTTTCCGGTTGCGTTACTACAAGCTAAAACTGTAACGCGCTCCTTGCTCTTCTTGAACCCTGGTGTGGCCTTTTCCTGTTTAGACAGCAACATACGGTAATTCAAACCCGTCTCATCACAGTTGTACACTTGTTCTCCGGAAATACCTTCCTTATCAAGCAGGTCAAAAAATTGTTTTTTAAAGTCAGGAACAGCGTCCTTATTAGCAGACAATGCTTCACCACTAATTGTCATCTGATGAACACCAAAACGTTTCTTCCAGCGATCAAGCCACCCGTCACAGGCAGTAAACTCGCCATCGTCTCCTTCGATCTATTTTTTAAACTGAATCGCTTTTTCTTGGAGCAAGGGGCCTGAAACCGTCAATCCTTTCCCTCTCACATTTTCATACCACAGATATAAAGCCTCTTCAACTTCCACGTTTTCCTTTTTCCATAGTTTTTCTAACTTTCACGCCACTGCCACTTGCTTGCTTAGAACACCATTTTTCAACCTCTGCACGATTTCTTTGCCAATCACCCACAGTAGTTTTTCCAACTCCTAACTCCAGTGCAGTTTTGTTTACCGACTCACCAGAATCCATTCTTTTTATTGCTTGCAGTTTTTCTTCCAAAGTTACTACCACTTTCTTTCGTTTGTCACCCATATTTCACTTAAAAATAAAAGCCACCAACAATACTGTATACACACTTTATAACAAATTAACAATCCACGAACGACTGAACCGCACGGACTGACTTCTGGATACAGACTGACATGCACCTGTTACACACTCAAGTAGGAACACGAAACTTTCCTGTCACAACATGAATCAATTGGCGTACTGTATTGGTAACTGGTGATTCACGCGTAAGCGCCTTCACCCGCGTGGCGGGATTGCTCACATGACGTTCGAAGGCGCTAGTAATCGGATCGGAAATACTGCATACGTACCGTACTCAAAAAATAACTTTTTTTTTTTTAGTAGAGCGGGTCGGATAGGCCGGAGGTCGAATAGTCAGGAGTCGGATAGCCGAGAGTCTACTGTACTTAAAAAGTGTACAGTCCATCCAAGCTGATTTTTGGTTGCGGTAATAAACTGGTAGCGATAATAAATTAATGTTCTTGAACGCCCTTGGCGTTTTGGACTTGCCAATGACAAAAAACGGAAGCTTGTGTGTACCGTTAGCGTTGCTGCAAGTAGCAACGGTTAGCCTGTCTTTGGCAAGTTTTGATCCTAGTATCACGGTCTCATTTGATGCAGCAAGTGTTTTTGTCGGTAACATTCTATAGTTTAGGCCAGTTTCATGTATATTATAGACTTGGTCAGGTGCTAATTCATTTTCTTCAACAATTTTTTTAAATTTTAAAGAAAACTTTTGCTGCCTCGTCATCAGCTGATAGTTTTTCACCTGATATTGCGACATATCTAACGCCATGACGGGTTTTCCACCGATCTAACCAACCTTCACTAGCTGTGAACTCACCTTCAACTTCCAATTTTTTGTGCAGAATTAGTGCTTTTTCTTTGACAATAGGCCCAGATAGCGGGGGTCCTTTCCTCCTTTCTTGGCAAAACCACATCCATAACGCGTTGTCTAGCAGTTCCAATTTTGGCTTTTTTAGTGTTTTGCGACTTTTTAGTGCTTTCTCACCCTCTAACGTCACCGTACAAGATTCAATATGGATCCTCTCTATTTTTCCTCTAGTCCTTTATTGTAGTAACTCCCACATTGAGTTCCTTAGCAATTTTTTGGAGTGATTCCCCCTTGTCCGCTCTCTGTAGTAGTTTTAATTTTTCACTTAAAGGAAGAGTAACGTGTTTACGTTTTGCTCCTGACATAATGCAAAATTAAAAGTGTAAAAAAATATTTGTAAACACTAAAACTGTCACCAATTACTACGTACACCAATTCACACAGGACGAGTGACTAGCACGCACTAGACACTAGATGCCGGCTCACTGAGGCAGCAAAACAACTGACAAGTATGTAAACAAGCTGGTGAGTCATCAACAAGATGGCGCCTGAGCCGTGGTCGGACTAGAGAGGTTTTACTGTATTACACATGACATATAAATAAAAATTATGCCCTCCCCCTTCAAATAGCCTTTTCATTTATAGATATTTCGTGTACCTTTCTACAGTGGATTATTATGACTTTTTCAGTATACTTTTTTTATCAAAATTAAGTACTTTATTCTTGTTAAAACGTAAAACGTTGCAAGTAAACTACCCCTTTCCCTTAACCGATCTTGACCAAAATCAATAGCTCTTGTGTCCACTACAATTCAGGGTCGTATGCAATACATTATTTGATTCTGTTTGAATTTGCGGCAGTTATCATTTGTCGTAGAAAAAATTACCCTTGTTAAAACATAAAACGTTGCAGCTAAACTACCCCTTTCCCTTAACCGATCTTCACAAAAAAAAATGACTTTTCTTCATGCTTTGAGGGTAGTACAATCAGAATCAGCCATTATCTCGAACACGATTTTTTTGCCATCACCATACTTCCATTTTCTTATGGAACATGGAAGTAAAAAACAAATTATTATTAACTATAAGCAATCTACTAATTATGCTTTACCTGCTTAATAATTTCATCCATAACTACATTTAAGAGTATGGAACTTAGGGAATTCCCCTTGTCTGATCCCTTTTGTTACAGGTACATTATCTGATAATTCGTCCTTTCCGTGGCTTTTACTCTCACTGAAGTGTTCGTGTAGATCTCTTTTATTAGCTTTGTGATGTCTTTAATTATGCGTGTGTTTTTATAAGTGTTGTGTATGCAGGTCATTTAAACTATACTTCGTATTGTCTTATTTTTATTGTTCTGACGAACTTCACGGAGCGATGGGGCGTATAGGCCTAATTCGAAAAGCGATGTAATTTACACACAGGATGGATAAACTAGTAAATGTAAATTTTAAATTGTTCATAGGCATGACTCTGATAACAATTACCATGAATCTAAAATAACATAAATAAAAAAGTGTAATATGCTTATAATATATAAACTGTCTAATTTGGTTATTGTACCTGGTTAAACATTTTGCTACGCAACACGTGTGAATGGTGTAATGTGATTATTTTATAATTTTATGTAACTGTTCAATGTAATCAATATCCTGTAGAGCCCCAAGTGGATTGTGATAATTTTATGTAAAGTGAAATAAAAATTAAGTCTTGTTCAGTCTTGTCTTAATTCTCAACTTTATTTTATTATATATATTTATATACACACACACACACACAAATGACTACTCTTTACTTTTTAACATACATTAAAATTCATTGACATGCAATGCCTTTCTCTTCATTCGTTAGCTCCTTTAGATTTAATAAAATAATAACTCTTTCTCAGGGTTAATAAAAAATTAAAGCCAATGTACAGTCAAAGTCATACATAACAACATGTTATACATATTATAGAAAATATAAAAATAATAAATCAGTTTCATTAATGTTATGTTGGGTATGTGTATTGTGTAATGGGTTCTTTGGATTATACAAAAGAAACAATTTAATCTAATCAGAACAAACTAAAATAGTAAAATGAGAAAATGCTATTCATAATGTTTATAGTGTTTGTTATATATCAGTTCACTGTTTTAGTTCCTTTAAATTTAATAAGGAGTGAACAAATGTATGTCTTAGTCTAATCGTATTTACATAGAACACGCTCACCAAATTGCTGTTTAGTTTTATAACTTATTTTCTTGTTACAATTCTTCTGGCCTTCAGTTTCAGTGTTTTGTATAAAGTTCCTGAACTAATAAAAAGTATTTTATTAGAAATGTTCAGCTTTGAATTATGTGTTCTGATTTTTTAATAAAATCAAACAAATCAATTTTCTTTTATTTTCTATAGATTAACTCAGTAAAGCTCTTGGATTCACATGTTTTATGGGTCACAGGGTTGATTTTACAATTTATAATTACAGTAACATGATTTATTCTAAACTCATTTATACTTGTCCCTGATGTACATAATTAATTTCTAGGGATATATTCCACTAGTTATAAGTATTGTACACATTGCTTAATCTTATTAGACGAGTTAGATAGTTATTTTATATAAATTACATGTGTTACTCAATGTTTATATTATAACAAGATATATTTCCTAAACACTTATTTCACAATAATCAGAAAACATACATCGCTTTTTAACATTAATAACTGTTATTTTTACCTTTCTTACATTAGGTAGTTGGTAATTATGGGTTTAATATTATTTTAATTGCTTTTTTTATATTACTTATAGTCTGTAGTAATATACTGTCACCGGACAAAAGGCTTGCAGACCCTGAGCATCTTGCAGAGGGTTCATTCCCTAAAGACCAAACGTCTGTCTATAAAATGTTCCTCTGTAAACACGTGCAATTACACTGGCCAGCGATCCACAGGAAGAAAATCGCTGTCCACCTTTTCGGCTTGCACGCGTTGTGTTGGTGTGGGTTTTGGCACTTTTCATTTAAAAAGCATGCAAAAATTATATTGTGATGCTCACAACAAAACCCCGTATTGTACATTTACATATACATGATCAGGATATGAGGTAGATAATCACATGTCTAAATTATTTAGCCTTGTTAGTGCATTTATAACCCCCCCCCCCTGCAGTCACACACATTGCATACTTACAAAACTTTATGCCAATTTTATTAAATGACTACAGCTGGAAAGCATTCTCAATATTTTTTTATTGTAAATTATACTCTCATATGTGTTTGCCAAATGTGTTGTACGCAAGTTTTTCACACAAGTGTTAGTGTAGAGTTTCTCTAGTTAGTTGCTTTTTTCTCCATATCCACATATTGAATATTTAAAGTATTTTTTTTTTTTTATTGATCAGTTTCCACACCCCAACCAACAAAAACTTACATATTAACAGAATGTCTCAACACATTATTTGATGGAAAGCAATTTTGAACAGTTGTGTATGTTGAACTATTGTTGCGCGAATACACAGACAAAAGATGGTCCAAGTGGTATGTGGTCACAGAAGTATGCAAGTATCGCTATTGCCATATATTAATCATAGGTTGTATAAGACGAGTTTTCCGGCTGTTTGGCCGTGGTCTATGGTTTAATGACAAACCAAACATTTCAACAGCACCAATGGCTGCCATCATCAGTGGAATCTAAAGAAATCCTGAACGTAGGTTGTTCTCGTCAGGCCCACAGTACTGTGGTAAACGCTGACTATATTATTGTACAGATAGCATTGCGGGACATCTTCAACCTTTACCACATTCTTCAACGTTTGGTTTGTCATTAGACCATGGCCAAACAGCCCGGAAAACTCGTCTTATACAACTGACACCGGCCGTGAAAGCCTTAGAGCAATAATACTACATTAATTTAATCATACATACATATTATACAAATGTGTAATTATTATGGTCATACCTCGTAGCAAAAGTACATCTTGACAAGTACGGATCTACATACATAGACATTACCCATATACTGGTGTTGGTTTGGTGCTTTTACTTTCTGAAGCTAAATTCAATAAAAGTATTTTCCAGTGCAAATGTATACATTGGCCTGGATGTATGATTAAGAAAGAGAAATTATGGGGGGGGGGGAGTGAGTGTATCACCATTTATACATTGAAGAATACAAAACATCAGACAAATACAGTACTTTTCTCATCGTGACAACAGAACTAGTAAAAGTGAATGTCAGCAGATAGTCAAGTTCAGTTTAACTTTAACTGGGTAATAACAGATGTGTGAAAAGGAGACTGATACACAAACTTCATATATTTTTTAAAAGTCATAAATAATTATGTTTCTTTTTTCAATTAAAAAAGATACGTAGTGCTTCTTCTTCAGTGGCGCAACAACCCATTACTGAGTCAAGGCCTCCTTTAACAGCCTCCGCCAGTTGTCCTGGTAAAAACTGGCTGGCGAAAGAAACTGACAGGTTTCTGCACAAAAGTTTTACAGATGGGATGTGTGAATTCTCCGATCCAACCCCCAAGCTGGAGGACCAGGAACTTTGATTCGGGGTGCTCTTCCCCTAGAGAGTTGTTTTCACCTCAGCTGACGAGCTCTCTCTGCCCGGTCGCAGTAGGCTAACTGACTCAGCCCATGTGTGCAGCTGTTGGACTACTATAGCCTCCTCCGCCTCCACACTGAATGCACACCCTGCTGCCGATATGCACCATCCTGCCCGCCCAGGACCCAGGATACCCACAGGCTGTCCTGACAGAACCCCCATCTCTCGTTTGCTTATCGATCCACTCCGCCGAAGGGATTGGTTACTACAACCTTGGAGTGGATTGCTCGGCATAACAGGGCCCACCGACGTGTAGGTGAGAGTTCTCTTCTATGACAGCATATGTTCACATCACACCCCCTTTGGACCCCTAAAAAAGATACGTAGTGCATAAACTAATTTTTTAATACGTTAATGGTGGAAATTGACCAAATACAGCTATTTACTAACTTGCCAAGCATATGACTAAAGCCTGTTCTCACCCTTGAAATTTCAAATTGTACCATTTAAACTATGTTTAAACAGTCATGAAGTTACTGAAATGTTTTAGAAAAGAATTTAAGTGATCTTTTCTATATTTTAATGAACGAAGCACATTCTCAGTTGTCTCTTTTCTATATTTTAATGAACGAAGCACATTCTCAGTTGTGACTCTTTTCTATATTTTAATGAACGAAGCACATTCTCAGTTGTGACTCGACTGTTTTACATTTGTCTGTCCGTTTGCGGTATGTCTTAAAAAAACTTTTGAATGTGTCAACAGATTTTTGTAAAACTTGGCATGCGCGTCCATACTTTTACCCTTTTTTTTTATTGATCCCTCCAAAATGTGAGGGGGTCTAAATTTTGAAAAAAAAAATCGTAAAAGTCTGCATAGGGTATCAAATTAAAAGAAATTTTAACCAAAATATGAATTTATTAATTTTTTTTTAATTTCAAAATTTTAGGATGCCAAGACAAAAAACAATGAAAATTTTCATAAAATCAGAAATTTGTTTCGGGTATCCGAAATTAAAGAGAATTTGAAATACATCTGAATGTAAGGTTAATTTTTAGAAATTTCAAAATTTTGGATGCTGGGCTCAAAAACTAGGCACATGTTTGACAAAATTCCAAATTCCTTGTGGGATATCAGATTTAATGAGAATTTTAACCAAAATCTGAATATAGTTTATAGATTTGGAAATTTCAAAATTTGTTGATCCCAGGGCCCAAAAATAGGATAAAAAATTCAGCCAGGCATCAAATTAGAGGTAATTTTAACACAACTCCAAGTGTTTGGAATTTTTATTGTATGATTGTATTTATTGTAGTAACTACAGTTGTTACTTTACTAAACAAAATTAGTAATTGGGATTTTCATAATTTTTCTGAAGATTGAAAAATTATATAATATCAAAATTTATCCAATAAATAAATGTATATCATTCAAAATAGAAAGAGTTCTGCAGCACAGGGAGCATACTAGTTGATTCACATCGCCTTCTTTTACAATTTTAATCTTAAACATTTGCATTTTGATGTATTGATTAAAAAAAAGTGTACATTAACCTTAATACTACTCTTAGTCTATTCTATAGAAGCAAGGAATGCGTTTTAAAGTTCAAATGTGGTCTATATCCATTTAAAATATATATAGATAAAAGTACTCCAGCAGTGGAAGAGGAAATGTAGAGCAATGGCAAGTTTATTTTAATGCTACAGTTTGTAGATTACCAAGCTACATTAGCTCAAAATAAAGATGATCCGGAATATATGACAAGAACAACAAAGAAGAATATGAAAAATGGGAATGTCCATAAACACTGATAATACGCAATTCCTGTTCATAGGAAGTCTGTAGAACAACTTGTAATTAGAAGATGATGAATGGATCAATTCCTGTGGGACTTAAAAGTACCTAGGAGTGCTTACTAATGAAAATGGGAAATATAAGGAAGAAACTAGATCAAGACTTAGTGTGGGTTGAAAAAGGCAAGTAGGTTAAACGGAATTTGGTGGCACAAGGCAATATTAAAGGTACAAAATGGCATCTACAATACTGCTGTTAAATGTATTGCGTTATATGACGCTGAACCTGGAATTTCACTGAGTCTGATAAAGGAAAGTTGCGGCTGCAAATGGATGCACTGAGCAGACATTAGATGTAGAGTATCTAGACTAGATAAGAGTGCAAAATGAGACGATTAGGATAGCAATGAATTTGTTACACAGTGTTGAAACAAAACAATTATTCTGATGTGGACATTTGCACAGAATGAGAGATGAAAGATTTCCAAAAATGGACATTTCAGTACCCAGGACATAGGGTGAAAATATTCAAGAAACGCTAAAGGGTGCACAATTTATCTGAAGACCTGTATAGTGGTAGAGTACAGTAATGGAAGAAAAGTTTGGTAATCAGATAGAAACACCAGATGCTTTACCCCGAATAGTGGCAATGAATACAGTATGTATTTATTTGTAAGTGTATTTATAAATACATTTATTTATAGAACTTCTGGCAGACAAATTTGTTACTGAACCGTATTCATTATTAGGAGACAAAAGGTCCTTTCCATTTTTAATTATACCTGTGGATAATTATAAGATATTAAGCTTACCTTATTATTCTCCTTGAATAAAATTTTTTTAACCCTACATCGATCTTGAGTACAGTGTACAGTAAGATCTTAATGGACAGGTGTAGAATAATCTTCAGTACTTCTAGACTTTGTAGGTGATTGTAGGCTAGTGAAAATTATCGACATAATATTTAATTTTATTACAAAAATAACCTATTTAAATGAAAATCAAGTTATTTAAATTTACACAAAGAAACACTCGAGAACTGGTTAACCTGTGTGTGTAAGAAAGACAATGAAACCTTCGCATTTTATTACTTGACCCATTAGACAAAATCAAAATACACAGTTCTTTTGAGTGAGCAGATATCCTGAATCTTTGGCCTACCCGACTCTGCAACTGAGTGGTAACTAAATTGGAGGGGGGGGGGCAGCAGATGGATAAATCATCCACCCCCCTAGACCTATTGAAAATTTCAGCAAAACTCCATAATCACTTGTTGGTCTATTTCTAAGCCCGATGCCTGTGTTACAATAAAGCTTATAAATAAATGCAGAAATAAAAGGAATTAATTATTAATGATAGTTTTTTTTAACAATGACAACCACTCAACATTTGCTAAATAACGTACATCTTGCAGCCTTAGTGAAGGCAGAGCTTACTAAACTACTTGTAATGGGGCGAATTAGAAGGTTTTTTATATAGAAGCCGTCGGGTAACCAGTAACCGTACTTTCAACAAATTTTTATAAAGGGTTTTGTGCACACATGTCAAGTAAATAATAGTAGTTGGCTTTGTAACGGTGTGAATGTGAGTGTAAATAGCAGAGTGGGCTGTCTAATTAAGGTAAGGTGTTTATTGTAATTCTGTAAGTATAAGTGTAATACCATCATGTAACTATCAGTAAGGGTTTTATGCATTTTCCATGATTTGAGCCAAGAGGCCAAATAAATAACAATTTAATACTTAAAGAAAATTTTGAAGTAAAAAATAATATTTTAATTACTTTCTCTTTAAAAATGCGTTGCGTAAGTTATTACGATAACCTATAATCATATTTGCATTTTAACGTTTGTGTTGCGGACTCTGGCAGAAGGCGGAAAGGTAGGTGGAAAATAAAATAATTTTGTGTATTTGTATGTGAATAGAATATTACATACCTTCATCTTTTTCATCGAGACACACTTCCCTTTACATTACATGACTCCTGTAGTCTAATATCTCTATGCTCTGTAACACCGTCTTTGCCCAAATTAATCACGAGTCACTAATTAATTCAGGAGCTCGGAGGAGAAAGGGCTAATAAACAAAAATTGATTTTTTTTTACAGAATCCTATTTTCTGACATGTTAAGAACACAGTAATACCACTATCAAGTGTATATTCGCCCTTAGTATTTTGTAAATAGCATTGAAATGTATGGACTGGATAAAACCAGCCGAGAGCTTAGTGCTGTAATATGGGAGGAGTAAGGGTGAATATAATTTATATTATTATTTTTTGTATTTTACTTATCATTAATTATTTAAAAATAAAAGTGTAAACTAATTAGAATCTGTTTTTTAATACTGAAATACATATTCACCCTTTCTATCCTGAGAGTATTCACAAACTTTAAATGCGATTTCCCAACACCATGATTTTCATATTCGCTCTTTCTACTCCCAGCTCTTGAATTCTTGGTTTCCTTAACCCTTAACTGCCCCGCATGTCAATATGGACACGCATGTAGGGTACATTTTGAGACGTTGAGAAAATTTTTGTGGGAATTATTTGTAGGGTGACACGCCTGAGAATACTCCTACAACAATAGATTTTTGTATACAGAAGGTAATAAACGTGTTGCTATTTGTATTTTTCAGTTTACATACACATTTGTTTTAAGAAGTTAGAATTCTGTGAAAACTATGGACATAGACCAAGTGCAAGTACGTTATTTTGTTTATAAAACTTATGTAAACTCCCATAGGTGTTCGTAACTATTAAAAACAATATAGTCTAGCACACAAAGAGGTTACAGGTTTATCTAAAAACATTTACTAGTTTTATAGATGTGTCAATGTTAGTGTGTCCATATGGACATGCTAGGCAGTTATATCATATACTTTTCTGTATATTGTATTACTATGAACACATACGACCATTTGATAAATAATGTAGTATTTTAAGAATAATAAAGTAATAATCTGTACACCTCTGTATATTTTTATTATTTTAACAGCAGCTTCAGTTTTAATAATAATAATGCTTGAATTTGCGTGAGCCAATTTTTAATGTGAAAAGATGCTACCAAAAAGAAAAAAGGTTTATCCATGTATCATGCTTACATATCATTAGAAAGCATAAATGTTCCATTGGGGGAGTGGACAGATTAAATGAAAATGTTGCTATGTATCGGATCTACATAAGAAATAAGAAGTACTGGGCTCTGCTGTCGTGACTACTTGACGTAACCACCCATAATGCCTGGTTGAGTGCTCGTTTTTCTGGGAAAAAATGTGACATAACTGGAGTTTTGGTGTGAAGTAGTTGAAGTGTATCTCACTAGTTACAGCCACCCACCTAAAGTAGAAGGAAGGCCAGCAATATCGCTTTCTTCACAAACTTCTTCAAGAGTGTCAGATTCCGTACAGTTCGATACATGTAACAATTTGACACAAAAAATTGATAAAAAAAGATGTGCTGGAGATGGCTGCAAAAAGAAAACATCTGCAGTGTGAACCCAGTGTGTCGAAAGTGTAATGTGGGGCTGTGAGTCGAGTGTTTTGAGGACTTTTACAAAGTAACAAAAATGTATAATTTATGATAAACACTCTTTTGTGTTTTAATTAACTTTTATATGTAATTTTATAAGCAGAGATTTTATTTAAATAAATTATTTTATTTTTTGACTTGTATATATAACTTAATTTATGTTCCATACATAACTTTCCAGCTTGTCCATATGGACACGGCTTATCACTAATAAACTGATAAGGTTATATAACTAAAAATAATTTTTATGTTAGTTTTTCATCATTGTAAAACAATTACAGAGAAGCAAAATCCAAAATTCAATAAAAAATTAAGTTGGGCAGTCATGGGTTAACCAAGAACTATCTGCCAATCTATAAAACAGTTACGGACTTAAAAAAAGATAATGGATTATCTTTATCCATTTTAAAAAAGTCAAAATTATTTTTGTTTTGTGTATAAACACTTTTTTTCAGTTATTGGTTTCCTGCTCAGCACACATGATAGGTGTGTGTGTGTGTGTGTGTGTGTGTGTGTGTGTGTGTGTGTGTGTGTGTGTGTGTGTGTGTGTGTGTGTGTGTTACAGTGGTGCAGGTCATTGCTGTGTTCAGTTACAATGTAGAACGGATGTATTGTAATTCTATCTAAATGAACATGAACACGTCTTCACCTATATGCTGACTAAGCTTTAATTATGTCGGGCATGCTTCTCAGTCTGATACAATAGTCATGTTACATACTGTCAGTCTTAGTGCCAGAAAAAATATCCAAAGCTAGGAATTCTCTGCAATATAATGAAACCTTTTTTTTTTGTAATAGCCGAGTAAGACTATCGAAAAAAGGCAAATTTCCATAAACAGCATCTTTTGAGCTGATTTTTTATTAAACGATAGGTTTAGTGTTTACCTAAAAGTTTATACAAGTTCCAGACTTTGCACCCCCCATTTTCCCCAACTTTTCCCTTCCGGCAAACAGTGGAGCGCGAGTCACTAAAGTTTTCCTCAATTTTTCAGATGATAACTTCACCAAATCTGAAAAATAAAAATACCAGCGTGTTCCCCGGAAAATTTCCTATCGATCTGTGTTAGTCGTGCATTTTTTTTTAAGGCAACATAACCTACAAAAAAATTGAAACTTGCAAAAAAGTGTATTTTCAGATTTCCATTAATAATGAAAGAAATAATGATTTGCTCTTTATAAAAAAATTGTTGAATATAGTATTCCAATAGACGAATTTCCATATTAATTTTTCTGAAATATTTTGTTGTTAAGCCACAATACATTTTTCAAGTTGAAAAGGGAAATTTCTCAAAATTGGGACCAGTCATCACCCTGACATCACAGGATAGTTTTTTTTTTTAAATACTCGTATTTTCATGCTCTATCAGCTAGTGAAAAGAGTTTGTTCTTTCATAGCTTCCCAAATAATAATTTTTACCTTTTTTTTGCGATTGTACACAGCGAATGGCCTCGTAGTACATAATCTTCTGGCAAGTACGTAGTACTGCTGCTTGGCGGCGCATAAGTATACTCGATTCAGCCCGAGCGGCCATTCACTGTGTAAAAGCGCAAAAACAAAAGGTAAAAATTATTATTTGGGAAGCTATGAAAGATAAAACTTTTTTCACTAGCTGATAGAGCATGAAAATACGAGTATTTAAAAAAAAACTTTGTCCTGTGATGTCGGGGTGATGACTGGACCCAATTTTGAAAAATTTATTGTGGCTTAATGACAAAATATTTTGGAATAAAAATTAATATGGAAATTCGTCTATTGGAATACTATATTCAACAATTTTTTTATAAAGAAAAAAATCATTATTTCACTCATTATTAATGGAAATCTGAAAATACACTTTTTTGCAAGTCTCAATTTTTTTGTAGGTTATGTTGCCTTTAAAAAAATCTGCGACTAACACAGATCGATAGGAAATTTTCTGGTGAACACGGTGGTATTTTTCTTTTTCTGATTTGGTGAAGTTATCATTGGAAAAATTTAGGAAAACTTTAGTGACTCGCGCTCCACTGTTTGCCAGAAGGGAAAAGTAGGGGAAAATGGGAGGTACGAAGTCTGGAACTTGGATAAACTTTTAGGTAAACACTAAACCTATCATTTAAAAAAAATCAGCTCAAAAGATGCTGTTTCTGGAAATTTGCTATTTTTAAATTAGTCTTACTCGGCTATAATGTCTTCTACATCTATATCTATAAAAATGAATGTTTGTTTCTTTCTTTGTCCCGTATGCGTTCCTATACCATTCATCCGATTGCGATGAAACTTCGGTGAGTTGTTGTGCGCACGCCCGCGAAGGTTTATGAATTTTTTTCGATGGGGTCCTTTGGGGGGTTCTTGGGGTCTTCCACATCTCCTCCTAAACCACTGGACCGATTTCAACCAAACTTGGCACAAATATTTTATGCAACGGGAGAACCAACATAGGGTAGGTGTTTTTTTCGATGGGGTCCTTTGGGGTCTTCTACATCTCCTCCTAAACCACTGAACCGATTTCAACCAAACTTGGCACAAATATTTTACGCAACGGGAGAACCAACATAGGATAGGTGTTTTTTTCGACGGGGTCCATTGGGGGGTCCTTTGGGGTCTTCCACATCTCCTCCTAAACCACTGGACCGATTTCCACCAAACTTGGCAAATATTTTACGCAACGGGAGAACCAACATAGGATATGTGTTTTTTTCGATATGATCCTTCGGGGGGTCCTTTGGGGTCTTTCACATCTCCTCCTAAACCACTGGACCGATTTCAACCAAACTTGGCACAAATATTTTACGCAAAGGGAGAACCAACATAGGATAGGTGTTTTTTCGATGGGGTTCTTTTGGGGTCTTCCACATCTCCTCCTAAACCACTGGACCGATTTCAACCAAACTTGGCACAAATATTTTACGCAACGGGAGAACCAACATAGGATATGTGTTTTTTCGATATGATACTTCGGGGGGTCCTTTGGGGTCTTCCACATCTCCTCCTAACCACTGGACCGATTTCAACCAAACTTGGCACAAATATTTTACGCAAAGGGAGAACCAACATAGGATAGGTGTTTTCTCGATGGGGTTCTTTGGGGTCTTCCACATCTCCTCCTAAACCACTGGACCGATTTCAACCAAACTTGGCACAAATATTTTACGCAACGGGAGAACCAACATAGGATAGGTGTTTTTTTTTCGATACGATCCTCTGGGGGGTCCTTTGGAGTCTTAAAAAACTAACTTATTAGATCTGGTTACTATAGCAACCCAATGGAATAGATTCTGTTCTAAATATATTATCGCATTAAATTGAAGACCACGCGAACGAAGTCTTTATATATTATATATATATACAAACACTTTCTTTCTTTGAGTGGCATTGCAACGCATGCCGGGTACTCGCTAGTAATTTATAGATAAAAGTAGAAACAAAATTTTAGATGCTCTCTACTCCAAAGAGTGAAAATAACCCTTAAATACTGGAAAATTATTTTTTAAGGGCTTTGAAAGTTTATTAAGGGTATTTATTAATTTATTTCATAATACATTGATAAAACTGCATAAAATTATGTTTTTGAGGTCATCGATTAAGAATTTAATGTCAGCATTATTGTACAACATGTAATGGAGTCGAAAGAGAAGTTTGAAGGCTGTTAAATGTATAAAGTAGCAACATTTAAAAAATCTTTTCTTGAGGTATTTGAAAATTAATTTAAAGTGAAAACATAAGAAGCGTGGTGGTTAAGGTCTCATTGCTGATTACAGAGTTGAAATCGCCTCGAAATGCTGGAAATTTCTTTTATAGTAAACTATTTGGAGTAAATTGTTGAAAAAAATATATACTTACATTTTCAAGGTCAGTAATTAAGAACATGAGGTCAAATGAAAATTTTGTTTAGTCGAAATAGTATTTATCGTGTCTTTAAAAATCAATTACCTGTTTTCTTGAACAACATGTAATTTATCGTATTTTAAAGTTATTATATACTTTTTTCTTTTGTTTCGCCCAGCTGTGAGCCATGTTAATTCAACTATTTCCTTCTTTTGGCTTTAACTTTGGCTGTATTCCTGCATTTGTTTTTGGAGCACTTCCTTTCTTTCTGTAATGGACGTTTCACCTGTTCTCAGCTTGGGTTTTTCCTGGTGTGCTCCAAGTTTTCTTTTTAAGAGTTGCCCGTTCCTGGATGTCTTCATACATGTTCCCCACTTCTTGCAGATTCCTTTCCATCTTGGTGAATCAGACATCCTTGCGTTTCTTAGTTAGATACTAGGCGAAGATCAGGTCGGTCGGTCTCTCTGGGCTCATTAGAATTAGTTACTTAATTATATACTTTTCTATAATGAAGTTTAATGAAGAAAGTTGTGTTAGTGGTTATAATCACAATCAGAATTATTACTGTTGCACACCACTATAGAAAAATCGGAATAATTTTTCAAATAATTTTTTGGAATAATTTTTCTATAGTGGTGTGCAATAGTAATAATTCTGATTTTCTATAATGTACCCCTATGAAAGGATACTTTAGATTGATGGAAACTTAAGAAATGAGATTTCTCCAGTCAATCAAAGGTTGTTTAAGACTCATATGTGTAAGAAATAATTATGTAAGGCAATGATTAGGTATACAACTAGTCAGTGCCTAAAATAACATTTTAACTGGGCGACACTGGTGTCGCCTAGTGCCAAGGTTTTGTTGCCCAGTGACCGTGGCTGGTGCCGGCTATTTTTCAGAGATTGTTTTAGAGTTACACCTTCAACCATTTGTAGTTTGCATGGCTTTTATAAGGAAAAAATTAACTAAGTAGTTACAGAATTATAACAGTTTTATTAAGGGTACATTTAACATCATTTACATAAAGAAGACAATCAGTTAAATATCTTGTGGATTTGTTAAGACTCATGTAAAGTTCAAGCTAGATTCTTTTTTCTCGCTTTAGATTGAACAAACGTTTTAATCACCTCACTGAAGTCAAGTCCTTGCAGAAAGTTACTTTCAATGAACAAGAGGGCTACACTAGTCAGTTTGCCCTGGCGCAAATTTGAGCGTAAATAATTCTTCACCCTCTTAAAATATTAAAAAAATATTTCGCCACTGCAGTTAGTGATGGGCATAGTAAGGAAAATGGGCAAAGCTATTTCAACATTAGGAAACGTTGATTTCTGAGTAAAGGGTTTTCCAAAAATTCAACAGTGGTTTTGCTTCATATCGCTTTTTCTTCTTTTATTCTCCTTCTTGTTCTGGGTTGAGCGCTGGCCGCCAATGACTCGTAACCAGAGTTTGGAAAGCACTTCTATTATTTATGTTCAGTTTTACCACAATTTCTCGCAAACGGGCGCCTGTGTTCAAAATTAACTCAAATTTTTATCCTTGTAATTTATTACCAATTTTACATTTATCTGTAAAATTGTATTATTTTTTAGTTAAAATTTTGTGCCCCACTAAAGTGCCGCGCCCTAGGCTACAGCCTAATCAGCCTAATGGTTAATCCGCCCCGATCATGTCACTTGTGTTGAATTGTTTTATTCACTGAAAATGGCCTCCAGTGGTGAGGTCGAAACGTCTGAAAATAACAACTAGTGGATCACGGCCCAATAGTCTGGAGTTTATTGCCAAGGATTTATTATTGTTATTATTTCAAAATAACAATGTACTTATTTAAATAGTGTGACTTTGTTCACATTTATTTTATTATTTATTAAAAGATAGATCAGAAAGTAGTTGTAGTCTGTGAAGTTTTTACCATATATGGTAAATTCCCACGGCCTTGAAGGAAGACTTTGTATTGGCGTCAACGTACATTATCTACGTTGTAATTAGAAAGGAAGTATGAGCAAGTTGTCAATGACATCAAGTCAATCCATCTGAATTTTAGAATTGTAATTTCAATATCAAAAGAGGAAAAGTCACATTTTTCTGATTCAGTATAGTCATCGTTATGTTTCACATAGATTAGGACATTGGCTTGTTCAGTTCCTTATAAGAACGTTGTGTTATCTCTGCTTTTGAATGTGTCATTGCCCATTCGTTTCACCCAATTTATGCTTTTAATATTACCTTCTCACTGAGATAAATATTCAAATTGTTTACAAGAGTTCTTGTAGTCAATGTTGCCTACTCTAAATAACCTCTTGAGGTTGGAAAACATTTTGCTTGCTTAAGATTGTGTACAGATTATTATACATTAAAGCTCAACAACACATTAAAAGAGGGTTACAGCCAGCCAGGGCCATCCCCAGTGCTTCTGCCTCCCTTTCCAGTATTTAAGAGTTCCGCACCCCTCCCTATTTTAACTCTGCACACATTCACACACACTAGACCTACTTTAAAGATACTGTGATGGCTTAAAATGGCAACTAGAAATGTTTGCATTGTTGTGTTATCAAATAACCAGAACTTTTTCGCGTTTACGATGCGGCAAACGGCTATAATAAAAATTGTAGTGACAATACAAGGAATCGTGAGACAATAAAAGGTATGCCTATGTGATGACTTAAAATTAAAATACTAACTAAAATTTTATTTAGTGAATAATTGTTTCCCTCAATTTCAAAACTTAACATCCCGGAATCTGCCGCCCTGGGCGGTGGCACGGTTCACCCCTGCTTGGAGCCGGGCCTGCATCCAGCTGAACACAACCAGATTGTCCTATTGTGCATGCCTTATTTTTTTTCAATGATGCCTTGTGTTTACATGTTTTCGTGTAATGTAATATTTCTGACTGTGGACCCGTAGCTTCTAGATGAAATTTTGTGTTATATTAACAACCACAGTAAAAAAAAATTGTTCACAAAATCAAAAGTCGACAGAACAAAAAGCACACACAAACAGTCAAACAAATTTGATTGACCTGTAATATACAAAATAAACTGGTGACAGTGTAACAAATTCTACTTAGGCCAGACAGGGCCCGAACTGTCAAACACAGATATAAACGAACAAATGAAGGCATTACACTTCACCGCTGAATCCACTTTTATTTTTTCAAATCCTCGTCGTCTTCCTATGGCGCTACAGCCCAAGTCGGGCCCTGGCCTCCACCAATCTCCGCCTCCAATCTACTCTATCCATTGCAGACCTCCTCCAGTTTTTTATCCCCATGTCCCTCGCGTCCTCTGCAACGCCATCTTCCCACCTCTTCCTCGGTCTGCCTCTAGGTCCCGTTCTCTCCCATGTACCCAGCAGAGCCCTTTTGGGATTCCTGCCATCCTCCATTCTCATAACATGTCCGGCCCAACGCAATCTTTGCATTCTTATAAATTGTGAGACTGGTATCTCTTTATATATTTGATACAGTTCATTGTTGTATCTCAGTCTCCATGAGCCATTTTCTTGTACTGGGCCTATAATGCGTCTGAGGATTTTCCTTTCAAAGGTGTCTACTATGTCGGCTGTTTTCAAATCACCTCAGTAAAACAGATCGTACATGCAAAAAAATCAACAACGTGAAAATCCTACACATAAACACAAAGTGTGAAAACTCGATACAGTTAGCAACTAGAAGTATACAGACAACAAAAACGTACTGGAAATAACATCCTAAATGAACAGACACACTTTAAACCATGTATACTCTTTAAAAACACACACACACACATACACACAAAACATAAGTCTGATAATCATTTCAAACATCAGCACCATTTCCAGCACTGGAACGAGCAGTACTCCTTGCTGGCAATGATAAAGCTCGCAATGAGCAAAAGCTGGTTTAGGTAAAAATGTATCAAAATGTACACCAAAATTTAAGGCTCTTTTTCATTAAGACTGAACCAGGAGACCAATCATTTACCAGAAGGGTTTGATCGGACTATTACCATCATTAAAATTTACTTTGGCCACTGAAAGTTAAAATTTACTTTTTAGCGTTTCGACCACTAAAAAAATCTGAGGTCATCTTCAGGTGTTCTTGTAAATTAAACTAATAGGCTAAATACTAGCCTCAGGCCTACCCAAGATTTGTGAACTGCCAAAAGAATAAATGTTAAAAACCACCACCAATGTACAAAGTTGAACACAACTATAGAAAAATTATATGAAAAAAGAAACACTATTTACCATGTAAGTCCGCTGGACAGAACTAGTAAGCACTTACAACAGAACTTGTAGCAGTGTTACAATGTAAGTAGTGTTTCTCCTTTTTATATAATTTTTCTATAGTTGTGTTTTTAACTTACATTGGTGGTGGTTTTTTTAACAACATTTGCCAGTTCACGAATCTCGGGTAGGCCTGAAGGTTAGTATTTAATGCATTACTTTAATTTACAGGTACGCCTGAAGATGATCACAGATGTTTTAGTGATCAAAACGTCATGTAAGTTAATTTTAATTACGGTAATAGTCTGACCAAAACTTTCTGATAAATGTTGACGTACATCACAAAAGTTAGATTTAAAAGCCATTAATTTATCCTACATATAAATACATCATCATCTATCTGTCCAGGATTAGGCAGGTTGCCTGTTCCGACTTCACCATCTCCGTCTCGGTCTGCCAACATTTCTTCTTCCGGTTGGCTTGTAATTCAGGATTTTCCTTGGAATTCTTTCTGGAGACATGCGCATAACAGGGTCTTTTCCATCTTTCTTTATAGTTTTTTGCTAGTTCCGTTACTGGTTGCACTTTTAATTCCTGTCTTATATCTTCATTCTTTATGTGATCTAATCTTATACAACCTTTCGCAGATCTAAGATATTTCATTTCAGACGTTTCTATGTGTCTATAATCTTTCTTTCTCGGTGCCCATGATTCGGACCCGTATAATAACATGGGGATTGCCATCACCTTATAAAATTTTATTTGTGTTTCTTTCGTGGTCTTTCCTTTGAGTGTTCTCCATAATGTCCCACATATTCTTTGGAAGTTATTTGTTTTATTAAGAATATCTTTGTCTTCCTCATATGTAATATAACATCCTAGGTAACTGAAATGTGATGCTTATTCTAAAATTTTATTTTCAATTACAATTTTTGTCCTATCGAATCTTTTCCTAGGAATGCCATGGTCTTAGTTTTTTCTATTGAAATGTTCAAATTATAACCTTTTGATAACAGATTTAGTTTGTGGATAGCCAGTTGTAATTTATCCTCACAATCTTGGATTACAAATTGATCATCGGTAAACAGCATAGTGTTTAGGAACTCGTGTCGGCTAATCTGTATACCTAGAGGAGCACTTTGTTTCCATTCTCGCATGAGGTCATCTATAACATATATATAACATATATATTGAACAGTGTAGGCGATACTACACGGTTATACATATAGGCGAGATACACTGTTATATATATTTAGGTTTATACATATAAATACTTCAAACCTAAATTTCATCCATTCTCATCCTAAAGTTTCAATTGCTTTAGTTTGTCATTACAGTTTACTTTGGAACTAAACTAGCTCAAAAGGTTTGTGCCTTCTCATTCCCCTGAAATTAAACTATCTGCCGGGCTGTTTGGCCTTTGTCCTAGGTTATCATTAAAACCAAAATGTTCATTAAAACCTTGTTCTTCTGTTCAGGTTGACATTGTTAAGTTGAATGTCTTCTCTAAGTTGACACATACACTGAGCCTTGCTTCATGTTGAGCGGCAAACTTTTGATTACTGTTACAATGTCACCGATGCCAAGGTCACAGTGTATCATCGTTTACTACATCGGGTAGGACTGCGTTCTGAGAAAATTTGTATTCTTTTGATGTGTCAGTATTTGGCACACCCCCAAAGCTGTATATCACATGTCAGACAGGTTTTAATTTTTACTTGTACATCATTATTGTATATTGACAATTCAGATTTCTCTTCCTGTGTGTCGGTACAACAGTATATATATTATATATTTTGCCCAGTTCATTTCTCTCTTTTTTCTATTGCTCTTTCCACTTTCATTTGGTGTCAAGGGTCATGTCCAGATAATTATTGAAAATAAGACACATCAACCAAGATTGGTAATGGCAGACGAGTTGTCCAAGGACAACACCATGCGAGATGAGATGGACAAGTTTCAACCTTTTGATGGTTTGTCATTAAATCCATTAGCTGTATTATATGTTTTTAGTGGCCACTCAGCATTTAAATTGAGTCTGGTGTCATACTAATTAAGCTTTTTCCTTTTATATTGCAATTAGTTACAAATTTCTATGCAGAAGACACCTCTTGTGAACTAAGATTGTATCGGATAATAAGAGTACAGAGCAAGTGTCACAGTTCGGTTCTGACATCACTTATGACGACGATTGTTATGTTAATTATAAGTTGACCAAGTTTCAGTCAGTATGCAGCACAAATCGTCAAGCGTTATTGAGGAAAACAAAGAAAGACGCTCGATTAAAATTCTATAACGTAATGGCTGTGCCTGTGTTATTGTATGGTTCTGAAACTTAGATTCTGGTGAAGAAACATCTGAGTAGGATATGAGAATTGGAGATGAGATCCTTATGATCTCTTAAAGGGCATATACAAAGCTCACAGTGAAGATGTATGCAGAGCTGAAAATTTTTAGTATCCAAGATTGCATTATGGAAAACAAAGAAAGATGGATTGGTCATCTGAATAGGATGCCAGATGGCAGGGCGCCTAAGGAAGTTTGGCAGTACAGGTCTGTTGGACAAAGAAGTATAGGAAGACCTCTAGGAAACGTTGGTGAAGTGGATGTATTTCCTTCCTATTCACTTATTCCTTGACGGAAGAAGAAGGAAAAGTTAAAATACCTGAACCATTATTGAACAGTGAAATGCTTGGGGCCTACGAAAGAATTATCCCCCCTCACTTAAAAATAAAGCATACGGTGACTAGAGAGTAGAGTTCATGCCTTGCTGTAGTTGACTTACACACTTAAAACATACATAAGGCTAGAAAATAATAAAAATGTTTGAAGCCTCGGAACAAGGTGTTCGTCCATTGTGTGTATCAAGTTCACTGTTCAAACACCATCACGAGGTCTACGCTAAGTTTATTAGTTGATACCAATCTTATATGGAATTCAACTTGTTGCTGTCCACTGGTTCAGTGACCCCACTTTTAAACAATTGAGCTTGTCAACAGGTGACTTTCAATTTGCTCCGATGATAAGCCGGAACCACTTATCGGGAGTAGTGAAAAGGGGTGTCTTTGTTGTGGTGATGGCAACACTGCCATTATTCTTAGTTGGTGCAGATTCTCTGTATTCAGTAACAGAATAGATTTCTTAATTAGTTCACGTTTACATATTTTGAAACTGGCACCATTGATCGAAATTCCCATAAAATGCGAAGTTAATTCTGTAACATGTTTTAAACACAAAAGGTAAATGACCTGTGAAAATTCATTGACAGATCGGAGCTGTTTATAGTGATATGAAGTGGTGACATGAATTCGTAGAAGAAAGGACTGGTGTTCATGACAAAAAGGAGTAATAGCTTGTCATTAATGTCTGATGGCCTTCTCCAAAAAACTAAGGAAAGCTTTCAGATCGATGACTGACAGTAAGAGAATTACATACAATAATTTCTGAAATTCTTGATTCATGTAACTTTGAAGACAAAATTAGATTATAAAAACTGTGTGCTTGTTGGTTCCCAAAACAAATGACCAAATTAAAAAAAAAATAAAATAAATAAATAAATAAAAACTGAAGGGTCCCACACTCTCGTTTCTCACATGTTATGCAGGGCAAGGAGGTGAGTTTCTGGACTCTGGTGTAATTGGGGTTGACACCTAGATTTATCACCATCCCATACTCTGAATCAACACAATAATTGTTGCAATAGTACTGTACCCATTCCCCCTAAATTAAAAAATTCTAAACATAATTGAATCAGTGGTTTTGAAAAGGGCACGAGTCCACAAGACCTGAGTTGTGAAAACGATAACTGTTTTGCAAGTAAAATTTTAGTTTATTTTTATTTATTTTTTTTTGTTATTACATATAATAAATTTGCATAATATACTGTACTTTTAGGTTGCTATCTCTTACAGTATGCCTGTAAAAAAAATTGAAACTGTTGGACTCATGCCCTTTTCAAAATTTATGACATAAAAACGTCAAATACACTGTATATTTTTTATTACACAAATAATTACTAAAAGTAACATAACTGGTAGTATTTTATAAATGTTTAATTGAAATATACTATAAATAGATGGTGAATTTCTTAACGTCAAGTGAAAACTTATTTGATTTTACATATCTTTGTCAGATATTTAATTTGTTACATATCTCATCATAAAAGGGTAAGTCCTCATCAGGAATGTATTTTTTGGGTTGTTTGATGTCCTCTACTTTCTTGCAGTTCATTGGGCAGTTTCTTGGTTCAGAGTAGGAACTGTATTTGGAGAATGTTCTATTCTGTATGTGGAGTAGCGGGAGATTCTGCCTATAATCAAAACAGATACAGGCAATATCATCACGATTCTTGCACATCTCACTAACCTCCTGCAGTTTATTGTCCTGAACAGGTATGTGGAGTAGAGGGAGATTCTGCATATAATCAAAACAGATACAGGCAATATCATCACGATTCTTACACATCTCACTAACCTCCTGCAGTTTATTGTCCTGAACAGGTATGTGGCGTAGAGGGAGATTCTGCCTATAATCAAAACAGATACAGGCAATATCATCACGATTCTTGCACATCTCACTAACCTCCTGCAGTTTATTGTCCTGAACAGGTATGTGGAGTAGAGGGAGATTCTGCATATAATCAAAACAGATACAGGCAATATCATCACGATTCTTACACATCTCACTAACCTCCTGCAGTTTATTGTCCTGAACAGGTATGTGGCGTAGAGGGAGATTCTGCATATAATCAAAACAGACACAGACAATATTGTGATGCTACAAATTGCTGTCACATAAAATTACTTAGCAAATACGACATTGAATAATTATCGGGCGCCATGATGGAAGTCTGTGCAACAACATATGATATTAGGCTTACCTTTCGGTCAAAAATTCGTGTTAAACGAACCAGTAATAGCGAAATGTACCTGAAGTAATTCACTCGTACTTGTATTTTTTACCAATTACATTACCCTTTATTCAAATCACATATTCCCATATATTATTACAAAAAACAAATCGTGCCAAACATGCACATTTTTATGCCTCGGGGCGTAGTCCCATTTAT
Organism: Magicicada septendecula; assembly: GCA_034769895.1. Classification (NCBI taxonomy): domain Eukaryota; kingdom Metazoa; phylum Arthropoda; class Insecta; order Hemiptera; family Cicadidae; genus Magicicada; species Magicicada septendecula. Next base: position 1,406,188,945 of record CM068367.1, read on the forward strand.
CTGAACATTAATAAGAATTACAGGTTTTTTAACCTTCCAAAATAAACATTGGTAATAACATAATAAAATATGGTATAGTATAATATGCTAAACAATAAATACCTGCACAACCCAGCACTTAAATTATTTAGGTCTCTCCCCCCTTCCCCCTCTCTCTCTCTCTCTCTCCTCCCTCTCTCTCTCTCTCTCTCTCTCCTCTCTCTCTCTCTCTCTCTCTCTCTCTCTCTCTCTCTCTCTCTCTCTCTCTCTCTCTCTCTCTCTGGTACAAATTTATTTTACGAGCTCTTTTAAATTAATTTTGAATTGGTCATTATAATGATGTTGATGTACTTGAATTTGAATGATATTAAATAGCGGATAGCTAATACTTAGCTGCCGTTGTTTTTTCGGTAGAACGTCGCACACCGCGAGTTCGTCGATTGTATTAACGATCACATCTTAGATGATTACGCCGAATGGCAAGGTATCACTGTTATTTAAAACACTCTTGTTGTTAACCACTCTTGGTGGTGTAAAAGTTAAAATTCACACTTAGTGAATCTCTGCCGGCCGCGTGATGTGCCGACCAGCTCACGGTCCAGGCGAAAATGACACAGAGTCTTTGTTTAACATTGCGTATGTGGGGCAAAAGCGACGTCACCAGGCTTTTGTTCATATAGCCAAGCCTTGAGTTGTTTACGGAAATATGCATTCCTTCATCTGACGTCATCAGGACTAGGCTCGTTATCTCTATCTGTGACACACGATTTTTTGGTATGCTTTGCCGTTTTACAATGAAAGCGGTCGGAATCCTGTCAATTCCAATCTGCGTTGTATAAAATATTATATAGTCCACTCACCAAAACTTTATAGGGATTATGAAATATTACAAAATTTATTACCAATAATTGTTAAAAAATAAATACAATTATTATGGTCTTTTGTACCATGTTTTTATAAATTTAGGATTGTACCAGAATTGTACCATCACAATATCATCACGATTCTTACACATATCACTAACCTCCTGCAGTTTATTGTCCTGAACAGGTATGTGGAGTAGAGGGAGATTCTGCATATAATCAAAACAGATACAGGCAATATCATCACGATTCTTACACATTTCACTAACCTCCTGCAGTTTATTGTACAATTTTTTTTTTGATTTGTGCTTCACCATCAACAACAAACAATAATATTACCATGTAGGATTGTGGGATTGGCAGTGTTTAACAATATGATTGCCCAGCAGCGCCAGCGTAGTTGTTTTGAAAAGGGTATGAGTCCAGGACTGATGCCTTTTTCAAAACAAACACAATATTGAATGGCATAGTGTAGCCGTACTGAGCATTGGACTGGTGTCCTTTTCATGTAAAATGGTAAATCTAGGCTTATAGAATGCAAAACAACTCATATGTCAATTTCTCAAAAAATGTGACTGATGCCCTTTTCAAAACCACTGAATCAGTTTCAGTCAGAAAATTATGTCTTCAGTTTTTTGGGACAGGAGAGAGGTGGTTGACTTCACGTGTGAAGGTGAAACAGTTACTGCTGTTGTATACTTGAGACAGCGAGACGTCTTCAACAGGCTACTTATGATAAAAAGATGGAATGCTGATATGTGGTGTCTGCCTGCTCCACAGTTAAGCTTAGCCACATATTGCTCTTGTCAGCTATGTGGTACTAGACAGAAATGGGATGTTTTGGATTGTCCACTGGAGAGCCCAGATCTTATATTCAGTGATTTTCACTTATTCCTCTAGCTAAAGAAATATCTGGGCGTAAATCACTTCGTGTTGAGAAAGAGATGAAAAATGAGGTCATGAAGTGGTTTAAAGGACTAGGAACCGATCTCTTTGACATGATACATAAGCCAGACTCCATGCTAAATAATTGCTTGGACTATGGTTGTGATTATCTTGAAAAACAAGTATGCATGTGTTAAAGTAATTTTGAGTCAAAGAACTGTAGATAAATATTTAAAAAAATTTAAGGCTTTAGTATCTGTAATTTTCAGACACCATTTTACTTTGTTCGTAAATAACCGTTTTAAACTGGCAATGCTTGTGTAGTTTTCTGTGGAAGGCCTTGAGTGTATCATGTTTGTGTAGTTCTGCTTACTCGTTTATGATCTTATTATGAATTTGATGTCTTAATACTTTAAAGCTTTCCTAGTAAATTTTATTTTGTGTCCCTTTTTCCTGATGGTTATAGTTTTCCATAATTTTGTTTTTCACATATCATGTCATTGTTTATCGTGTCTCTTTGAATGTATTTTTTAATCCTTCTGAGAAACAACTCTTGTACTTCGTCCTTTAATTCTTCTTAGAAACATTGCCTCTTGTGGTTTGTCTACCTTCTTGCATAAAAACATATCGTTATGGCAGTCACATGGATCGCAGGGGAAGAACAAATCAGGAGCTGGGAGTAGAAAGGGTGAATATGAAAATCATGGTGTTGGGAAATCGCATTTAAAGTTTGTGAATACTCTCAGAATAGAAAGGGTGAATATGTATTTCAGCATTAAAAAACATAGATTCTGATTAGTTTACAGTTTTATTTTTAAACAACTAATGATAAGTAAAATGAAAAAAAAATATAAAATAGATTGGCCCTTACTCCCTCCAGTATTACAGCACTAAGCTCTCAGCTGGTTTTATGCAGTCCATACATTTCAATGCTATTTACAATATACTAAGGGCGAATATATACGTGATAGTGGTATTACCGTGTTAATAACATGTCATAAAATAGGATTCTGTAAAAAAAAATTGATTTTCCTTTCTTCTTTGAGCTCCTGAAATGAACCCGGATGAAGTCATGACAACTTTAATTACAGTTAGTAATAAACAAAGACACTCTTATTCAGTTCTTCAAGTTAAAATTTGCCCAACACACAATAGTAAATGTCACCTTATTACAGTTTCGCACTGAGTAACATTAAACCACAAGTCACTTCGAAACTCATTGTAATATCACCAGGTTTAACTACAACTTGGCCAGCCACTGACTGCATATTTACACCCTGCTGAGAGTAAAGAAAAATCTACCATTTTCCAGCCAACGTGTTGAGAAGAGTCGTGCAGTTACAAGCCCTCTGGAACTCACTAGAAGTTATGTCAATGCCTGATGTTGGCATGTTTATGCAGATGGAATAACATCGCATGACAAACGTTGCTTATCTGTTTCAGCATAAAACTTCCACTTACACTATACGTATAAGTGTCACACATGTTTTCTATCTCCTCAGGATAGTTATATAATAATGTTAAATTGTAGTATCTTCCACTTCCATAAACCCTGGCACCTTCTTTTGCCTTATACAGATCAGGACCATTTTGCTGTGCATTTAACAAAAAAAAATCAGTATCTGTAACTCAGAAGAACGCAAAATTTTCTATGAAGCTACGTCAAGAGTGAATAAACACCATCTCCTTCACTGCCAAAAACTTGACATAAGTCTTAGAAACTTAAATAATGTCTGTCGACTATATTGGGCTAGGAAGCTGATGACAGGGTCTGAGCTAACCATAAATAACAACAGCAACATATTAAATCATCTGCGCTTGATGTATTCAGTATTTCACCTGTTCCAGCTTTAGCGTTTTTCTCAGTCTATCTAGCCTTCTCTTCCCATTCATTCATTGGCATAACTATTGGGGGGGGGATCAGCCTCCCCCCCAAGAAATATTAAAAGTTTCAGTGAAACTCCATAATCACTTAGCGTAGGCCTGTTTTAAAGCCAGTTGTATGTGTTAAAATAATGCTTCTAAATGACTGTATAAATGTTTATAAGGGAAGAATCTTGGATATCTCATTTGTTCTTCAGCCCAATATTCAAGCTAGTCTCCCCAGGAGCAGCTCTTATTTATGCCACTGTTCATTTAGTGTCTTCTTGCCTTCAGTGATCACCCAGTTTCTTCCATTCTTTCCAGATTTTCACGCCATTTCGTAGGTCCAGTTAAATTGTTTAGTTCAACTGAATGTATGAAGGACTTCTCTTGTTGATTCTTTTTTTTCATGTCGCTCTTCAGCTGAATCTTTAACCTTTTTTCTGTCACTATTTCACAAGTATTAATTTGCAATTATACTGTAGTATTTTATTCTCAACTGTGTTATGTGCAGCCACAATTGAAATGTTTCCAGTGTTCTTGTTCGTGGTGTCTTAGTCCTAGTTTCTAGGAGTAGACAGAGTTAATCATTATGGTCTGTCTACCCTTATAGGTATAAGGTGGTTTTGGAGTTTAGAAATGTATAGGACTTCTTTTCCATAGTTCTTTCTTGTCCTGTTCTGCTTTGGCTATATCTGCCAGTTATAAACCTCTCTTTTTCAATTGCAGTCCCAATTTCTAAACTACAATATTTTAAATCATCTTCCGTCAGATTTCTCTTGAAATTGCATTCTTTATACTTTTTTGGAATTCTTTTGTGGCCTCCCTCTTTTTCTTCTTTCAGGAGGGGTCCACTCTAGTAATTTCCTTGGCCATCTATCATTGCCCATACATCACACACACCTGTACCATCTTAATAGTTTTGCATTAATTGTGTCATTTACAACTGAGACATACGTTCATTGTTTCTCTTATACAGTATCTTCATTTTTAATCCTATCCTGCAATGTAATTTTACAGCATCTTCTCCAGTCCATGGCTTAAATCTTTTGATGATATCATCCTAGGCTGATAAATGCTTCTGTTGTGTTTCTATATCCTGCATCTGCATCACACTTTAATGATCTTGCCTCATACATTCTTCAGGTTATTCTTTCCTGAATTCTTCTTCTTCTTCAGCACTATAGTTCAAAGTGACCCTTGTCCTCCAACACCAATCTTCCCCAATGTCTCCTATTCATTGCCGTCTCAGCATAACCCCTCACATCCATTCTTCTAAGATCTTCCAGCACATCAATCAGACATCTTATCCTAGGTCAACCTCCCTGTCTGCTTTTATACACTTGTCCCCTCAGGATTTTTTTTTTTATACGCTGATCAGTCATCCTTTCTAGGTGACATAGCCATTGTATTTGTTGAGCTTTTATGAATCTTACAATGTCATAGTGCTTCAATAGTTCATCTATCTCCTGGTTATTTCTTATTATCCATTCATCATCTCCCGTAACCAGGCCATAAACACGTTGTGCAAAATTGCGTTCAAATCTTTGCAGTGTTTCTCATTCATTTTTTCTAATATCCATGGCTCATCTCTATAAGTAATGACCGATCTAATAAGTGTCTTATATATTTTTATTTTTGTGTTGTGACTAATGAGCTTGCTTATCAATAGTCTACTGTTGGAATAGTATGCTCGATTTCTTATTTGTAATGTATTGTTGTATTTATGCACCTCTTTTCTGACTTATTCTCTTCAAAGGACCAAACCATCTTAGTTGGTTTACCAACAGCGTTACCATGTTGAATACACCAATTCTATACTGAAATTTAAAAGCTTCTTTCCTTACTCTCCATTCAACATTAATAATTGTATTTTCTGGAACAAAATCTCTCTTAGCTAATGTTTACAGTTTTATCACTGCTGCACACCACTATAGAAAAATTATTCCGATTAGCGCTTTCAAGCTTCACAGCTCATTGTCAGATCGGAAATGGATGATTTCCGATCTTACGATGAGCTGTGAAGCTTGAAAGTGCTAATTGGAATAATTTTTCTATAGTGGTGTGCAACAGTGATAATTCTGTTTGTGACTGTAACTACTAACACAATTTTCTTAATTAAACTTTACAGTTTTATGCAACAAAGTAAAGTTATTTTGTAGGAACTCAGAACTGTTTCGAATTTATTGGAGGACAGGGTTGAGAATGTTGGTTTAAAGCGAGACTCACAAGAAGAAGTGTCTAACTGTAGTAGAGCAAACAAATGTCATGTAACATTAAGCGGTAATACTGGAAATTAACTAGGATTAGCAGCAGCTGATAACTACTCGCTGGGAGTATGTGTTAGTGCAGCTAAAAATAAGAACACTCTGTGTACAATACGAGTCAGTGGAAAGTTTTTATCTTCACAGAGACTTACTAAAAATTTTATTCTTGAACATTGTGTGTATGTGTGTGTGCACGCGTGCGCTAGAAGTTTCTCGGTGTACTTATTGTAATTAGTGCTGGCCACTGGCCACCGCCATAATCAAACGCCTTGCCAATTCTTCTTCTTCTTTAAGACTCATCAGAAATTGGTCATTTCTGTAAGGTAATTGTGTTTGTCTTTGTTGTTTGGTCTTTCAACCTTGACTCTCAGCTTTTAAGGACGATCCTTCAGATTGTAGGGATGCAAACGTCAAGTGAAAAGTGTTTTGATGGACCCAATATGAGTGAAGGGTTTACTTGATTCTTCTTCTGGTCCTCCACTCCCAAGGAGAATGCTGTTCTGGCACTAACATTTCCTCAGCTATCCTACTACATCCCTTCTCCATTTCAATATACAATTCAGCGCCACTTTGGGTTCTATCCATCCTATAACATGATGTGCCATTTTCTTTTATTTCCTTTTGTTGCAGCATTGACATAGCACAGCTTTCTTATTCTTTTGGTGTCCTGCTTTATCAGGCATTGACGACTCCCATTTCAGTTATGTCATTATATTTTACTTGGTGTTGTGCAGGATGCAATAGTTCTTCAGCAGTCTTTAAACCTAACTCTCAATTGTATGTGCACATTATCAGAATAATCAGTGATCAGTATGGTTGGACAATAACTATAGTAAAATTTAACACACAACGTTTTCACCACTAAACAAACTGTGGCCACATTCATGTGTAAATAAAACTAGAAAATTAAATATAACCGTAAACCTATCTGAGAATTGTTCATTAACAAGCATGAACTAACAGGAGAAAACCACCACCTCCTACAAAGTTAAACATGACTAAAGAAAAACAAACTAAAACAGAACCACTACTTACCCTCCAAGTCCGCTGGTGAGAACAGGGTAGCACTACCACACTGATGTAAGTTTAACAGTGAACAACAGTTTTTTCTGATGGTTCGTACTTGTTAGTGAACGAATCTTGAGTAGGCTCAAGGTTATATTTAATGTACTAGTTTTATTATACCTAAAGACGACCACAGATTATTTAGTGGTTGATACGTTGTGTGTTAAATTTCACGATGGTTATTGTCCGTCCTAACCTTCTGATAAAGTTCTTCAGAAGTTAGGCCTCATCATAATTGGAGGTTATGGAGCCAAGATAGTTTTCTTGTCAACCAATAAATATTTTATCTTCTATTTTTCCATTAGAGTCTTAGTAGGGCATATCAGGGCCCTCTTTGTATATGTCCCAGGAATACAAATTTTATTTTTTTTATATTTGCAAGCTCATGCCTCGTTTTGTTAAGTATGATGCCATTTCTAGTGGGCTTGACCAAGAAATTACAATGGTATACACATTTCAAAAGCTTTAATACAATCAATAGTATTTATTTTATTGTTCGTGTTTCACATAGTATGTAACAAACTCTCTCTCTCTCTCTCTCTCTCTCTCTCCCTCTCCCTCCCCTGTAGTTTTAGAAACACAGACTGGCCCATTTTGATTCTTGCTTTGATCTTGCCATTGGGAACCAAGGATTGATTGAGCCACTGACATCGTACATCACTATCAGAATATTATTCGTTTATTGTGGAGCCCATTTTTACTTATGGCAGCGAATGCTGGCAACTTTCAGATAAAGAGAAAAATGTGATAGAAACTGTGGAAATGGACTTCTTAAGAAGAGCGTGTAATATTTCTAGAAAAGAGAAAAAGGTGATGAAACTGTGGAAATGGACTTCTTAAGAAGAGCGTGTAATATTTCTAGAATGCAACATGTTAGAAACGAAGATATAAGAAGGAAAACAGGACTCGTATTTACAACAGCAGAAAGAATAGAATCAGACAGATGCTATGATATGGTCACGTAATGAGGATGGAGGAGAAGTGATGGCCAAAGAAAGCATTGACTTACACACCACAAAACAGGAGAAGAAAAGGAAGACTGACAACACAGTGGTGAACAGGAGTTAGGAAAAGCATGCGAGATCGAGCTATTGAAGATGATGACTGGAAGGCTAGGGAGAAATGCGGGATGTGGTATAGACTGTAGGACCCCGCTAATAAAAAAAATAGTAATAGTTTTGTAGAGTTTTAAACTAAGTGCCTTTCCTGTTTAGTCACAAAGACTGCATTATGTTTTGCACAGTAGTGTAAACATAAGCAAGCGTGCAGCACAGTTATCTATAAAACAAACAAGACGGAGAGATATAGGTAGTGGCATTATGTAAGGCAGGGGCAATAGGTGGCGGCAAGCGACTGTGAAGTTGTACACGTTGTGTTGGTGTGAGGCACCCTCAGTCGTCAAGTGATGAGCCACTATTGAGGATTTTATGTCGCGGTACATTGAGTAACACACACACACGCACAGTGTAATGTGAGGTGACCTCGAATTCATTGGCTGCACTTTTCTCTCTATCTGAGCACGTACCGTTATTTTAAATTGCCCAATTTAGATTATTGTACAGAATCAATTACTGTACTTTATTTTTTTTTTCAATAAATACAATTAAATATGCTATCTGGTCATTTTATTTAAATTTATTTTTTTGGTTGTCGTATGTGGTGAAATTATTTTAAATGATTTATGAGGATTATTGCCATTATAGGACTCAGTTGAACTTTACTTCGATGTGTGTGATGTGTGTGTGTGCGTGTGTGTGTACACGCGCGCGTGCTCAAGACTAATTATTTGCTAAAAAATATGTATATCGTCAGGATAATAAATGCATTCCATTCCTAATGATTTTCAAACACTATTCTGATGTAGAACACAAGTAAAGTATGTTAGATAAAATTTTAAACATTTTTACCTTATTGCCTGAACCAGCTTTTGATCGTTGCAAGCGTCATCAGTCTGAAGAGACAGTATCTGATGAAGCTCACAGTGAGCAAAAACTGGCTCAGGCAACAAGGTAAAACTCTTTTTAATGTTTCTGTAAAATACTAGGGTTCTCCACTGAAATAGTGTCTGCAAATCATTAGCGATACTTGGACACAATATGGACAATAAAACCCAAGCATTCAGTTTTTCATTAACTTGCAGTCGGTTTGGTCCTTATTACAAATTTGTGTGCATTGCTCCCTCCAATCTCTTCCAAATCCTCGTCTCCATCATCCCACCGAATTGTCCGTTTCGTCATCGATTCATCTTCTCCCACGCCTTTCTCTCATTCTATTTTTCAAAAGGCATCAAATTTAAGATCTTTAATATACTCATTTGTTCTGCTCTTCCAGTGCATCTCAACTACTTTGTCCTTTAATTAAATTTATGGGGTCTTGTTTCTGTGTTATTTGGCCTGACTCATTCTTCATCATTATTTTCCAAGAACCGTCTGCCTCTTGGACAAGTTCATATATAATAAATGTGTACTACTGTATGAGTAATGATCATGACTTTACTAAAGAAAGTGTTAATTTTTAAAAAAAAATTGGAAAAGATTCTTATACAAAATTAATACACCTTCACCGATTCTGTGATTTTACAACTTTTGCCAAACATACTAACAGTATTAAATAAAATCAATATTAACTACATTTTGTAGTAAACTACAGTAGAAGCCCTCTTGCCCGGCCACCTCGGGACCAGACCCTAGGCTGGATTACAAAATGGCCGGACGAACCGAAAATATGCTATAATGATGAAATAACGCTCTTTAATGAATGATCCATACAATAAATGACCCAGTACAGTATATATAAATTACTAATAATTATAATTACTCACCCTTACTCCATGTTAGCAAGTTAAAAACAAACAAGGAAAATTACTACAAACTCACAGATATTACTGGGCTCTAATACTCTGGACTGATTCGCCCTAATCGAGACGCTGAAGGACTTGTAATTTTTGGTCCATAGTCACTAACTTGTGTTTTCGTTTCGCACTCGTGTCAGAAAACGTTTTTATTTACATAGATACATACAGTATTACTATATACACCGAACTCACAACATAAGACATACATCCCAGTGCCGGATTAAGCCAGCACGGGGCCTGTAGCAAATGTTGCGCGGGGCCCTTAGTTTGATTTTAGGCAGGGGCGCACCCAGAATTATTTCTTAGGGGGGTCCGAAACCCATAAAAAATGTATATATATATATTTCAATCACTTTCTGCTACAGTCCGTTTCTTGATGTATATAATACTTTAATATTTATAACTAAATTTACCTCAAGATATACTTTTTTCCTATTAGGAACATGTTTCGAGAGTTCCTGTACTCTCATCTTCAGCCTTCGCCATCTTGTTTCTGGTGAAGTATTTGTGTGTTGATGAGAGTACAGGAACTCTCGAAACATGTTCCTAATAGGAAAAAAGCATATCTTGAGGTAAATTTAGTTATAAATATTAAAGTAATATATATATATATATATACACATAACATGCATACATACATACAGACACACACATATATATATATAATTTTCTTTCTCCAGGGGGGTTTGGTCAAAAATTTTGATAGCTAAAAATTAGGAAGAGTATTCATTTTGAACGTACAATTTTAAATAAAGAAAGTTTTGATTTATCAAATCATGAAAAAAATATCAAAAATTATGAATACAAGACTTTTGAATTTCCAAACAGACAGAAAGGCAACCTTGCAAAATTACTAACCACCAAACAAGCAAAAAGACAAAATAGATGACAAAATGTATAAGTAGAAGCACCTAAAAAATTACAAAAATATATATATAATTTGTATTTTCCTGGAGAGGGGGTCCAGACCCGTTGGACCCCCCCCCTGGGTGCGCCAATGGATTTAGGATGTAAAATAAAACACCACTTTTACAAACAAACTTTTCTCGATTTAATGTGTGCAAATTTATAGATAATACTAGACAAATCGATTTCTCTAAGTAAATCACATTCAATGTTTATTAAGGTGAGATTCTTTAGACGATCTTGTCCCATTGTGTTCCTTAACTCATTTTTTATATGTTTTAATTTCGAAAAAGAACATTCTCCGCTGCAGTTAGTAATCATTAAAGACAAGTAAATGCGTAAGAGTATTTCCACATTGGGGAAACACGACTCTAATTTATTTTCCATTATAAGTCTATAAAATTGTAGTTCTAGAGCCTCATGCTTTTTGTTGTCAATAGCAGCAGCCACTTCTGTTTTAAGTAGTTCGGCGAACTGCACAAGTTCGTCACCTAGGCTTTCTTCCAAATCGTCTTGGTAAGCACTGACGATATTTAGAGTTCTTTTCAAGATCTCTTCTGCTGTAAGAGATTTTAACTGCCGAAGTATTCCAAATACACCAGTCACTTGATGGTATGCTTCCATGCTTTTAGCTAAGGCAGACAGTATATTATCAATTATCACAATAAACACCTGATTTTCAAATTTTTGTTTAGGCGTTTGATTTTCTACAACTTGATCGAGCATAGTACAGCCGTGAAATAGTCATACTTAGTGTTTCGCTTGCGTTGTCTCGAAGTTTGTTGCTGATATTCTTCACAGCCAGTCAGGATTTTGGCTTTTGCCTCAATATCTGAAAATATAGACCGCATTGCTTGAACGTACCCGTGTAACGATTCATAAAGGGCATATCCCGTGTTAAGGTCTTGATTAGGTGACTGCAACGAAGCACTAGTCGCTTGCAAGCGTTCTAGCATTTCGTTCCACAAAATAGTCATTATTCCCGTTTCCAGCTTATTCATCTTCGAAACTAGTCCGTACGCCTGATTTCGACACTCTACCTTTTGATCCATATTATTAGATATGCCATCCAAAACTTCTTTGATAGTGGTAAAACCGCATAAAAGTGCCTTCGTCGCATCAGCTTGGGCAGACCACCTGGTGTCCGACAGTCTTTTCAAAATCGGGAGTTTTGAACCTTCATCTTTCAGTGCTTTCGTAAGAAGGCCCCATCGATAGGTAGAAGCGGAAAAAAATGTATAGAGGTTTTCAACAAAATCGAAGAAAATGGATGCTTCCATACAACATTCTGCAGCACATTTGGCAACCAAATTCAATGAATGTGCAAAGCAGGGAATGTATTCTACGTTCTCATTTATCTCCTTAATTCGTGCTTGTAAGCCGCGGTACCTTCCACCCATGTTGCTGGCATTGTCATAGCTTTGACCATGACAGTCTTTGATATCAATGTCATTCTCCTTTAAAAAATCAAGTAAACTTTGGGCGAGTTTTTCAGCAGTGTGACCGTGACCTTCCATATCCAACAACTTTACAAATCTTTCCACTGGTCCAGATGGCAAAACATAGCGCACTATCAGAGTGAGTTGGTCCACATGCGAAATGTCTGGAGTAGAGTTCAATGATACTGAATAGTATCTCAATTTTTTAATTTCGCAAATAATATGATCCAGTATGCTTGATGCAATTAGGTGGATAAATTCCTCGCCTGTTGTTTTTGATAAGTATGATGTATGTCCCTTTCCTTTATTTGCATAAGTATTTATATGCTGAGCCAGAAAAATGTCAAATTTGGCTACTAATTCCAATAAACCTAAGTAATTTCCATTATGAGGTGAACCAACAGTTTCATCACTACCCCGAAATGCAAGACCTCGTTCTGCTAAAAATTTAATAACTTCAATAATTCGCTCTAAAAGTGTCCGCCAATACTTTTGTTCAGTCTCAATATGGCTTACAAGTTGAGAATCGACACGCACACCCTTGTTTTTGCAAACTAACAGCGAAATTATCGCTTGTCTATGTGAGGTGCTTACTTCATGTCTTTTCAACAAATTATTTGCGTTTTTCCAGTCGTCGAATCCTTCTTTTGTAAACCGTGACGAACAGTCTGAATCCGTAACTTTGCAAGCAAAACAGAAAAGTCGTCCTTTAGTTTCTGAATAACACAACCAATCTCTCACGTGAGTTTTATTTGTTGGTTTATGTGTATATGTGAAAAACGACTTCTGACAGAATCGTGGTTTATTTTCTTTATCGTATGTTTTTTTTTTGAAGACAAGAAATCACTGTTCATATGTTGCACTTCGCTGCCTGCTTCGCAATCCAATAATCTCAATTGAAGTTGCTCGGCCATTCACCAATATTGTTGGAGTACATTTTACTTTCCTTTTGTTTTTGGCTTATAGAAGATGTTGTTACATCTGAAGCATGTGCTATTCTTTCAACCTGTCTTTGGCTTAAAGACGATATGACTAGATCGGGAGGACTTCTGCTGTGCACTCGACTTCGGTTTAACTTGTGGAAAATGTGGCTAAATCGTGAGGAGTTCCAGATCTTAATGGTAACGATGATTCTTCTACAGCACTGCCATCCTCTACACAATGACATGCGACGTCTATATTTTCTGCTTCAATTTCTTTGGATTCAACACCATCACTCTGAATATTACAAAATTCAGACAGCTTACTACGTGTCTTTGATATAACAGCTTGGTTCTTTATTTCCTTTTCATATTTTGCTTTACGCTTTGTACTACCAGAAGCGTAATGTCGACCCGTATCTTGGGCTCTGCTGCTCATGCTGACTATCTCGATCTGGATAGAAGGGAAAATGAATTACAAAATAAAATGTAATCCTACTAATAAAAAATAACAAAAAAATTAAAAACAAGCTCATGAATAAATAAAATTTATTGAATGTCAATATTTCTTACTGTGTAATATTTAAACGAATTGAAGTTCTAGCTGAATACACGGAGAAAAAAGAAACTGCATATTTTTCTATACATACAGTAAAATTTCCTATAATTTTTTTGTAAGTGCAAACTATTATTGACGTTATCGTAATTTTCCCTACACTGTATTGGAATTTTTTTATTGGAAAGATTATATTTTAATGGAATATTAATTGAAAAGAATGGAATTTTTCCTATAACTGTGTTTGCATATTCTTTGTGTTTGGCTTATAAGAAGCGCTATTTCTTATTCGTGTATAGGAATTTTTCCTTCCGTAGTATCATGAAAATTACTTTAAATTTATTGGACTTTTTACTAACACACACATATATAGAAAAGAAAAAAAAAAGTTTTTAAACTTGCTTTTACTAAATTTTAAAAGCAAGGCGTGCGCACTTTCTATGGTTGTACGCATGATTGTATGTAAGTGCGCACGCCTTGCTTTTAAAAATTTAGTAAAAGCAAGTTTAAAAATTTTTTATTTTATTTTTTTTATTTTATACTTTTTAGTCATACTTTAATTAAATTATTATCATATATTGCATAAATCCGCACCCCCAATTTCCACCCCTTTCGGGGGATGTTCGCAAAACGGCTGTCGGATTTGTCATCTGCAACCCCAAAAATCCCTGCATAGCCGTTTTGCAGATTTTTCAATTTTCACCCCGTACCCTTAATTGCAACCCTTAATGTACCCCCTATGGGGGGATATTTACAAAAGTAACGGTGGAACATTGTATTGTCATCCGACCTTAGTAACTGTGCAAAATTTCATCAATAGGTTATGTCAGGAAGTGTGTTAAATGAAGGATGCTAGATTTGAAGACAAACAAACTTAAGACAAACAAACTTCATTGTAAGTTAAAAAAAAGCAAGTAAAAATATATACAAACTAACACATATACAACCCCTACACACTCCGTTACATTCCCTTTCCCCCTTGGCCCCCCTTTCCTTGTTTTACCCTTTTTTCGCTTTTTCAAAACATCTTTTTATTTATTTTATACTTATTTATTGTTTCCTATTAACGATTTATTTTTTCTCGAATTTTACTATATGTAAATAAATTGTATGAGTTAACAAATATTGGAATTATATAAAAAGTTACAAAATTAGAATCTTTCTAGATAAAAAACTTTTTAACTAACTGATATTTTAATTAGTAAAATAAACATGTTAAATATTAACAAATTAAATAATAAGTAGAGATAAAATAAATGCTTCATATAAAACAATATGTGAAGGTTGTCTTTACCTTTTAGGTGTCTGCAAAGTTACTTCAATTATTTTACAAAATATTCGTACTGATTTAGCTCAACGTAATAACAGTAAAATAGCTCAACCAGTTAAACAGTAGGCCTATACAATTTTTTCAATAATAGGTCATTGCAATTGCAATAGTACAACTCGATATGAAATGAAAACATTCCTACTAGTTTTGAGGTTACGTTACGACCAGGGTTGGTTTCACATGGCGCTATGCTCACGGTCTATGATTGTTTGACAGCTAGAGACACCTAGGGCGCAAAGTGCATAGCACAAAATTACCTTGCAGTAGAGCGCGAATTCAAATTGTAAATATACTAAATATAAAAAATAAAAGAATTCGAATGCTTTTAATTCGATTAATATAATTTTCTAATCTTCATAAATGAATGAAATTTTCTAACGTATTTATTTCGCCTTTTGTATAAATTAACTCTTTAACGCTCAAATGCACAATTTTTAGAGAGTATATTTAAATGTCATTTAGTCAACACACGAGCAATTTAAGAATAATTTCATTTAACTTATAGGAGTTTTGTGGTGCGGTTTTCAGATTCCGATATAAAAAAATCTCTAAAACCGTCATTCAGATACTTTTTTCGATTTTTCACAAAATTTGCTTTTTATCGTTTATGCGTTTTGCAAGTATGGCGAAGGAGAGTGTGGTGCGCCGAAGGTGCGTATGGTGCTTAATAAGAATTCTGAACTTTATTCTGCCCGGGCGCGGGGCCCGTAGCATTTGCTACTCCTGCTATATGGTTAATCCGGCACTGATACATCCGCACATGAACAAAAGCGCGAGTCAACTGAGCTACACATATATTTTCCATTTAACAAGTTGGGACCTGTCGTTGGAGGCTCGTCTAGACTGTGTGACTCACCGTATGGCTGGCCGATCCAACCGAGGCCAGACTAGAGGGTGTCTACTATAATAAGGTCTGATGCACCTTGAGACTCTGCAGTTTGTGTTGTGTCTTGCACTAAGCAAAATATAACAGTTTACATATGGCAGCCTAAGTCAAAGTATTTACTTTTGGAATTCTTGTATCTTAACAGTGTGTTCTTAGAACAGTTAGACTGGATGTATATGCCAATTAAATTATTGTGTTCATGAAAATGTTTAGTTCACGCGGACTGCCAGTGTTGCCATAAATAGCATTCAGCAACTGCAGCTTGTCACCTTCAATGAAGCCAACCCGTTGTGGTGTCATTATTCTGCTTACAGTGTAGACCTGTGTTCAAATGTACAGCAGCATGTCAGGAACTAATACAGTAAAACCTGTCTTTAGCGGCCAACCTTGGATCTCCATAAAATGTGGCTGCTCAGAGAGGTGGCCGTTAAATAAAGGGGTTGGCAGGGATTGCAACAAAATAGTGTATTAAATAGGGTTGATCAGCTATATCATTTTATTATGTACTTGCAGTTGTATTCCTATTTACGTTACGTTTTCAGTGGAAATAATTGAATTACAACACATTGGTAAATATTATACTTTAAAAATATAGTCTTTTAAAGTGGTCTGTTTTGAGGTAGCACTTTTCTTGTAAATTCCGTAATTTTTTGCCAAACAATACACTGTTCCACAGCATTCTCCTCACATTCTTTATCAAGAGTAACGCAGATATCTGATCCGCCTAAGAGATTGTAACACTTGTTTTAAACACATCCAAGGTTCTTTAATTTCTTCTTCTTCTTCTTCACGTCATTGTCACCTGTTTCTATAAAAAGCAGAAAAATTACTATATTGTAAAAATATACATTCTGGAATAGAAGATATTTGAATCGATCATTTCAAAAAGTTTTGATTGTAGTAAAGACATTTTTCTGATCTACCTTTATAATCTTCCTGAAGTCAATTCTCCCAACTGCCCTCGAGATCGTCACAGGTTCGTGTGAAATTTCATGTAATGACTGTTTCATTTAGTGTTACTGTTAAATTACACTACAAATTACAAAAACACTTCTCAAGCACACTTAGAGCGTTTACGCGGATTCAATGTTACAGTGGTTTCAACAGTTAGGAACGTTTGAAACGTTATGGAAACTTCAACAGTGTATTGTTTACAAATAACAATTTGCAAATTTAAAACTACACAGTTACATAAGGCTAGGTCGTTTCAGTTGGTTAGGTATAAACACTACTTGAGTATTCGTAGAAATCTCTACTGTCAAATTATTTTGTCTTGTATTCTATTCAAGATGACTGAACATCGCTGGCCGTTTAAGCAGGTGAAGGAACCGGTTATGGGCTGACCGCTGGCCGAGGGAGGAGGTGGCCGTTTAATGGAGGGAAAATTTATATTGATCTTACGTAAAATAAAATCAGTTCCTCAGGAAAGTGACCGTTCATAAAGATGGCTGTTAGGTCAGGTTTTACTGTATATGCATGGAGGTAAAAATTAATTTACAACTGATAAGAATTGCTCTGATGCCGATGTTAACAATTTCAGTGCTACTGCTGTAACTAATTGTTACAGGTCTTTGTTTTCTTTCAATGCCCAATCTCTGGTCGTCTTTAAGCTTCCCCATCGTTAGAGGATGATACCGATATTTTATCCACGGAAGAAAATATTACAAAAATCGTTGCTTTTAAGTGCTTGTGAGAATTAACCTTATCTTAAGATCAGACTATCAGCTAATGATATCTATAGTGTGTTTCAAATAAGTTGACACCGGTTGTAGACTAACCTACTGACTTGGTATTGGTTAACACAACTTAAGTAGTGATACGCTTAGTATGATCAACTTTATTGTGTTTTTTTTCTTATCGTCCATATTTTCATACCATATGTAAACCATAGTTTTACTTTTTAGTTTCTGACATCCAAATCCAAATCACTATAAAAGTGTTGTTTTAATTACTAGCACCTTTGGTAGTTAAACCGGTGCCAGGTTGAAACCAATAGTTTTTTTGCTATATGGTTGCAAAGAGAGTTCTCTCATGGGAGGGGTAAAGCTAGCATGACATAAGCAAACTACTCCCCAGCCTGCAAACTGTAGTTTGTACGTATGTGGTTTTAGATTATGAGGCTCTTCTTCTTCTCCTCCAGCCAGAGGTTGGTGGGCTTGCAATGTCTTCCCTTCGGAAGACACCACCACATACCTTCTTTCTCCTTTTATCTCATCCGTGTACTCCTATCTGATCCCTCCCACTACACACCTTGATCAGGGCAGCGAACTAGTTTGAATAGCATAGCAGGTGATCAACTTCTTCTACTCTCTGTAGTGGATCCAATCACTGTCCTTTTTCACCCACTCTCTTCAGAACTTCATCATTAGGTGCTCTTCTGTCCACAATATTGTTAAGGCCCTCTTCTAGCGCCACAGCTCAAAAGCTTCAAGTTCCTCTCCTGTTTTCTCAGAGTCCAGGTTTCTGAGCCATGTGTACATATGTTCCAGATGAAACTCTTTATAAATTTCTTCCAGGTTTCTAGGGACATGTTTCTGGATGCCACAAGAGATCGTTTCTTGAAAAATGCTTCTCTTGCTTGTGCAATTCTCCTTTTTACATCATTGGTGCATCTCCTTTTACATCATTGGTGCATCTCCCATGTAATGTAACTCCCAAGGTACTTAAAGGTATCAACTTATACTAGCTTCCTACCAGCCAGAAACATCTCAGTCTTCTGAATTCCAGTTCTGGAACATTTCTTTTTATTTTTCTTATTATGAGGTTGCTATCTATAAATCATATAAAATACTTTACATTATACTATTAATTATGTTAATTGGTCCAATACATTGATTTAAAGAATCGGGTAAAATAAGAGGGCTATTTGTTTTTCAACCTCCGATAGACCAATAAACAGACACATGAGTGACATCAATAATTTTATTATATACAAAAGTTTCATATATATGTAAACTACTTTTCTACATAGTCACCACCATTGTTGAGGCACTTATCATAGTGAGGCACCAACTTTTCTATGCCCATGTTGTAGAATGTTCGCTCCTGAGTAGTCAGCCAATCTGCCACACTGGACTTTAACTCATCATTGGAGTCAAACCGCTGCCCACCTAACCACTTTTTCAAGTCAGTGAACAAATGGTAGTCACTTGGTGCCAAGTCTGGGCTATAAGATGGGTGATCAAGGACTTCCCAACCAAATTCATGAAGCAGGTTTTGTGAGTGCAGCTGCGTGAGGTCGTGCGTTGTTTGGGAACCCACCGAGCACAGAGTTTCCTATACCCACGCTTCTGAGTAAGAATATCATAAAGAGCAGACCTAGATATTTCAGGAAAATCATCAGATATTTCAGTAATTGTGAAACGATGGCGCTCTCGAACCATCCTGTCTACCCTTTCAACATCATCAGTAGCCACGGACTTTCTTCCTTGCCCTTCATCATGAATATCAATTCGCCCTTTAAATTTTCGACACCATTTCCGAACTGAACCATCACTCGATCACATTTTGCTCCATACACATTACACAACCTTCGATGAATTTCTGCAGCATTATGACCTTCAGCTTGAAGAAATCTAATAACAGACCGAATCTCATACTTGGAGGCAATTTCAACTATAGTTACCATAATTAACTGTCGTCACCACAGTAATAGACAAAATAAGTATAAAACCAGTGGTTATAGGTTAGAACAGAGCCTCAAAAACATTAATCAACAATCAGATTGTTGCTATGATAACAGAACCAGGTTTCCCAACTCACCAGAGGTTGAAAAAAAATAGCCCTCGTACATGCCCATAAACAACAGTTTTGATGCTCGTGTGGACAGTGAGTGACGCTCCATGCTTATGTTTTTGGAATAACTGGTGTGTGCGCAGAGTGTACGCTAGTTTTCCTCCTGTGTGAGAACTCTCTCTGTGACAGAACAGTACAACATTTTGAGTTGTATTCTTTTGTTTCTTTTATGTTCTTAAGGCCATTCCACATATGGCAATAAATTTGTTGGTTAATATGCTACAATATAACTCACATTATTAGCAGTTAAAATTAAAGTGGGTAGTACGCGTGGACTTTGGAGACTCGTCACTTGATGCCTTTCGAGGAAAAAAGTTTATTGAAAATATCAGCAAGTATCTGGTGATACTTAATATTTCTTATCAGTTTGGTTGCTAAATGCCAAACAAGATTAAATAAGTCCTCATTTGTTTATCACCACTTCAGCTGGCCTTGTCGTCTGATCAACCGCTTACCTCAAGGCTGCTCTCTTCTCTCCCCCGTTAATGTTGCCAATATGACTTTTACCGTCAGTATCTTTTTTGCACCAAAAAACCTTGTATCAAGAGCTTCGATGGCTTGCAGGTAAATTTTTTAGCTGTTCTGCATGAAATTCAATAAATAACAGAATATGATATTGTTTGGTATTTTAGTGTGCAAAGTACTTACGTGCTTGAATGAAATACTTATGTATGTAGATTGACTCATATGCCCTAGCGACTGATTTTTGCACTCTGCATGTTTCTACCATCCACATGCAGGCAGCATCAGTTCAGACTCGGACACCGAATGGGCAGCACAAAGTTAGACTCATTGCCATATGGTATTCTAAATTTTAGAATACATTTCCCTCACATTTTTCTCTCCTTTTGTTTTATCATTTTTATCAGTTGTATTGTAGAACACATCTTTAAAAATAATTACATTTTAAGCTTTAAATAATTGTATAGTTATAAACCACAAGATAGCGTTATGTATAGAAGGAAGCAGTGGTATGAGCTGCTCCTGAGAGAGGGGGGAATGAGACTAGCTTGAAGGTTGGACTCTTTATTTGCCTCAGACAAACAAGGAATTCTTGATTCTTCCCATTTCATTTTATAAATTCTTTGTGTCTCATAGTTTTTTAGTATACCAGCGTGAAATATAAATGTAGAAAAACTGTTGTTTTCAAAATATTTTATCTTGATTAACTGTTATACAGATTAAAAGTACAGGTGAGTCTTGATAGTTTGAGATTCCGTATAGTTCGAGGTAGGCCTACCCCGCTAGAAAAATAATACGTAGGCTACACCGAAAATGGCGGAATATTAGTACCAGAAAAAGATCGTCAACTCAAAAACAAAAAACTTCATTCATTTTTTAAAAAGTAAGTTTTATGCAAAGTATTTTGTTTTCAAATATACATACAGTACAGTTTTTAATATCACTGTATGTCACTTTAAATTTTAGTGTGCACATTTAATAAATAATATTGTGAGTGTTAACGAAAAATTTTGAATTTTTATTTAATCTTCATGAATATAACCTGATGAAATAAACGACGATTCGTCGTCGATTTTTCCTTTTCCTTTTGCTTGCAAATGTTCTCGAAAGCCCGCCCAAATTAGTAAAAAAAGAACCCCACATACACAGCACACCAGTTTACAGAGTTTGTATACATTTCTTTTAGATAAATTTCCAGCATACACTTTACATTATCACGCAGAGACACTCTACAGTAGAAAGCAAAGTACATTAGGGCTAACTCAGTTGTGGCTTAGGGGCACAGTGCGGTGTGCTCAGCGCACTGACAGATCCGCTAACGGCAGATAATACCGGCATTTTGCGTACTTCGAGGTTGGTTTGGTCCCAGTTACCTCGAACTATCGACACTTACTGTAATAGATACGATGTCATTAGGAATCACTTTAATTATAAATTTGTATTCGTAATAAATCTTGTGGAAACAAGTCTTTCTAAAGATATTTTCAAAAATCCGTTTGTATTATCCCTTCGTACTTTAATTTAAGGATGTTGTCCCAAGAATGTTTTAGGAAACTTATAGTTGTGTTAAGGTACGTTACTTTTAAAATAAAATCCCCTCACTTTCCTTAATTAAAGTCAAGAAACATGTAGTTTACCTGTGTAGAGATGACTGTTCCACAAACCATACAGATATTAGACTAGAGGAATCATGACACAGACAACCCTGTGAGAAGAAGTGTGCCTTGGCAAAAAAGATAAATGCAGATTAATAGGTTCTGGCTCTGTTTTATGATGTGTGTATATAATAAATAAATTTTATGTGTATTATAACAACAATATTATAACATAATAACAATATATAATTGTTTTAAGGCTGTAAATATAAATGTTATTTACCAAATATTGTGCGATTGTCATTATTAAGAAAACTGAAACTTAATTTTATTAATTTAAAATTATTGCAAATCCTCTTATTTCTACAGTTATTTCTAAGCCTTATTTTAACACACACGATTGGCTTAAACATAGGTGAGGTGTATATTAAGTGATTATGGAATTTTGCCGAATTGTTCCTAATAGCTAATAGGGGGATTGCCCCCCCCCCCCCTGTAGTTGTGCCACTGCATGTCAGTAAAATGGTTTTTGCAAAGATATTTTGTGTCAGCTGTCAGCACTTTAAGGCATATGAACCACTTAATAAAAGCTGATAATAATTTTTTTATATTGAATGGTATAATTTTTTTATTGAAACATGGTAGTTTTAGTGAGTTTCAAATATTGTCACAGTCTGCTATTATAAGTATCATTGTGAATTCCTTTTATCATGCCAACTGCTTTCAGCATTTACACAATGTCTTCATTAGGTGCTGACACATTGGTAAATATTGCTGGTATCTGACTAGACGATGGTCTAAACCCAAAACTGCTTGTCAGGAAAAAGGCATACACAATGGTTTTTATAATTGTAATTATGCAGCAATTATATTTGTCTGTGTATGTGTGTGATTTTCAAAGAAATTTTTAAGATTAAGCTTATGAATATTTTATAGAGTTCTGTGTGTCACCCACATACGCACGCGCGTACATGTGTGTGTGTGTGTGTGTGTGTGTGTGTGTGTGTGTGTGTGTGTGTGTGTGTGTGTGTGTGTGTGTGTGTGCAAGAGTACGCGCGCGCAAACGTGACTCTGAATAAATTATGTAGATTAACTGTAAAAGTCTAAAAATATAACCTAATTTTGAAAATCGCATTCAGTGAACGCACTTAATTAAATAACGGGTTTCATAGTTTTGAGACAGGGCATTATCTTTGTTTAACACTTCAAGTCATTTAAAAAAAAAACAGTCTTTACAAAATATTCTCATTGCTAGTTCTCTGCAGATGTTGTATGTTTTCAGAGTCTGAAAAAACTTTTTAAAATTATTGAGTTTTTATTATAATAAAAATAGTAACAAATAATATAATGTTTGTTTAACAATATTTTGAAAATCTTTGCATAGTAAAATATTTATTTGAAGTTTACAACATGGTTAGGGTAGAAGTGGCAAAGGTATGGCAATGGTTTTTTTGCAAGAAGTGGCAAAGTGGAGGGACTGACGACTAAAGAAATTCCACCATGAAGAGGGGAACCATTATTCCACCATGACAGTTTTTAAGAGAACTTAGGGCATAAAACAGAGACATTTAACGATATTAATTGATGACTCGTTGGGCACTTGGTGAAACATATTAATACAAAGGTTTTGTAAAATATATAAAAACACTTGGTAAGTTTCACAAATTTTTTTAATTAACTCTGACAGCTGTTTCGACTAGCTAAGCCATTGTCAAAGTGGCAAATGAATGAAATTACTGAACACAGGATGTTAGTGGAGTGTAGGTGGTGAACATCTGTTTAGGGCGTATCTGGAACATCTGTGTTGTGATGGCGAGGGGGGTGTACAAGAGACAAGGGAAGGTCAGGTGTCTTTAAAAACTAAATACAATCATGAATGCAAAATATAAAATTAACTGAACTAAATATAAACTGAATGCAAAATTTAAAATAATGATGAACATTCAAAATAAAATAAACTAAACTAAATAACAGATTGCAAAATTTAAAATAATGATGGACATTCAAAATAATATAAAATAAACTAAACTAAACAGATTTTAATAAAGGGGATACACAAAATTCAGTCTGTTCATTGGTTAAATTTTTGTTATTTTTTATTGCTTTTTTAATTTCTAAAATTTCTAACAAATCCATTTTTTTACCTTTTTGTATGTTGTGGAGTAGTGTTATGTTTTTTGTGTCTATGAAGTGATTGTGTTGTAAGCAATTATCTGCAAAACCTGTATTAGATGTATTGGTTAAAATCGCCTTCTTATGTTCAGAAATGCGATGTTTCAGAGCACGGCCACATTGTCCGACATAAATAGCATCGCATTCTGCACAGTGTATTTCATAAACTCCATTTTCCTCCAGTGTGTTAGATTTTTCTTTATTATTGACTAGTAGTGAAAAAAGATTACGTTTGTTTACTGATACCATGTTAAGACCATAGTTTTTTAACCTATCTTATCTGTTATACACGGAATGTAATTTGTGAAGTGATTTTTTTTTTTTTTTGAAGCCGGGAAGCTTTCTGAAAGACTGATTTTTTTAGAAAGATCAGGGTAACAAAAAATTTCACTTAACAAATTACATTCCGTGTATAACAGATAAGATTAATGACAGGTTAAAAAACCATGGTCTTAACATGGTATCAGTAAACAAACGTAATCTTTTTTCACTACTAGTCAATAATAAAGAAAAATCTAACACACTGGAGGAAAATGGAGTTTATGAAATACACTGTGCAGAATGCGATGCTATTTATATCGGACAATGTGGCCGTGCTCTGAAACATCGCATTTCTGAACATAAGAAGGCGATTTTAACCAATACATCTAATACAGGTTTTGCAGATCATTGCTTACAACACAATCACTTCATAGACACAAAAAACATAACACTACTCCACAACATACAAAAAGGTAAAAAAATGGATTTGTTAGAAATTTTAGAAGTTAAAAAAGCAATAAAAAATAACAAAAATTTAACCAATGAACAGACTGAATTTTGTGTATCCCCTTTATGAAAATCTGTTATTTAGTTTAGTTTATTTTATATTATTTTGAATGTTCATCATTATTTTAAATTTTGCAATCTGTTATGTTCATCATTATTTTAAATTTTGCATTCAGTTTATATTTACAATCAGAATGATCACAGTTGCACACCACTATATAAAAATTATCCCAATTAGCGCTTTCAAGCTTCACAGCCCATCGTCAGATTGGAATAGACAGGAAATTTGTAAAAACACCCCTTCACCCCTCTCCACCACCCTGCTCACACACAACAAGCTATAATATAAATGACCCTTCCCCACCCCCTAAACCCTGTCGGGGGTGGGGGAGGGTCATTTATATTATAGCTTGTTGTGTGTGAGCAGGGTGGGGGAGAGGGGTGAAGGGGTGTTTTTACAAATTTCCTGTCTATTCCAATCTGACGATGGGCTGTGAAGCTTGAAAGCGCTAATTGGGATAATTTTTATATAGTGGTGTGCAACTGTGATCATTCTGATTGTGATTTCAACCACTAACACAAATTTCTTCATTAAAAGTTTATATTTAGTTCAGTTAATTTTATATTTTGCATTCATGATTGTATTTAGTTTTTAAAGACACCTGACCTTCCCTTGTCTCTTGTACACCCCCCTCGCCATCACAGCACAGATGTTCCAGATACGCCCTAAACAGATGTTCACCACCTACACTCCACTAACATCCTGTGTTCAGTAATTTCATTCATTCACCTCTTTGACAATGGCTTAGCTAGTCGAAACAGCTGTCAGAGTTAATTAAAAAAATTTGTGAAACTTACAAAGTCTTTTTATATATTTTACAAAACCTTAGAGACATTTAAGTTTTGTGTGTGTGTGTGTGTGTGTGTGCGCGCGCGCGCGCGCGCGCGCATGGACATTCAGAAAACCACTTACCTGTTGTTTCACATGACAAATGTTTGTTCCAGGCTTTCTAATTCTCTCCATCCACTAAATTTGAATTACAAAATGTATGGAGAATTTTGCTTCTGTCCACAGTTATCTATGTCCAAGCCACCGTTTCTATCAGATGTTATCTACAACTTTCTTCCTCTCGTGTAATGCCCCAGCTTTCACCAAGTTTTCATCCTCCTAAAGATAACATAAGTTTTAATGCCTATCTTTCTATTTTCATCTTATTAGCTTTCGTAACTTTTGAAACCATATTTTTTTTTAAGCAGAAGATTCACATTAATCCAACATTTATGAAGTATTACTGAAAAATATGGATTATCTGAAATACGTATAATTAAGTCTGGTTTCACAAATCATGGTCAAAAAAAGTAAACAAAGACTTTATTATAAAGCTCAGTATATTAAATTATTGAATTAAGAATATATAATTAGCATATCAGTGAGAGAACCTTTTTACTGGGTTAATTTATTGGTTAATTTAAAAAATTTAGTTGAAAAATCCATAATTTTGAAAATATATGTCTAAAGCTTTTTATCTAGATCTACAGCTTCTTATAACACTTACAGAAGTCTTTAACAAAACTATGTTTCATGGCCATACAAAAGTTTCTTAGTGCCTTGTGTTGCATTTTCTTCAGGACTCAAATCATCAGTTGTGGCTGTGATGTATTCTACAATGGTAAAGTTGATGTTGAGAAATAAAATAAATAAATTTAATCTCATGTGCAGTATAATCAAACCATCACTTAAGGGTAAAATAAGAATTAATATATTTTCTTTCTTCGACTCTGTCTTGTGACTTCTAGTAACTTTGTTACACATGTCACAACAATTGTTCTGCCTTTGAACACATATATCACTCATGCAAGATCGTTAAACGTCAGATTTTATTAAAGCACAATTACATTTCATTGAATAATTAAAACCTCCAATTATGTACACAATACTTGAACGTGTACACCTTGTCATGTTGGATGGACAATATTAATATATTAATTAATATGTTAAAATTAATATATGTCTGGATGTAATATAGTAATTATATTAGTGTGTGGTGTGGATACCGGAAACTTGAATTTTGAACAGAATAAGAATATGATGTTAAATTTGTATAAAGGTATGGGTGTACATCACCTACTTTTTTAAACATTTATATCGACAACCTAGTAAGCAATGGAAACATCTTGTGAATCCTAATATTAAGATATTACAAGACCAATATTTGAATGCACAGTTGATTGCTTTGATGACTTGCTTGTAGTTCAAAATATAGAATCTGCTTTACAGAAATCTGTTTTTAATCTTCATCAAATTTGAAAAAAAAAAATACAATATGAAAATCTCCACTACTAAAACAAAAAATACAGGAACAGAAATGGCATTCTTAAGAGGAATTAAAAGGTGTCCTAAATTTGACTGTATAAGGCCATAAGAGAAGAATTACAAGTATTTAACTTGAATGAAAGAATAGATGATTATAAGTAACGGTGGAAAGAACACTTAGAAAGAATGTCAGATTCAAGATTGGCCAAACATGTCTGGAAATATAAACCTACAGGACACAGGCGTGTGGGTAGATTCAGGAAGAGATGGCTGGAGGATTTTTGAAAGCGGAACAGGCAGTTCCTTGCCTATTCTGTGATGTGAAGATGATGATGATGATGGTGGTGCCATGCTATATCATGTGGCCTGTTTGGAAGCAAAACCTGGACCCATAATACTAGTATGTATAGTACAGTCCATGTCAGAAGATTCTAAGTTCATTTGTGGGAAGGTTGATTAAAAGGGGGTAGGCTCAAAAACGGGCCAGTCAGGAAGAACCTTAGAATTAATGATTTAAACAAAAAGACCAGAGAACATAAAGAAGGGTGGAAGGACTATGTGTTAAGTGTAGACAACAAATGCTTGCTGAAACAAAACCTAGTCAGATACTGTGGAATACGGTTAAGTAATATTGGCAGGCCATAAATAAATGAGTCAGTCACAAGAAACCAAACATCCTCATGCTTGTGGGAGGAGAAGAAGAAGGGGAAAACCAAAATCTGATCCTCTTCCTTAACCCATTGCAGTTGCACAGGTATTGTGGCCAGGGTCATATTTACAGATGGCGGGGGGGACCGGACCCCCCTCAATGGACAAAAAAAGTTGACAAGGAATTTTGTTAATCTCTTTATTTTCAGATGGTCTTACTATTTTTACTTCCATGCTCCATAAGGAAATGGAAGTATGGTCATGCCAAAAAAAATTGTGTTCGAGATAATAGCAGATTCTGATTGTACTATCATCAAAACATGAAAAAAAGTCATTTTTTACTTCCATATTCCTTAAGGAAATGGAAGTATGGTCATGCCGAAAAAAATCGTGTTCGAGATTATTGCAGATTCTGATTGTACTATACTCAAAACATGAAAAAAAGTCGTTTTTCGAAAAGTGTCTGTGTGTCTATCTGTCTGTCTGTAGATTTTTTTTCTATGGCAAACGATAACAGCTGCAAATTCAAACAGAATCAAATAATTTTTTGCATTCAACCCTGATTTGTAGACTACTCACGACCTATTGTTTTTGGTGAAGATCGGTTGAGGGAAAGGGGTAGTTTACCTGCAACGGTTTTTTTATCAAGGGTAATTTTTTTTTTTTTTGGCAAACGATAACAGCCGCAAATTCAAACAGAATCAAATAATGTTTCGCATACAGCCCTGAATTGTAGAGTTCTCAAGACCTATTGTTTTTGGTGAAGATCGGTTAAGGGAAAGGGGTAGTTTACCTGCAACGTTTTATGTTTTAACAAGGGTAATTTTTTCTATGACGAACGATAACTGCCACATATTCAAACAGAATCAAATAATTTTTTGCATACACCCCTGAATTGTAGAGAACTCGAGGCCTTTTGATTTTGGTGAAGATCGGTTAAGAGGAAGGGGTAGTTTACCTGCAACCTTTTACGTTTTAACAACAGTTAAGTACTTGAAAATTCATTTAAACTTTTTCAAACAATGGTAATTGTTAAAAATAAAATAATTTTGTTGCCAGGCAATAAAATTATAATTTTTTCATTTTAATGTAAATCATGTATGAGAGAAAATATATCGTTCGTGGCAGGCAAGCATATCTCAGTTATGTAGTGTTTACGTTTCCATTTTATTATTATGACTACCGCAATAAAAAGGCAGTGAACACACACAAAATTCGCGTTATTTCTGGCCTCATTCATGTTTATTTTCTTACATTTGCACGCTTTTTAAATGGAAAGTGCCGAAACCCATACCAACATAACGCGTGCAAGCCGAAAGTGTCCAGCGTGGATAGCGATTTGCTTCCTGTGGATCGCTGGGCAGTGTAACTGCACGTGTTTACAGAGGAACGATTCATAGACAGACTTTTCGTCTTTAGGGAATGAACCCTCTGCAAGATGCTGAGGGTCCATGAGTGACTTCGGAGCGCTCCTTCTTTTCCGCGTGTTTGTTCTGTGAAACGTACACTGTAGATTCGCAGCTTTACTCTAAGCAACGCTCAATAGGAAATGTTGAAAATTTTTGTCCACGGTGTACCCTCATATCATACACACTAAACCTGCTCTGATGTTTTAATTACGGACATCATAATATTAAAACTTTTGAAACTTGAGCACTACTTAATGGAGATCAATCATTAACTTATACAAGCCATTAATTTTATGCATATTTTTTATATATATGTGTACAACTGCAACCCCTCTTTCGTGGTGAGCTGTACTGGCTGGTTTCCTCTGAATCAGCATTAAGGCAACTTACCTCACCACTTTCACTCCGCTTTGGATTATGCTCATCATCTAACTCCTCTACTTGTCTTTCTTCCAATCCTTCCTTCTTTTCCTCCTCTTCTACAATTTCCCCTTTTTCATCCCCATAATCCAAATCAACCTCATGACACTGCACCTCCTCCGCATCTTCCAGTTGCTCCTCTGATCCATCTTCAACCGCATCTTCCCTCTGCTCCTCACCAATTTCTTCATCACATTGGTCACCAGCCGCTTCACAAACTTCTTCGCTAACCTCCTCTCCAATCTCGTTTTCATCAACACTTTCCTCATCAACATCATCGCCGTCACGTCCACTACCACCATCCGAACACTGCACATCCTCATCCTCTTCTAGTTGCTCATCTGGTCCACCTGGAACTTCCTTCCGCTCCTCGGAATCCTCAACACTACTTACAGAAGGCGTCTGCACATCTTCACACACTACATCATTCTCACTCGCACACTCCACAACGCTGCCACCAAGTTTCTCCTCGACTTCTACCTCATCTACTTCTACTACACTTGCAGCATGGACATCCCCTTGTCCATCCGCAACCTCAGAAACACCTGCAGCCTGGACATCCCCGTCTCCATCTGCAAACTCAGACTCTAGAGTCTCCCTAACACCTACAACTATACCTTCCTGTGCAGCATCTGCAGACCGCTCTTCTGCCTCTTCCTTCGATTCCTCTCCTTCACCACTCTCAGCAACTACAACGTCCTCAACATTTTCCACCCTGGAATCCAGCTGTCCAGGTTCATGTGCAATGACTAAATTAATTTCTACTGGCGATGGTAAAGCTACACCATCAAGTGACTTCTCATATCCCTGCGTAGGCGATGACGATATTACCGGATCTGGATCCGTCACGAACCGAGATGGAGATACCGGAACAAATTCTGCGGCATCTGGATTCAACCATGACGTCCTCTTCGAGTCCTGTAACTCAGTATTAACTGCCGTGTTCTTAGGCTCTTGTATTGATCCACCGAAGTTATTCCGCTTTTCTTCTTCTGCTTCACCTTCTTCATCCACTACTCTCCTAGGCACTTGTACTTCCTCTGGAACCTTTAAACTCTCACTTCTCTCCAAATAAGAATAACGCCTAACTACAGGCTCCCTGCTTACCGCTGTTTGTTCCCTAACATAATTTCTTCTTCCCCTGTTAAATTCATACTTCTTTCCTTTCTCGGCTGTAACTGTTGTTACCGTCTTCACACTTGCCACCCCCTTGTAGCCTCCATCACTTCCGGAATATTCAGGCTTTCTGACAGTCTCTTGTGTTCTCCTCCAACCACCATGTTTGTCCCTTTTAGGTCTTCCTAACAAACCACTGGAGCATTGGACATCCGTAGCATCTCTTCCCCGGGACTCATCATTCTCCTGGCATGTGCACACCACCGGTCCAGGTCCGCAAAACAACGTGGAGGATCTGCGAACACTAGCCGGGATCTCTCTTGGGGATTCAGACCTTCGCGTATTACTTGTATTACTTCCGTCTCTGGCAACCCCAACCTTAATATACGGGGAGCTTTCCTCACATCATGCACGAAGTCCCCCAATACCTCTCCGTTGGCCTGTAGACGATAGAATAACTTAAACTTCAACTGATCACGTCGTGGACGGGGTATGAAGAAGTCCAACACCTCTGCATGGAAAGCGTCAACACCGCCGCCCCGACGCAGAGTGTTTGTGACCAGCCCTGCCAATGGACCCCGGCAATACGGGTATATAAGGGACAAGACCTCCCCATCGGACACCCCCGGGAAATCTGCCAACTGCAGAACAAGATCTAAGAAAACCAGCAACTGCTCCTCATCTATTCCATCTAACACTGAAAGTTTCTGGAGAACTCTTGAAAGAGGGTGGGGCAATTTCTGATAGCATACCGCCACCAGAATTGCACAATTCAGAACAAAGAATAATAAAACAAATCCCCACTAAACACCTAACACAACATGACCTACAAAAACATATTCACAAGAATCAGAAAAAACTCAAGTACTATCCTTCCTTTGAGCGACCCCCCCCGGGTTCTCTAGCGCTGCGGAGACCTGGCCTACTTCCGAACCACCTACTAACACCACAGAAGGAGACAAGCAACAACCAACAATACTGAACATACATAACATCAAACATCAATCCGACACACACGTCTCACCAACACATAACTCACAGACACCAACTAGTAGTCAGTATTCCTAATTCGGGAATATAGTCGGTGATGGTACCGACTTCCGATCCGGCCATACCGCATCCCGCTAATGCCACACACTATACTCCGACCTCGAATCAGCCACATTCTATCACCCAGGCAACGCTTGAGACCCCCCGGCAGTTCAACATATCAAATTTTCCGACCACAAATACCCACCCCAGTGGTGCGACCAGACTCACAAGTTATACAACCTAAACTAGCCTACATGGGCATATACCTAAAAAAAAACAATTGGATAACAATAGCATAGTATTTCCGAGTTTGCAAGCCCCGTCACACCCAAGGACCCAAGGTTCAACCCTAGAATGAACCACGCTCTCTGCTACCATTTGCAACCCCTCTTTCCTTTTTATGCTTTATAAAAAAAAACCTTTTTTGGTATTTATATTTTTTTTGAAAGAGAAGCCACTAGTTATTTAAAACTAGGCGAGAGCCTAGAGAAGCCAAAAATGCGCTGGGTCCAGTATGACGGGACTTGCAATTAAACTCGGCTGTAATTTAACAATAACAATTTTTATTGTTGCCCCCATAATTCATTACATGTAGATATCACACAAATCACATAAGTATCACATTGCAATCAGCAGTAAACAACAAAATACATAATAAATACGTAATGTTCACATGTTCCTTAAATTGTATAAATAGGTAATATTTATATATATATATATCGAGCAACATTCCATAAATTATATAAATCCCCCCCCCTTTTACTAACACTTAACATTGACATCACATACAGAAACACAAAGACACATAGACTCATAATACCCTTATAATACCCATGTTCGACCTGCCCGACAGGCAGTGTTTCTGCAAAGCCCCAAGACCGGCAATCATAAATGTTTAACTTCCAGTCACCATAATTCATTAACTTCCATTAAATTGAAAAAAAATTAAAAACCCCCAAAAGGATGATAATGACTAGCAAGCATAAAGATAGGCCGGACTGCCCCTATGAATTGATAACATCTGATAATTTGCCAATTATGAGCATATGAAAATCTTCACACAGAATAAAATGTTGAGCTATGTGTTGAGTTTCTTGCACAGTATATAAGTGGGAAAAACCCTCATCACCTGAGTTGAAGCAATTGGCATGATTTTCTAAAATGTTACTTCTGTATTACAAATCCCGATGGATACATATATCAGGAAATTGTTCCTTAATAAAAATGATTTAATTCAACTGACAAGAATCAGTAGCATCAATATGCTTTTACAAGGTCAAAAAATTATCAGTATATCCCCACAAAATATAAAATTTCTTTTCTCCTAAAGTCAGATGGCTGTGTAGAATTGATATTATAATAACCGCCTGCTGTGTCC
Organism: Magicicada septendecula; assembly: GCA_034769895.1. Taxonomy (NCBI): domain Eukaryota; kingdom Metazoa; phylum Arthropoda; class Insecta; order Hemiptera; family Cicadidae; genus Magicicada; species Magicicada septendecula. Next base: position 1,406,221,867 of record CM068367.1, read on the forward strand.
TAGCAGATGTGGAAGCGCGCCAGCATGTACCCGACCATATGTGACAGGAATCAAACCTGCCTTAAACTGAATGAACATGTGCCTGACTAAAAAAAACTATGTCCCTTTTACCCCCAGAAAACAGCCTGAAAAACGAAACCCCCAGCCCTTACATGTTAAAGCGAAATGAAATTAAAATATGAACCCGTTCTGAACCAGCCGGAACAGAACCCCTAACATGTGACTTAAATTTTATAGTGAATAGTGTGATGACTCTAAGGCTCTTGTATATATATATATATATATATATATATATCAAAAAAAATATTTAAGAGTAAAAAAAACTCTGGCACGCTCCCCCAGTGCAGCACACAATTACAAACATAGTACTTAGATTTATGGAGTTAAATGATAAAAGTCACATGATGTTCATAATGACTGTTCAGCTGACACACCCCAGAGCGGACTGTCTAGCAGCGTGGGCACATGGTTTCAAAAAAAAAATAATTTGTAATGCAGTGAATGGCACGCCCGGCCAACCAAAATAAAAAGAGTTCATATCACCTTAATCGTGTGCAAGTGATGCATCTTATGGCTGGTCAACAGACTCCCTCTTCCGAACAGGTGTGTGTAGGATGGCTCATGGCTGATGAAGGTGTAGTTACATCAGCCTAGACCAGAATCTCCGACTAGGAACGAGAATTCGGGAAGTCTCGTAAATTTAGCTTGCCATTAGTGCAGAAGAAACAAACTACGCAATGATGTCTGTTCGGGTCGAAGAGTCTGTTGATTCCCTTGTGATAGCTGCAGTCGGACTGAGCTTGCACTTACAGTACAGCCCACAGCAAAATTCCGCCGCGAGATGGCGCAGTCGGATTCAACAGTGCCGTCCAAATATTGGCGTACTAAACGACATTTGTGCTCGCGTTTATGTAAACGAAATTTATAAAACCTTCAACCGCCGGGTTAGACAAACACCGGCACACAACGTTATCGGCAACAAAGAAGTAGTTTTTGTTAAAATTCCTTCCCAGGATATTTGGCCGTAGTCCAATGTTTTCTAGAAAACCAGACGTTTTGGCAATGCCATCGACTTCCATCATCAGTGAAAATTGTGTGCGATAACGTGAGGTGGTATACGTTAGTGACAACAGTACTGTGGTTAAGGCTGAAGCAGTAAGTAGAAAGAAGTAGTTTCTATGGTAATATTTCATTTCGAAAATGATTTTAAATATAAATCTTAGAATATGGAAGTCATGTATGGTTCTCCATACCGATATTTTGAAAAGTGTCTGTATGTAGAATTTTTTCTATGGCAAACGATAACAGCCGCAAATTCAAACAGAATCAAATAATTTTTTGCATACAGCCATGAATTGCAGAGGACTCAAGGCCTGTTGTTTTTGGTGAATATCGGTTAAGAGAAAGGGGTAGTTTACCTGCAACGTTTTACGTTTTAACAAGAGTAAAGTGCTTAATTTTGATAAATAAAGTATCCTGAAAAGAAGGTCATAATAATCCACTGTAGACAAGTAGATGAAATATATATAAATGAAAAGGGTAGTTGAAGGGGGAGGGGTTATTTATTTTTATAAATTAAAATGGTAGTTGATGATGGAGGAGGTAAATTTTTATAAGTTTTATATGTGTACTATGTTATTGACAAAAAGAAGTAGTTTCTATGGAAACAGTTCATTTAACTTTAACAAAATTCTATATTTTTTCATGTTAATTTAAATCATGTATGAGAGAAAATATATCGCTCGCGGCAGGCAAGCATATCTCAGTTATGTAATGTTTACGTTTCCATTTTATTATTATGATTACCACAATAAAAAGGCAGGCAAAACACACACACACACACACACACACACACACACACACAATTCGCGTTATTTCTGGCCTCACTCATGTTTATTTTCTTACATATGCACGCTTTTTAAATGGAAAGTGCCAAAACCCACACCACCACAACGCGTGCAAGCCGAAAAAGTGTCCAGCATGGATAGCGATTTGCTTTCTGTGGATCGCTGGGCAGTGTAACTGCACGTGTTTACAGAGGAACGGTTCATAGACAGACTTTTCGTCTTTAGGGAATGAACCCTCTGCAAGATGCTCAGGGTCCATGAGTGACTTCGGAGCGCTTTGGAGGAGGGATGATTATCTGCGTAGTTCGGTTTCTGTATAAGAATAAAGTAAGCCTACCTAATTTTTATGGATAAAGTGACTGAAAATAACATTATATTAAACGACTACCCCATAATAACAAAAATATGTATAAATAGTGAAATTAGTTTGAGGGTGGGGGATATTTTTTTAGAAATTACCAAACCGAATTCAAGTAAATTATTTTAAACATAAATCTTACAACATGGAAGTCATGTATGGTTCTCCATACCGATTTTTGGAGTTGAGTATGCTAATATAGTAGTGACTTTTTTAAATATACGAACAGATTTATTACACAGAATTTGCATAGGATTTATGAACACATTGTTTGAAATATGAAATGTAGGAAATTCAATTTAATGATTCCCAAAGAAGTTCTGAATTAAATGGCTAAAAAATTGAAGGTGAAGAGACGTTATTAAACTCTTGGATTTTGTTGTCCATGACGTGTCTGTTACTTAACTAAATATAATTATTTCACTACGACTCGGAACACAAAATTTTTACAACCTCTGAAGAAGCTTTTTAAAAGTGAAAACCGGTTCAGGGTGTAAGGTAAAACTTTGTTTTTACCCATAAAACGTTTTGTGTTCCGAGTCGTAGTGAAATAATTATATTTAGTTATTAAACTCTAAAACATTTTCAAAAAGTGTATCTTTTTTATAGACAAAATCTTCTTGGCTTACTCTTTTCTATTAAAACTGTGGTTATCATTTTCTAAATGTAAAATGTCAATATCATTTAAACAATTTTCAGTAACACGTATTTTTACTGTGTTATTAGCGTTTACTTTAATGTGATTGATTTCAGGACGTTATCACACGTTTTTCAGTCACTGAAGATTGTAATATTGATCTTCAGTATTGCAACTTCTTTTTTCTTTCTCTTGTTTTTTTTTTCTTTTGTATGAAACCAATACGACCAGACCCTCCCGAAGGCCAGATCCTAGATATGCCACTGGTTGTGGGTATATCACAAGAAACAGCAAATTTAATAACTGTCCGAGAGGTATATCAGATTAACGAAAGTCACTGCTTTCTGTTTACTACTGTGTTGTAAGTTTTTAATTACTTTTAATCCAATTTCTTTATTTTGCAATATGCTGTTTAGACTTGTTCTAATAATGTACATTATCTATAGTTCAGATCTAATAAAATAGACTTTATATTATTTTGTCTCTCGTTTCTTCTACTGTTGAGGTACAAAATTCTGAAAACTACAGCTGTAGAATTAATCTCCTGAAATGCATGAATTGTAAATTCTTGTGTAGAGTTTCAGTGGGCGTAATTGTCACATTTGTCTATAGTTTTTATTTTAAACTCTCTCTAAATATATACACGCACGCACTGTATGTAATTAATTAGGAAGACTATGTATATACGTGCGATGCGGCACGGTGAGAATAGCAACACTGCTGTGATAATCATACACAAACAACACAACAATTATATAGCCATTGTTAAACATCTGTGGTACCATATATAATGATGCCAACATTATGACAAGAAAATTGATTTTTCAAATGTCACATAGAAAATATGAAGAAATTAAATTGATTTATTTTTGAAAAAGTGACATGTGGTGGTATTATCGCAATATTAGCAACACTAACGTTAATACTATTAATACCACAGAGAGAGACGGAGTGAGAGAGGGTGGCTTTAGATCAGTTTTTGTGTGCACATGTAAATGCTGCCAACAAAATCGCACTGCCGTGAATTGACGTATTTGCCTGCAAAAAAATTCACAAGGTTAAAAGATTATTCAGCCCACTCGTGGTAACGTACTTGTGTGGCGAGTTATTGTTCCTGACGGGTTTTATTATAAGTTTTTAGTATCTGAATAGCTCTTGTGTTATCAGTTAGATAAACTCTGCCTCTGCCTATCTGTCTGGCTGTGTGCCTACTTCTCCCTCTCTCTCTCTCTTTCGTCTCTCTTTTCCTTCCTTGTCTGTTTAATTGTGCATGTGCTGTGGAGAGAGAGGGAGAGTTGATTCATAAGATATCCATTATCTTTGCTTATTATCTGTTCCTACATTTCTGGTGTATTTGTAGTAGACATTTATTATTCTATTTAAAGCAACCGTTTCAAGTTGTATGATATCATTAAAGGTGTTACTCAACACTTTGATACCCGGAGTTCACATGTGGTGGAATTTTCCAACGCCTGGCGTATATATATTTGATTTCATGTTGATATGGAAAGGAAAAATTAATGATTCCAATTGTGTTCTATGTAGAGAGAGTAGAGAAAGTTATTTTTAGCCTTATCACTTGCAGAACTAAGGGCAGCAGAGCCATTGTATGCAATTGTAGATACTTGTTATATTCAACAATCGCAACGACACAATTTAAAAAGTTGGAATTTAATATTCCTTAAATGTTCCCTATTGTCATTTTTGTATTATTATGTAAATATTGTTATGGGGTTTGTTTATTAAAATAATCATCATCATCTGCAAGGAGTGAACCAAGAATGGTTTGTTAAAATAAGAATGACAATAATTGATGAACCATTACGCTTTTCATGCATGGCTTATATTCAGGACACCGTCTTCAGCCAAAATAAAAAGTTAGGCCGTGTAAAGCTCGAAATTTAAACGTGTCATTAACAACAATTATTAAAACGTTGAAACCCATCACCTAGCTACATTAAGTGATATTGAGTTTATGTCTTTTCATTTAAATGATTGACGTTTTTAATCATGAAAGACTGAAATCGTTATCAGAACAACAGCTCGTGTGAATCTTTTCTAGATGACTTGTCAGACTTACCGACTGTCATAATGCACAATTAATAATTTAAAATATGTAATAAACATATTATGAACTTGACTTGAGAGTGGCATGTTGATTTGCTACTTGCGATGTATTTGCAAAAAACATTTGGTATACTTGGCAAGTGAAACATCATCATGATAGTATATTTGTTATAAATTATGTCAACAAAGAGAACTGTACCAAGTACACAAACATGTGCGCGCACGCGCGTGTACAAAATTATTCCACATTTTATTTTTGTAATTATTTTTGTTATTGAGTAACAAATAAAACTTTTTAACACGAATATATTTTATATTGAAATTTATATGTTATATTATATTCCAGGAGTTTTATCTCTATCATTTTGAGATACGGTATAGAAAAGAAAAATAATCCTGTTTTTAAGGAAACTTAATTTATAATGAATGCGTATGCTGGTAATGTACATATTAAATACTCTGTGTGTGTGAGAGAGAGAGAGAGAGATTATAATATAGACCATTTACTATAATGTCCGAGTCCCATGGGAAACATGTCACAAATAGAGAGTTGCATAACTTACCCAGTGAATCAGATTGAACAATAACGCAATGTTAAAAACAGACATAAGGGAAGTTCCTGGATTTTGTTGTCCATGACGTGTCTGTTGTTATTAATTAACTATATATAACACTACTGACTCAGATCACAAATTATTATTGATGAAAACGATAAATTTTTACCTGATGGCCTAAACTAGTTTTCACTTCGTTAGAGTAAAAGATCATTGTGTGCGTGCGTGCGTGCGCGCGCGTGTGTGTGTGTGTGTGTGTGTGTGTTATAATACAAACAGACAAAACACATAGAAACAACATCCTAATGAACAGACACAATTGAAATCACACATACAATTTGAACATTACATGCACACACACACACACACACACACACACCGTATTGAATATGTACAGTAGAAGTACCAGAAAGAGGATAGACAGCGCTATTAGCGGCAGCCTCTGATGAAGCTGTAATGGAGTGAAAACTAGTTTAGGCCATCAGGTAAAAATTTAGCATTTTTTATCAATAATAATGATCCGAGTTGGTAGTGTTATATATTAGTTATTTACTAAGAGAAGTGTAGAGAAGTGTTTAATAAATGTTGTTATTAAGCAATAAGATACCTGTACAACAAAAGATGATAAGACACAGTATAAGCCTTGTGAATGGCAATAGAATAATCACCATGTAAAAATGAAGGGAACATACGAGTTAAGGCAATCTATGTGTTACCTACATACATTTACTGCAGAAGAGCACCTGATATATCCAGAGATGAGAACGTTAGAAATAACAAGAGGAAATTAATGATGGAAATAGAAACAAACACAATAGATGAAATCTAACAAAGGAGATTACATACGGCCATGTAAGAAGAATGGAGAATGGAAGAATACGTAAGGCAGTTCAGAATTGGAATACTGCAGCATGTAATACAAGACGACAACCTTGTAACTTCATGGGACCTTAATGTAGAACAAACAGATTAGAAATTCAGGCTATGGACAAAACAGGTCAAACAATAACTAAACAAAGTATTAAGTAAATAGTCCAAATTTTTGTTTTAAGAAGTACATAATATCTGTAGGTTTTCCAAATTCCATAAACAAGGCAAAATTAGATTACAAATAAAATGATTGTGTTAAAGTAATAATACATTTTTTTGTTATAAGTACTGTTTTTATAAAATTTAGGTCAAAAAATTGCAATCAGCTGTCATTTTGAAAATGGGTAAAGATAATACTTTGGTTTCTTTTATTCTGTTATGAAACACTGTGTGTACCAAATTCCAACTCCACGTCGTCTCATTTTGTTTGACAGTAATTTTTTTTTTAAATGTACAGACAGAAAACGAAGCTTTTTTTGGCATATGTTTATTGGAAACTTTTCCTTCAGTTTGGCACCACCTTTTGAGAACAGCCTGAATTATAATACTATATTACAATATAACATGTTATATGAATATATTGGTATAATGTATTGCTACAACAATTACGGAATGCTCTTGAAGAGTTGAGAGTGTCCTTCCAACCGTTTCCATTGCTAGCCGAGCAGGTGTAGCGTCTCGGTCAGGGCCGCACTAAAGTACCTTCCAGACTGTTCGAGAGCACTTGTAAATACGCAAATTATGCTGGCACGCTGCCAAAAGGATGGAAAATTATTCTGGAACCTCTGCAGGACCTATATAAGAAACAGTGGTCAGCTTAGATGTTAGTTACAGTGGGCGATTTCTTTAGTGTGGAACAAGTGATTTTAGTGGAACTATTGTGTTATAATTAGTGACTCCATTGGTGTCTATATTTTGCTTCCACCTGACCATACGACATTTAGTGAGACCGTCGTAATAATGTTTATTAGTGTATTAATAGTGTATATATTACTATGTGTAGTGTGTGTGTGTGTGTGTGTGTGTGTGTGTGTGTGTGTGTGTGTGTGTGTGTGTGTTTTGATGTATTCATAAGTCAGTACTGTATAATTTAATATTAATGTTGCATAAATTACTGTAAAGAATAGGCTACGTCTTGATAGTATTTATTATAACTTTTCGGTAAAGGGTTTGTGAGGATCGGTCAAAAATATAACACAAATTTTAACTTTTCGACAATGTTTATTGTCATCATCAGGACATATGTATGAATACAAAAGAGATGTCAAACACAACAGATTATTTGAATGAACGTGTTTGCGTATATAAGTGTGCGTATGTATGTATATGTGATTTGCGTATATCATTGTATATGTGAAGGAGTTGAGATAGTTTGTTTTACATCTTCAAATGTTTTCTTTAAAGACAACAAGAAAATTATAATATCACAGAACTTAATTTATACAATATTACAATTTAAATTACTCATAATGAAATTGTATTTTTTGTTTAATTATAAAAACAGTAATCAACAATTAAATATTAGAATTGATACAGAAAACAGAAATACAGAATACAGAATTGTACAGAAATACACACACACACACACACACCATCAGCATGTATCATAGTAAAAAAAAATATAGCTAAATACAGATTATAGGGATGTTCAATTATGTAGTTATTGAACCCTTCAACGAAAAATTCATTGATTAACGGTCACTATGAATTTAAGGATTTATTATAATGTTAATTTATATTGAGTCCTCAATTTGACAGTGACCAGAAATCATTAAAGACTGAAACATTTTGTAATGTTCAGTCAGTAAGTAGTCACACTTTTTATTACCATCATCAGGACAGTAATAATAGACGAATTCTTATGATAGCAGAAAAGACAACAGTTGAAAAAATAGACTGTATTTACTTATTGAACTACACAAAACTTTTTGATATTTATTAAATTTTATGTTTTATATGCATTAATAACAAAAATAATGCTCTTACATTTTCAGGTTCTGTAGGATTAAGAATTTTGTTGACAGTTGGTGTATCTTATTAGTGCAATCTTATTTAGTGTTACTAAATTGTATTGTGAAACAATTTAGTAACAGCTGTAAAAACATGTTATGACTTTTTTAAGTCTGATGAAAATTATTAAGAGGCTACATTTGATCTTAGGTTTATTAGTGCTGTATTGTTTTAAAATATACTGAGTGTAAGTTTGAACTGGAACATTCTAGGAAATCTGATGTAACCAGAACAGAGTGTGTGTATCACAATGAGTAGTAATTAGGTGTGCAGATCTGATGTGTTGATTGTTGATTGGTAGTGACTCACAGTTCGGTTCGGCGTTCATTGTTATCTTAACAATAGTTCATTTTATTCCAGCTATTATTAGATCCAAGAATATATTAAAAAATGTTATAGTTTTCTTAAATTGTTATTTTCTATTTATGAAATATTGAAAATCACGTACAAAAATTAATTAGGTTGTATTAAATATAATATTATTTCACTACCGACTCGGAACACAAAGTTTTTTATGGGTAAAAACGTAAAAGTTTTACCTTATAACCTGAACCGGTTTTCGCTTTTAAAAAGCTTCTTCAGAGGCTCTGAAACTTTTTAAAAGCCTCTGAAGAAGCTTTTTAAAAACAAAAACCGGTTCAGGTTATAAGGTAAAACTTTTACGTTTTTACCCACAAAAAACTGTGTTCCAACTCGGTAGTGAAATAATTATATTTAGTTAAGTAACGGACACGTCATGGACAATGAAATCCTAGATTGTATTAATTTTCTAATATTATTATAGATTATAGTTTTATATAAATATTTAAAAGTGTTACGTTATTGTTTTCAGTTACTTTATTTAAAAAATTTGTGTTGCCAAATTTTCATACACTGTATTAAAGAACTATTACAAAAATAAATATTGATGGATGTGATCTTACTACAAGAAAATAACAAAATTAGTCTATAATGTGATATTCATAGGTTGTACATGGAAACAGGTGAAAAGCTTCATCTCTTAGTTCCAACTGCATTATCGACCTTCTCCATTGTTGCATTGTGTGTGTTATGCGTGTTTCATCTGTTACATTGTGTCTGCCAGCCAAGCTTGTCTACCAATTGTTGCACTGGATTGACTTGACCTTGAGTGAAACCCACAACTTGGCCATAGAAAGATTAACAATACTAAGTAGTATTCTATCCCAAAAATGAATTAATTCTTACAAAGTAGGTCATATTTATTGTTGATTCTTTGGCCAATAGTGTCAAAAAAAAGGTGCCACAAAAAATAGTAAAAAATGAACAAGAGCAAAAATTAACTTTAGCAAGACAGTTAGAAAATATTGGAAAATTTGTACATATAGGAAGAAAAAGTTTAATTTTTAATTCATAATGTCATAAAATTCTCAAGGCCTCTGTGTGTATATGCAGTAGCGTAATTTCAGCTTTTTAACTGGGGTGGCAAGGCCTACCGGGGGGTCTGGAATACCCCCTAGGTGGAAGGGGGGTCCGAAAATTTAAAAAAAAACTAGCGTTAAATTGTTAGTTTTTGAAGCTTTTCAGACTATTTTTACCACAAAATAATTGCTAACATTCTCTATTTACCCTAAAACAATCATTGTTAATTACTTGAATTAATAACCAAACCACTTGTAAAGTAAATATCGTTCACGCACAACTCAAGAGTAGGCCTATTTTTAATTGATTGTGTGCTCAGCCTGTTTTTTTTATCATGAAAGTAAAAATCAAGCAAACATCATACAAAAAAACAAACCTTTATTTAACTTTTACTCAATGTCATCATAAGTTATTTTTATACAAAATGAAGTCTTCTCTTTTGGCTTGAATTAAAGTCATCAGTAGCTTTGGAAATGTCTACATCAACACTCCTTTCGGTAGCCAAAAGAGCTAACGAGGACAACCTCTCCTGGCCGATCGTGTTCCTGGTGTATGTTTTCAACCGCCGCAAGCACGAAAAAGACCTCTCACAGGATGCTGAGTTCATTGGAATTGTAAAAAACAAACGGTAAAGTTCAAAAAGCAGAGGGAACACACTTTTCAAAGACTTCTCTACAAAAACGGCAGCTCTTTCTTGGATATTTTTGTTTTTTGACTCTTCCATTTTGTAAAAACATCTCAGTTCAGACAGAAGAAGTTCATTGTCCAAAGTGTAATACTGTATTTGCACACATACTGTACACTGGCTATGTCTACGTCAGTTCCACCTAGAACTTTGCTTAAGTGGTTAAGTACATCTAGGTTGTTTTCTTGAAGTCTGGCCTCTATCTCCTGGTTTAGGATGTCAATAACTGGCCAAAGGATTGAAACTTTATAATACTGTTCTACAGATTCAAATGGAGCTTTACTCCCTCCCCCAATTTTGGAGGGAATTTTACCCTTTCTTGGCAGCTCGGCTGCTCTAAACCCGCACTTGTCAGTGATTTCTGTCCAGTGATTGAACAACTGAGTAAAAAACTCATCTGTTCTGAAGGATTGTAACACTTCAAGTGTGTTGTTTTTTACAGATTTCACAACTTCGTAGGTCACACTGCTTGTCTGAAGGGTCCTTGACAGTAAGTCACATTGTGTTAGAACTCTCCTGAGTAATAGCAAGTCAAATACAAAGTTGAAGTCCTCCATACTTTTTAACAAAGCATTGGCTTGTCCACCACTGCCAGGGTCTGTCTGTGTAATTTCTTGTAGAGTCGTCAGAGTGGTTTCAAAATTATCTAACAAAGAACGCACTGCTTCGACACGGCAAGCCCATCTGGTATCACTCAAAGACTTCAATGTTGCTGTTCCACCACTAAAGCTTTTTGCACTTTTTTGAATGTTTTCAAAAACAGCATGTCGTTTAGTTGATTTCTCAACAAAGTTGTAAAGACTTTGAAGTACAAAGAACGTGTTTCTTATTGAAGTCACGCTTGTGCAACAGCTTACAATGCACAAGTTCAATATATGTGCATTGCAGTGAATGTACATTGCCGTTGGGGCTTCTTGCATAATTATAGCTGCCACTCCTTTATATGGGCCCCTCATGTTCGAGGCCCCATCATAGCACTGAGCATGCAGATTTCTAATCTTCAAGTCCAGTGAAATCAAAATGTTCTTAAGTTCATTTGCCAGTGTTTTGCCGTCAGTTTTTTTAGCACGATAAAACCCTACAAATGACTCATGAACTTCTAACTTATCATTGACATGCCTCAAGACAGTAGCTACTTGTTCGTGATTTGCTATGTCTTGAGTCTCATCAGCTATAATGGCAAAAACTTTTGCCTCTTTAACTTCTTTGGCAATGTGCAGCTTGATTTATTCCCCAATAATGGACAGTAGCTCATTCTGGAAAGTCGCTGAAGTGTACTGAAAATTTGTTTGACGCTCAATGTAGAACTTCTTTATTAAATTACTATCTTTGGAACGAAGCTTCATCAGCTCCAAAAAGTTTCCTCTGTTCTTCGAATCTGCAGATTCGTCATGACCTCTTAGAGCAATAGATTGCTTGCCACAAAATATCAATGATTCGCACAAAGCTCCTAAATACAATCTGTTTTCTTGTACTTCTTCTGAATACTGTTGATTTACTTTTTCAACAACAGTGTGCCACTTTTGTCTGCTTCTTTTAGAGAATTGAGTTTAGTGTTACTACTCCTATGCGACTTACTCTTCTCATGATTCTCAAATACTTTTACAGCTTTCTTCCACTTGGAAAACCCACTGAGTGTAAACACATCTTCTGCATTGTTTTTTTCTTCTGGGTTGTAAACGCACGGCAGACAAAACAGAATGCTTTATCGTTTAGAGGACTGTATTCCAACCAAGAAAACATGTTATACCACTCTGGCCTAAATTTCCTTCCATCCGTTTTAGGGAAATTTAAATCTCGTGGTTGAAATGAGCCTTCCCTAACATGCGCCATAGCCAAAGCTGAACCATGAGCAGGATCACGTTTATTAATTAGCCCAATTGACAATCGGTCACTTGAACTGTAGGAACAGCTGGGACTTGGCCTACGCCCTTCATTTGCAGGAGTATTGTCCTTGGTAGTTGTGGACGACTGAGCGGATGACGAGCCTAACATATCTTCTACATGTGGTTCTGGTTCATGTTCCAAAGCACCTCCTTCTGGCGGTTCATCTTCTAAACACCGTTTCTTTTTGCTTGCTGGCCCTGAGCAAAAGTAAGACAGCAACGAACTCTGCCCTTTTTTGTTCTTCTGAGCCTGGAAAAAACAGTAAGAATTCTTATTCATATATAAGAAATATGTAATTCCTTAATTGTCAATTAAATGTAGAACAATCATTTCTAGGTATTCTTGACTCAATGAAAGAATGAAGAAGCACCCATGCTTTTAATTTTGATCATGCAGAGTTTGATTTTTATAATACCCGTATGCTGAAAATAGACATGTGCAATTCAATAAATAATGTATTCTAATTTCGCCAAATATTAACCGATTTTAAAAATTCAAAGTTTGTTTTTATCAGTAAAATAAATTAAAAATTGTAATTTTGATCCAGAGTCATAAAAATAGGGTATTCGGTCCCTCTCGAAATTCTCCGCACGGTCATATAAGACCCTTTTTTTATGACTCTGGATCAAAATTACAATTTTTTAATTTATAAATATTTTTTGATTTTCGATTTGTAAATGCATGTATATTTTTCAATTTATTACTTCCATATTCCTTAAGGAAATGGAAGTATGGTGATGGCAAAAAAAATCGTGTTCGAGATTATTGCAGATTCTGATTGTATTACACTCAAAACATGAAAAAAGTCGTTTTTCGAAAAGTGTCTGTGTGTCTGTCTGTCTGTAGATTTTTTTCTATGGCAAACGATAACAGCCGCAAATTCAAACAGAATCAAATAATTTTTTGCATACAGCCCTGATTTGTAGAGTACTCACGACCTATTGTTTTTGGTGAAGATCGGTTGAGGGAAAGGGGTAGTTTACCTGCAACGGTTTTTTTTTATCAAAGGAAATTTTTTTTTTGGCAAACTATAACAGCCGCAAATTCAAACAGAATCAAATAATGTTTCGCATACAGCCCTGAATTGTAGAGTTCTCAAGATCTATTGTTTTTGGTGAAGATCGGTTAAGGGAAAGGGGTAGTTTACCTGCAACGTTTTATGTTTTAACAAGGGTATTTTCTATGGCAAACGATAACAGCCGCAAATTCAAACAGAATCAAATAATTTTTTGCATACGTCCCTGAATTGTAGAGATCTCAAGGATTTTCGATTTTGGTGAGAACGGTTAAGGGGAAGGGGTAGTTTACCTGCAACCTTTTACGTTTTAACAACAGTAAAGTACTTGAAAATGCATTTAAACTTTTTCAAACAATGGTAATTGTTAAAAATAAAATAATTTTGTTGCCAGGCAATAAAATAATAATTTTTTCATTTTAATGTAAATTATCTATGAGTTAATATACGAGGTGTGTTCATAAAAAGACCAAACTTTTTGAGTAACACATCAATCTGCACAAACGACGCGCCGCGACTTTGCGCGCACCTAGCGATAGTTTTTGACAACAAACCACCACTTATTGTGTTCCGCTATTAGCAGTGGTCTTTGAGGTATATCACATTGAGTGGGGACGTGCACACGCTGGCCGGCGGATTAGTGACAAAGCGATTAAGAAAGACCGCGAGAACAACGTGTGCGTATGAAATTTTGCAGCAAAACTAGGTTAAAACTTTTCAGAGACATTCTGGTTTTCAATTAAGCATACGCGGAAGCCTGCGTGAGGCGAACGATTAGTTTAAGAATTTTTAAAGAGGGAAAAACAATGGTCGGTGCAGATCAAAGCGATATCGAAGATCATGGGAAGAGAGCTCGTGATGAGGTAATTGTAAATCATCGTTTAAATGCCGATACTTTCTGACAGAATCCATTTAAGATCGTAAAATTAAATTTTGATAGAAAAATTTAAATGTATCGTATCACTGAAAAATTCTTACTGTTTGTTGACAACGATCAGAAAGAGACCCGTTTTGAAATCGGTCAACAACTGCGTACCAATGCAAATGGTAATGAAAACTTTGGAAGACAATGGAAATAGCTCTGTAAAGATTTTACGAAGTCAGCAGCAAAATTTTATACACACACGTTGTGTTAAGATCTTCATTCTCACTTCGTTATAAATCCGCCGGACGGTGTGTGCCCTGCCCACTACAGCGCGTGTAGCTCGAAGACTGAAGATCGTGACGGAACAGAGAAAACGGCATTCAGGCGTCAAAACCTGTCGCTAGCAGCACTTAATTCTGCAGCTCGCTCTATGCTCTAGTTGACGTGCTACACAAATAGTTCGGTCTTTTTTTGAACACACCTCGTACATGTATAAAATAATATATCGTTCGTGGCAGGTAAGCATATCTCAGTTATGTAATGTTTACGTTTCCATTTTATTATTATGACTACAGCAATAAAAAGGCAGGGAAGACACACACACACACACACACACACACACACACACACACAAATCGCGTTATTTCTGGCCTCATTCATGTTTATTTTCTTACATTTGCACGCTTTTTAAATGGAAAGTGCCGAAACCCACACCAGCATAACGCGTGCAAGCCGAAAAAATGGACATCAATTTGCTTCCTGTGGATCGCTGGGCAGTGTAACTGCACGTGTTTACAGAGGAACGATTCATAGATAGACTTTTCGTCTTTAGGGAATGAACCCTCTGCAAGATGATGAGGGTCCATGAGTGACTTCGGAGCGCTCCTTCTTTTTCGTGTGTTTGTTCTGTGAAACATACACTGTAGATTCGCAGCTTTACTCTAAGCAACGCTCAATAGAAAATGTTGAAAATTTTAATCCCTCATTCACACTAAACCTGCTCTGATGTTTTAATTACGGACATCATAATATTAAAACTTTGGAAACTTGAGCACTACTTAATGGAGATCAAGCATTAACTTATAAAAGCCATTAATTTTATGTATATTTTTTATATATATGTGTACAACGTTATCGGCAACAAAGAAGTAGTTTTTGTTAAAATTCCTTCCCGGGATATTTGGCCGTAGTCCAATGTTTTCTACAAACCCAGACGTTTCGGCAATGCCATCGACTTCCATCATCAGTGAAAATCGAGTGCGATAACGTGAGGTGGTATATGTTAGTGACCACAGTACTGTGGTTAAGGCTGAAGCAGTAAGTAGAAAGAAGTAGTTTCTATGGTAATATTTCATTTCGAAAATGATTTTAAATTTAAATCTTAGAATATGGAAGTCATGTATGGTTCTCCATACCGATATTTTTACTGATAAAAACAAATTTTGAATTTTGAAAATCTCTAGAGCCTCGGTTTTTTTCAGAACTTGTCGCCGAGTCGCCGCGAATTCACGCGTATAATAAAAAATACATCGATATAAATCACGTAATTAATTGAATTTTGAAATTTTTTTCATAATATTGTAGTGTCACGTGATTCAAGCGAGTGTACAAAATTTCAAGTCGCTAGCACATCAGGAAGTATGCGAAAATTCAATTTAAAAAATCCACTGAGACTTTAACCATGAACAAGTTAAATAAAAGCGTTTAATAAAGGGCTACTTACAAGACAGTGGCGTAGAAAGGAGGGTGTGTTGATTTTTTTAAGAATAAAAAACCGACGTAGGCCCTAAAAATGAAATTCGTTTTTATATTGAACTCCTCAGAAAAAAGCAGTGCGATTTCGTATACTATAAGTCTCTGTACAGTAATGTTAACGGAATTTTCAGAGGAAAACAACAAACCAAATTTTTAATAATAATAATAGGCTCGCCTTCACCTATACGGCTATATGCCCAATAATTCCTATCTTTCTCTTTATCCATGAATACTTACTTTGGTATTGGTTTAAATAAATAATAACAAAGCGAACTCTGATTTTGAGAGTAGACTCTACTCAGCCAATAAGTTAACCTATGAAATAATTGAAATGAACTTACCATGTCTCAGTCGATGCAATCGTACGGTGGTTCACTTGAAGTGTAATTAAATTAAAATCACTTCACTTGTCATCCATTGTCATTTATGTGATGATAATAATTAAAATAAAGACATAAAGAAAACTAAAACAACACAAACGAACACATCATACTGCACTAATCTAATAGATCTCTTCAAGGTGTATAGAATATAAGGTGTGCTCATTCTATGTAAACATGACAATTTTTTTTCCACTCCCCGCGGGGTCTATCGGCGATCTGACGTCACTCGTATGATACGATACCAGACCTGCCAAGTCTCACGCATTGAGCGTGAGACACACGGATTCGAGGCCGATCTCACGCTCACATGCACGCGAGCTGAAATCTCACGCATTTTATCCAAGAAAGACATTAAAATTTTATTTTGAAATTAACTTTATTTTAACTCCTGTTTATTGCGTTTCGCAGTCTCGGAATACCGGTCATTTTAATATTGATGTGAAAGATAAGTCCATAGTCGCATAAAATATTGCGATTGTCACTAACAGATGGCGGGAGCGCCTCTACCGGCTTCGAAGGAAACACATACGGCCGATTTGATACGTCACTCATAAGTTGTTTCATGGAAGAATGAAGCGTGTGCAGTCTGTGTTGTCTTCAGATTCAGAAAAGGAGGATGATCCTTCTCCGGGAGGAACTTCTCCAAAAAGAAATACAAATCCCAGATTTGGTGCTGCTAAATATAAAACCTACTTCAACGTTGCCTAGCAAGTAAAGTATCCTGTATCTGCAGTTGCTGATGATCCATCTGGATCTGCCTTTCGGTGTGATGTGTGTGCACGAACTTTGTCCTGTGGACATCAAGGTGAGGCGGATATCAAAAGACACGTTGACTCCAATGCTCATAAGAAGTTTATGAAATCTAGTAGAAATCAGCCTAAAATATCTGACGTATTCAGCAGACCTAAGGATGATCGAACAATGGAAAAAGTAAGTAGCCTAATGTTTATGTATTGTAGTTATAAATTATTATTCACTGGCACTAGTTAAAAACGTATTCTTTACCTATCAAAGGCACCAAAAACTTATTTCTTTACCGATCGACCACATTTCGCACTCTAACCTATGAAGTGGACGACGCTAGGCGATGTTCAGCTGTTAAATTAGTGATCGACTGCAATATAGCGATTGATGTTCATGAGGTTATTTAACGATAGGTTAGGTTGTTTCATGATATGGTAATTTTAAAACGTGTGGTCGATAGGTAAAGAGGCACCGTTAAAAAATTTAATTTTAAGCCAACCACATTTTATAATAGTTTTACCTTATTTTCAGGTTGGTAGAGCAGAAGTGAAAATAGCAACACTTCTTCTTGCATGCTACAACATCCCAATTGCCACTGCTAGTCATTTGAGTCCACTCTTCAAGGATATTTTCCCGGATTCTTCAATAGCTCAGAATTATGCTTCAGGAAGGTATGTAAGAGAATGTGGTTATAAAAATAAGTTTTTGGAAACATGTGAGCAATAGAGGAGCAGGAACCTTGTCACTGATTTACCCTAATTCGTTTACCATCCCTTCTTGCAGATGGAAAACTACATGCATTATGAATGAGGCTATTGCACCATACTTTCAATCTCAGTTGGTGCAACATATCCAGATTCATCCATATTCAGTTCTTGTAGATGGTTCAAATGACACTGTTCTTGAGAAATTAAACCCACTGACTGTACGCATCTTTGATATAAGATCACGGAAAGTTATGAGTCATTTTTTGGACATGCGCACCACCACAGGTACTGGAGCAGCAACAGCAGCCACAATTTATGACAAGACTTCAGAGGTACTAGTGAAAAACAGCATTCCCTGGATTAATTGTGTTGCTTTTGGTGTTGACAATACGAATGTAAATATAGGTGTTAGGAACTCCATCATGTCACGAGTCCTTCTTCAGAATAAGGATACTTACTTCATGGGGTGCCCCTGTCACCTAATACATAATATTGCAAGGAGAGCTGCAGACAGATTTCTTGAGAGAAGTGGGTTTGATCTAGAAGATATGTGTGTTGATCTCTACTATTATTTTGATAAGAGCACTAAGCGCAAATCAAATCTTAAAACATTTTGCTTATTTTGTGATGTTGAATATCACGAAGTAGTCAAACATGTAAACACTAGATGGTTGAGTCTTGAGAGAGCAGTGGAGAGAATCCTTTCCTTGTTTGATAGACTGAAGAGTTACTTTTTGTCCAATTCTGAGAGTGAGCCACGTTTTAAAAGACTTAAAACGATGTTCAATAATCCAATTCTGGAAGTGTATCTGCTCTTTTACAATGCAGTTCTGCCAATGTTCACTATTATTAACAAGTATCTTCAGAGGGAGGATCCATGTATCTTTGCTGCTTATCAATGTTTGCATGAATTTGTGAAAAAAGTTCTAGGTAAAATTCTCCCCCCTGAGAAAGTTAAAGAGGTTGAAGGTTCTGGATTCAAAGATCTCAAAGTTGATATAAGAGAAGATCAACTGGATGATGAGGAAATATTTATTAGGATTGCAACTCGACAAAAACTGACTACTCTGTTTCATGAAGGTAGCATTAGCCTTAAAGACTATGCTGAATTTTTAACTGCAGTTAGGCAGTTTTACCAGGAAGTAATTTCTGAGGCAACCAAGAAGTTACCATTGAACGACGACTTGCTGAAACATGCCAGATTTGTTGACTTTTTTGAGAAAAGTTCAGTTCAGTTTAGTGACGTGGAATTTTTTCTCTTGAGGTACCATAAATTCTTTCTCATATCCATCCACCCAGTGACTGAGAGCGAACAACTATACGATGAATTTGTGGATTACAAAATTTTAAAACAAGACAGCATCCCTGAAGATGTATGGGAAAGTGCTAAAGTCCAAGATGAGGAGCAAGTAAGTCGGTACATTCACCGAATGGATGTAATTTGTATTTGCATATTTATCTCAGATGAAACTAGCAAATGGATAATTAAGGTATAAGAGGCTATCTGATGTCACAAAATTGGTTTTGATAATTCCACATTCTAATGCTGGCGAAGAACGTGTTTTTTCTATGATACAGAAAAATAAAACAGCTTTTAGACCTTCAATGAACGTGGATGGCACATTATCATCTGTCTTGACCATGAAAATGGCCATCCCTGAGCCATGCCACACATTCGAAGGCCAAAAGAAGTGGTGGCTAATGCTAAGAAAGCAACATATCAGTATAATAAAACACATAGCAATGAAGAGTGAGATTTGTATTGTTTGCAATTAAGTGCAACATTTGGTATATATTAACTTGTGTTGTTGTTTTCCACAAAACTGATAAATATTACATAAAAATAATTTGCATTATAATAAAAAGTGGTTTGATAATGATTAATTATGAAATAAATGGATATATAAAATAAATTTGTTGTCTCACTCATTTTCCTTGAATCTCACTCTTCCTGACCAGTGATCTCACTCAGTTACTCTGGGGACCCTTGGCAGCTCTACGATATGATACGATACGAGATCTCTTTTTGTTGAAAAGAGCACACCAACAACAGGCAGACGACACGACAGACAACACTCTTGCTTGCAAAGACAAAAGACTACAGTGTGGCCCGCGGGTCCGCCTCTGTTGCCAAATCTCGCTCTGCAGTCTGCATATTACAGATTGCCACTTCTGGACGTCGACATCGCTCATTCTCGTTCTTCACGCATCTAATGTTTGTTATTTTATTACATCACGCCTACTACTCCCTATTTCTATCTAATTTTATAATGTACAAGTTTTAAACACACATTTTATTTTTCTGCGCTAAATTAGACATGATTAATGAAGAATCAAGAAATTGCCGTGCTTGTAGAATTGTATTTTCCAATTGTTTGTAAATTATTGAGATTTTTACTTCAAAATTCTGGGGTGGCAATTGCCACCCCCGAATTACGCCTATGTGTATATGTATTATTATTATTATTATTATATATACTTGTGTTCATGGAAATTCAAATATATTTCCATATGACTTTTAATATATTCGTTGTCATCATCATCATCATCATCATTATCAGTCAGCCCTTTGTAGCCAGCCACTGTTGAACGTATTGGCCATCCCTAAGAGATTCAGTTTTGTGATAGTAATATAAGTGTTCCACAATTTTCAATTTTGTGTTAGTTTTGTGACATTTGGGACCAACTCGTTCTTTTAATATCATCAGTCCAGTGTGTTGGTAGCCTTCCTCTGCTATGCTTATCAGTACTCAGACTAATTTGCATGTTTAATAATTGAAAGGCTCATACGCAATATGGGCTGAGCTCACTTTTTCTACAGTTGTAGTTAGAGACTATGTTGTGTGCTTTAGAATACATATTGTATACACTGTCATGGCAATCCACACCATTACTTATATTAAATCCTACCAGAGAGCAGCTCATTTTCATGTGGTGGATGGATCGATTTGAAGGGAAAACGCTTAAAACTTTATTTTTTCGAAATTATGTATATGGACTTGGCTGACTTTGGTTCCGAACTGTCTCAGTTGTCTTATATTGTAACAACATGACTTGGTCAATTCCGTTTTTAAGTTCAGCTACATCATCTATGATATATGTCCATGATCCTGATTCTGTCTTCTAAACTGATACTGAGTGTAGATATCAAAGAGCCTAGGAGAATATAGAAAGAGCCTAGGTTTCTACATTTACAGAATATGTATGCAGTATAATTATAATTTTGGATTGGATTTAGGAAAGAGAGAGAGAGAGTGAGAGTGGGTAAATTTTGTATTTTGTATGTTCACTCTTTGTAGACCTATAAGAGTCTTATTTTATCGGTATATAAAATAAGAATAGTTATGTAAGTTTGTAAAAATTTAAGTAGTATATATAAAGTAGTTTTTCATATGCGAGTGCGTGGACCAAATAAAATTTTGTACCCTATTGACATGCGGCCTTTTATTCTTCTTTGTGTGACCTTAACCCAGAGATTAGTAGGTTGTAGCCATATTCCAGAGTTGTCAGGTCATTCAGTGAATTGTCTCCTTAAAAATCCCTGTATCTCTTTATCCCATTTTTGGAGTAACTTGATCAAAGGATCACTTTTGTGGGCCTTCCCTTCAGTTTTTTCCTCTAATACTACAGTAACGTCGTGTAATTGTTGTGTTTAGCCATATCTGTGTATATCTTAGACAAAAAATAGTACAAAAGCCACAAGAGAAAAGAACCTCACTGTAGTAAAAGTGGGGCTTAAACCCGTGGCTTATTAGGGTCGTGTCCACAGTAGATTATATCATTCTCATACACTTTGAGGAAAAAAAACAGCTAATAGGCTGTGGATCCATTGACTGTGAGGATGTCTTTGACATAGAATATTAAAACAGAAACTAAAGAAAACTGGTCGAAATTGTCAGGTATTAGCTGAATGCTAAATTGATTAATATAATTAAGTATGTACGGTGTGGCGTGGTGTACGTGTAGCAGTCAACATACCTACTTCAATTGTAATGACCTTCGCAGTGTCATTGTTGAAAATTATTCCATCCCGCTTTGAGTATTATAAAGGAATTTCTCTGTGCATACATGAGATTAAACACACACACACACACACACACGTGCAAGCAAAACAGAGACTCAGATAACTGTTATCTAAAAACCGTGATAAGATTCAAGTTGTTCTTGTTCTGAATATAAAAAAAATTAAAAAATCTAGAACATTAGCTAATGATGTAAAAGTTTATTTGGTGACTGTGGTGTGTGTGTGTGTGTGTGTGTGTGTGTGTGTGTGTGTGTGTGTGTGTGTGTGTGTGTGTGTGTGTGTGTGTGTGTGTGTGTGTGTGTGTGTGTGTTCTCAAAATATTCGTGGAATAAATCACGTATTCTCGAGTCTCGAGTCTAGGAAGTAGCAGTGGGTGTTGTGTTTCACGTTAGTGATTATTGTTACATAATACAATAATGTGACTCACAACAGGCGCATACACGCTGTCTATAATTACTGCTTATACCAGTATTTGCTTTACTGAGTGTGTACTTGGGAACTGCCTTCTCTCCGACTTCTGATATAGTCAGTAAGAAACATAAATGTTTTGAACTCACAGTCCCCCATCTTTTCAGGTTAACAACATTTATGGTTTGGTAAATTTAAAACCTAAATTAAGGTTTCATGTGTGGAGGGTCTTGTCCCCCCCCCCCCAATAAAGGCAGGTTGACAAGTTTTAATTTATTTAATTAATTTTCAAATTTTAACCATTGAAGAAGACACTGAATTCACTTGATTTTAGTACAAAGGGTGATTTCATGGTCATTTCTCACCTTCTTAATTGTTCAAAATTTTGTCAAGGAATTTTTTTTGCCTGTGGATGGGGCTGTGAACATATTATATGTCGTATTATCATTGTAACAAAGGCATCAAAATTTACAAGGTGGATTAAAAAAAAAAAACGTTTTTATAGAATCTAGAAATATTATAACCACTTGTAGGCTAATTTTTTATTTTATTTAGAATGTTTCCAGTTTTGAAATACAAAAATTAGGTAAATCCAAATAGTCTTTAAAATATTACTTTAGATTTTTGCTAATACTCATATTTTCTTGGCTCATTCTTTGTCAGTGTCATCAGGACTTTTTTTCCTAATTAAAGGATTAAGTGGATGGTGAGCCTATTTATATTTTTCAAATTTTGTTGAATTTTTGTAATAAGTAAAATTATTATGAGACCATGTGTAATGTGAGCTGTGTTTTGTAGATCAACAATAATGTATACATTGTTGCTAACATACATTTTGAAAAATGTCACAAATGTATGATGTAAATGTTACCTTCAACCATTTAATGTTTTGTTATGCAAAATAATGTTTGATGACATTGAACAAAGAATGGTCAAACAAAATACACATATAATGAAAATACGAAAGTAAATATTTGCATTTGAGAGCATTCTAGATATAATGTAACCTCTTTCAGGTGTAGAAATCCCTGGCCACAGAACCAGTGTGGTTGTCTATGCAAGGTTCTGTACTCAGGTGTGTAACACTTGACTTTGCAAGTGCACCAGCCACAATTCTATAACAATACTTCTATGCCACATCATCATCTACTACAAGGATTAAACAAAAAATGGTTTGTTCTGATTCCAAGCAGAGAGTCTAGAGCTGGTCACTTCAGCGTTTCTTCGGACATCCCACATCTCTCTGTCCTCCTTTTGGTTTATAATTTAATACTTGTTTGGTGATGCAGCTGTCATCCATTCAGTTAAGATGTTCCAATATTTTATCCAATATTGGGGAATTGTGTTGGGGTTTTGGAAACCTGACGGGGCCATCGTATCAGACGACCTGCCTACTACTGTAGGCAACCTTCGAAAGGGTCCCCTATTGTTTATTTTCATTGCACCTAAGCAGTCGTCTATTCATACATGTTTAAGGAAATCCCCAACCAACGTGGACCCGTCTAGTTTCTTAAAGGCCATTTCATTTAGACGGTTGTACAGTGTTCTATCAACATCCTGCTTTCTTGAAGCGTAGAGCATTAAAACTACAGTGTGTAATCCAGTGCCATTGCATCAGATTTTAAGCAGTAAACTGAACAGCAAGATGGATTTCAACATTATAGATTCATTGAAAATTGTATACTAAAGAGAGGCCTTAACAACTGTGCTGAAGACTGGAAGCTTATGAAAAAAAATCAACACTGTGTAAAGTGTGGAAGAAACATGCATATTAATTACGGGCAAAATGAAAACTTGACTTACAGATGTGGGACAAAAAGGTGTACGGGACTATCTTTGGAGTTCACGTGTTCTTCCCGTCACCTAGTTGTTCATTTTAAATGGATTGATTTTGAAGTACCCTTTTTCTGTCATTGTGAGAGACTAGTTTGTCACAACCAACGGCAAGAAAATTAATACATTCTTTCAGAGAAATTCTTGTCATGTGGCTGATTGAAAATTCTTGTGAAATTGGCGGCGTAAGGAAAACTGTCGAAGTTGATGAAAGTGCATTTGATAGATGGAAATACGTGTACAATCGCGGGAGACTAAGTAAGATCCGGTGGGTGTTGGTGGAACCCAAAAATAATCAGTATCTTTCCATATTATCTTAAGCGGCTAGAGATACATATACAGAAGCAGTTAAGAAAAATATATAGTAAGTACTTAAAGACATTAGTCTTATATTGTTAGGACAAACAGTAACAGAATAGTTACTGTTCAATCTGAGTACGCTCATTTTATTTTAAAATGTACCTTAAACAATTTAATGGGGCCATCCTAAATTTTACTTGTTATTCCTGCAGTCATTGTATTTTGGAACAATAAGCGACCTTTTTTGTTTTTAAATTTGATCGTTTATGACTAAAGCAGGCAGTCTGACTAGATGGCCCCATCAGGTTTCCATAACCCATTGTGTTGAGTATATTCGTAATATTCAGTTCCTGTGATACATTTGCATTTCTTCTGTGATCGTGGAGAGTATGCCCTGCTGTATACCTGAGAAATCTCATTCAGGCTGCTACAATACTACTGACCTGGGAGTTCATTAATGTTCAATTTTCAGACTCAGAGAGAAGTGTGGAGAGGGCTGTTACCCTGTGGAACTTTAGGCATATTAGAGTTGATCATTTTAGGCAATCTGTACTCATTGATTTTAGAGTTCTCTTGACAGTCCCACACACATGATTCAATTTATGTAGCTTAGTTGAAATTAAAATCCGGGCTATTGCGCCATGGTCTACTAAAGTTATTATCCTGAAAATGTTATTCTGAGACACTTCTGCCTCACCTCTGGAGGCCATCTTGTGTGGTAAACGATTTTAACACAACTGACATGGTGTTAGTCAGTAACCACAGCACTGTGGCAAAGAAACCGTGTCAGTACCGGTACAGTACCGTGTCAGTTGTGTTAGAATCATTTAGCTACTGAAGATGGCCTCCAGAGGTCAGGCCAAAACATCTGAGCATAAAATCTTTCAGAATATCAGTAAAATGTGGTTTCAAAAAAAAAGTGTTGTTAGTAAAGTTATGAGCATGCAAGTCTGCAAGTGAAAATAGTTTGGCGTATGTTATCATTGTATTCCTCGGATTAAGAAACAATTCTTGGATTGTTATAAAATAAAAAGGATTTAATGACTGACTGCGACCACCATTTTTTTTTTTTGCTCATAGTAACCTGAACTTTGCCATTGTATATCGATATCGAGTACGATAATCTTGTACTCTTGTACTTGTTAACCCATGAACTTATTGAACTTTGTACTGTATGTGTGTGCAAGCTGTTTAATGAGACAGATTCTAGTCTCTTTGGAAAATCTATTTTCCATTTTTAATGTAATTTTTCGTATGCTATGAATGGTCAACAGGTTAGATCATGACACAAGCAATTTTCCAGTGCTACATTCATGGGCCACATTGGTGGGGGTAAACCTCTTCCTTTCACCAAAAGTATACCGTTTAAAGAATACTTATAATTCACCTTTGACAACATATAATTTTGAACAACATTCAAGAATTGTTTTCATGTGTTAAAAATAAAACATTTGCATAATTAAACAATGTGACAGTCCTGTGATTAGCCCGTTTATTAGTGGGAGCAGGTTTTTCTCTCTCAAGTGGTACACTACAAATGAAAAAAGGTGTAATGGTTCAAAACGTAACGTAAAACGTAATATATGTAAAAAAATTTATATCCAGGCTGTTAGGCCATGGTCGATTGGTTTCTTGAGACATTTTCATAACATTCCGGCCACACACCAGAGGCCTTCTTCAGTAGAAAAAAGTTAAAAATGTTTGACAAAGGGTGGAAACCCAAATGCACCCATAACCAAGGTAAAAGCTCAGACATTTTCTAAATGTTTCAGCACCTACCGGAGCCTTTATTCAGTGGAATAAAGTTAAAAATGTTTGACAAAGGATGGAAAGCCGAACATACCCCTAACCGGGGTATACATCTATGAGCAATTACCTCAGTTTCCTTTTACCGTGATTAAAGGTATATCGGCTCTCCACCCTTTGTTGAACATTTTCAACTTTTTTCTACTGAATAAATTCTCCGGTAGGTGGCTGAAACAATTAGAAAATGTCTGAAGAAAGCAATCGACCATGGCCAGACACCCTGGGTATGAATGAAGAGACTGAACAATTAAACATCCCTATGATTAAACAATGATCAAATGGCTTCACCATCTGAATCCACAGCTAGTAATTTTTTAATATTTTGTTGTTCATAACATATTAACAATATTTTTGTAGGTTGACAACCACGTTTTATTGGTATCGTTATGAATATGAAACATTTTGGCCATACTGTGATGTGACATCCCCAATGGTAACACCATCATAGTACGGTTGAAACATTTGGTATTCGTAACGATACCAATAAAACATGGTTGTCAACCTACAAAAATATTGTTCTTATTAAAAGGCCAGATCATCACGAAAGTCTAGGAGCGAAAGTATTTGTACACAGCTTCTTGTCAGTGTTGTTCATAACTTAGAACTGGTGCCTGCTTAAGAAGTTTGTGATGCCCACCAGATATTTGACAAAAGTAGTATTAAACAGCCTTTTTTACATACTAATTCTTCAGTGTAAAACACTAAAATAATTCTTTTAAAAGTCTTTTTTATTAAATATGACATTTTAGGGAAATTATTAAAGTGTAGGTTTTGGAACAAATTATTTAAAATCCGAAATTAAATCGTTGCACACTGATCTTCTTCAACAGCGCAACAACCCATTACTGAGTCAAGGCCTCCTTTAATAGCCTCCGCCAGTTATCCCGGTAAAAACTGGCTGGCGAAAGAAGCTGACAGGTTTCTGCACATAAAAGTTTTACAGATGGGTTATGTGACTTCTCTGATCCAACTCCCAACCTGGAGAACCAGGAACTTTGATTTCGGGGTGCTCTTCCCTAGAGAGTTGCTTTCACCTCAGCTGACGAGCTCTCTCTGCTCGGTCACAGTAGGCTAACTGACTCAGCCCATGTGTGCAGCCGTTTGGTCTACTATAGCATCCTCCGCCTCCACACTAGATGCACACCCTGCTGCCGATGTGCACCATCCTGCCCAGCCAGGCCCCAAGATACCCCCAGGCTGTCCTGACAGAACCCCCATCTCTCGTTTGCTTACCGATCCACTCCGCCGAAGGGATTTGTTACCACAACCTTGGAGTGGACTGCTCGGTGTAACAGGACCCACCGACGTGTAGGTGAGAGTGGAGTTGGGGTGGAGAGGCTGGTGCACATCTCTTCTATGAAAGCATATGTTCGCATCACACCCCCATTTGGACCCCAAATTGCACACTGATATATAGACAATTCCTGATTAGGATTTTCGACGCTTTCAGCTCATTGCTTTTGTAATAAAATTTAGATTACATGTACAAAATTTGCATCTCAACTTATATCAAACTTTGCACTGTATTTTTAAGTTTAAAAGAAATAAATTACCTTAGATCCGTCGTGTGACTTTGTTTTATATTTAGAAAAAAAAAAGTTATTTTGAACACCTGAACGCATACAAAAAACCAAAAATATACAAATCTAATTTGGCCACACATGCAATAAACACTAGAAATGAATTCCCAAACATAACCAAATCACTAATAAAACACATACCACACAAAGGCACCATAATGAACATTTGGGAAAATTTACAAATATACAAACATAAAACAGAAAACAAACTAATACCTGAACAAATACAAATCAATACAAAACATGACACAATTTTCAAAGCACTCAACACCGAAAATACACAAAATACTAATACATCCACCACAATCACACACAATAAAACCAATTTAAAGTACCAGAAGCCAACAGGAAGCCACAGTAACAACCAACCAACACTCATGTACTTCACCAGAAACAAAACCGGAAGGCTGAGGATAGGTACAAAATGGTACCCGAAACATGTACCTAATAAGGAAAGAAATATCTTGAAGTAAATTCATTATAAAAATTAAATATAATATATACATCAAGAAACGGAGTGTAGCAAAAAGTGTTTGAATATATTACAACGGTACAGGTTGCAGATTTAATGTAATTTAAATTTGTGCTGTTTACACTCATATAACATTACTAACAATGTGTATGTATAATTGGAGTTCAGGTGTAATTATAATAAGAGTAGTCCTTTTAGGAATCTTAATATGTTTTCATTTATTACATTAAACAAACATAATAAAAATAATAATATAATAGTAATACTGTATTTACTTTGTCATAACAAATTCATTATCTATCGTTTCAATGTTTCTTTGATTGCCGTATATTCATCATAAAAATATATTTTATCTCTTATGTCTTATATTATAAATTTTATATAAAACATTTCTTATTCATAATATAAATTCTCGACTACCCAGTCTGAATGTGTGCTTTATAATTAGTAATATTTACCTTCTTATTCTTTACTTGACATACCTTTTACGGCTTTATAATCATTTTAACAAAACAACTTGATTTTTTCAATTACTTTACTTTATGTGCTTAGAAAAAAAATTTAACTTATTAACTCAATGATTAATACTCCAAGCAAGGATTTAAATTATCTTTACATTAACTGTTCATTCATTCAAGAAAAAAAATCATTAAAAAAAATTCTGATTACAATTGAATTACATTCTCTTATCTCTATCTACATAGTTATTCTTTAATTTTAAAATGTTTTTATTAATGTCTTTCAATGTCTTTATTCTGTGATAATTATAAATTGGTTTTTCGTCACCTCAAATTCTCCAGATTGTCCCATGTCCTCCAGTGATCTGTCAGTCCTCTCCTACTGGATGTCCTCTTGCCTTTTCTGGTTTCACTGGTTGTCCTCCTGTCTCTCGTGCTTCATGGTCCATCGGCTGTTGTAGATTGTAATGACGTGTTGCTCTGGATCGGCTGCTGTTGTGATAGAAACAGTCTCTATTGCTCTGTGTATCGTTCCTCTGCTAGATGTTCTCTCGCCATCTGTCTAGAGTTGATGTTCGTAGTTGTAGACTGTTCGTAGATGTCTGACGATTGTAGTTACGGTACTTTTTATTTATTTATTTTTTTTTTAATACTACTTGAAATAAAACATTTTCCGTAATACTTTACAGTTTATGATATAAAGATCTTGTTGCTGTTAGACATAGCGTCTAACTGTCCGAAGTAATTAAAAATTTGCGTCTCAGACGGACATAGCGTACCGCCACGACTGAAGACTGTTTGAAGAGAAAGTTTGGCTCTCCTGGGCTCGTATTTATATTCACCAAGAAAACCACACCTATTGGCTCAGGAATATGCATGTCAAAAACTGTCCACGGTGTCAGTGCCCCCACTCTCGTCTCATTTCACATATTCGCATTTTTTCGCCAATCGCACTGTTTAATGCAGATTTCAAGGTGATCTAATATTGTCTAATTTAATTACACCCATGATCTGTAATTATCATAATGATCGCATCATTAGTGTAATTATTATGCTTTAATAATCGCACAGAATTCGCACTGATTGTCAGAATTACATAGAATTCGCACTGCACATGTGTCTGATTTTTACGCATTTTAGAAGCTTTTACACTCTTTCTAATATTTATGGTTTGCTTAAAATTACATACAATCTCAATTTAGCATTTATTTGGGGCGAGGTTTCAAACTTTCAGGCTCGAACGGGCTTCATGCACACACTCTATTTACTTGTGTACACGCATACAGCGGTAATCGCGTGATGTTTCTTGTTGATTCCTGTTTATAAGCCAGCTTCCAATTTCACACCTGCTCGTCTATTATATATTACTAAAATTAATTTAAATATTTATTTCATTTCATATATGCGCATTACAGCCTATGCTTGTATTGTCGCATTATTCCTCTGCTTGGTAAAAAAATTTTTAATAAATTTATTTATTAAAATATTTTTTTCTTTATCATTAGACATATTATATTTCATATTACTTATTTTTACACTACTATCAATGATAATGAATAGTAATTGTTCAATTTCCCTTAGTTGGAGGGTAAAACAAGTCAAGTTCCCTTCTCCCCCCCCCCCCCTACGAGTTGCTAACAATGCGTAAGCGTAGCTAATTTTTTCATTGTTCTCCTTTAATCTGGTCCCATTGACCTATTTATTTTTACGTATAGAACTTCCTACACGAGTTTACATTTTTGCACTGGTAAACATTCTGCATCTTAATCATACATTCCTACTATTCTTTACTCTCTTCTTACATGAACATTCTTTATCTTTCTTCACATTTCTTATACTACTTATATAATACATTAACTTTCATTACCTTTTATTACATTTCTTTAACATCACCTTTCTGATCGCTCATAATATCTTCATTTCTACCCTTATGAAGATTTCGCTTGATCAGCCGTTCTGACAATTATACATTTATTTCTCTTTCTAACCCTTTCTTCATATTAATAACAACATCGATAATAACATTCCTTACAATCATTTCTTAAACATTTCTAA
Source organism: Magicicada septendecula (assembly GCA_034769895.1). Classification (NCBI taxonomy): domain Eukaryota; kingdom Metazoa; phylum Arthropoda; class Insecta; order Hemiptera; family Cicadidae; genus Magicicada; species Magicicada septendecula. Next base: position 1,406,252,567 of record CM068367.1, read on the forward strand.
CACCTTTCTTTTAAAAATAATATTCCTTTTATTTAGCATAACATTCCTTTATTATTTAATTCCTTATTTTTTATATTTCCTTCACATTTCTTTTTATTTGCAATCATAACCTTAACAATAACATTTCTTAATTAATCTTTTTTCTTTTTACACATATTATTTCTTATTATTTAGCTCCTATTCTTATTAATAATCAGCAATATTATTTTTCACTTAAAAATAATTATTCATTCCAATAGAGCATTGAGTGCGGTGTCGTTTGATTTTCACCCTTCTCAAATGTAACAATACATGGTCTGTGGTCTACAGGAAATTCATTGTTTCTTTGTAACATAACCCGCCATGTAACATTTCCGTCTTGCATTCCTTTCTCGTTAAAATTCCATTGTATCGCTGTGATGTTTGTTTTGATCGTGGAAGTCACCTGTTTAGAGGGTAATAATTTCATCTTGCCTCTCGGCCACACAGAATTTCCCCTCTTTCTCTCGTTCTCTCCGCGTTTCACAATTCTCTCGTCACTAGTTGGGTTGAGTGAACCTACCTGAACAGCTGTCGACGGTTTTTTCATTCGTCGTTTATGATAATACTCACCGCAGTTTTTATAATTACAGTTATAATTATCATTCGCTTTATACTTTTCGTGTGTATACTTACATTATAATTATCCCAAGCTTGCGTAGTGTTTCGTATAGATGATCTATTACTACGTTTCTCGTTACAGTGTTTTTTTTCGTTACAGTGATACTTATTGTGTGTTAAGTGTTTTTCACATATTTTCTTTTTATGTGATTTATCGCACTGTGTGTAACTTGCGATCTGGATATTTTGATCAATAAGGTATGCTTCCTTAATCTTTATATTGCTCTCTTCTATAATGTTAATTATTTCTTTAGAATTATCGTTATTAGTTATGAACGTATTTTCTTTCGTATTTTCAATTATTATGGTTTGTTTATCTATCATAGTTTTACTTGTATTATCTACTGCCGCTATGTGCGTATTAGAATCGATATCCATTGATACTAAGTGCGCAGTCTTATTTACGATAGCTTGTTCTAATTTTGCTTTTCTTTCTTCTCTTAATTTTTCTGCTTGTTTACAAAAAAAATCTGTCAACTCTTCTATTTGTGTTCTAATATTATTTTCTTTTACTTTTTCTGTTTGTTTGTCCTCTACTTCGCCAAATATGGCTTACACCATAGCTTGAAGTGCCTCTTCCATCCTTAAACTTCCCGAAATTGCCATGTTGAATATTTGGTATTTATTTATTATGTTTTAGAATATTATTCTTATGGAACCGACTTATTAATTTTATTTATTTATTGTTTAATTATTATTATTTATTTATTCGTATCTACTTATATTACAATTACACCTGTTTGTTGGGGTGGGCGCCAGTTGCGTTATTACACTACAATACACACAAAAAAATAACACATATAAAATTATTCATTAATAAACATCACTACATAAAATCTTATGCACACATTTAACCGTAGAGCATACATTTATTTATTAAATGTAGGCGTTCGTGCCCCAAGTTAACGGGCGACAAAATGTGACAAATTATTTCATATACAGTAATTTATTTTGTGCGCCCCACGTTGGGCGCCAAAATTTATACAACGGTACAGGTTGCAAATTTAATGTAATTTAAATTTGTGCTGTGTTTACACTCATATAGCATTACTAACAACGTGTATATATAATTGGAGTTCAGGTGTAATTATAATAAGAGTAGTCCTTTTAGGAATCGTAATATGTTTTCATTTATTACATCAAACAAACAGAATAAAAATAATAATATAATACTAATATTTACTTCGCCATAAGAAATTCATTATCTATCGTTTCAATGTTTCTTTGATTGCCGTATATTCATCATCATAAAAATATATTTTATCTCATGTCTTATATTATCAATTTTATATAAAACCTTTCCTATTCATAATATAAATTCTCGACTACTCAGTCTGAATGTGTGCTTTATAATTAGTAATATTTACCTTCTTATTCTTTACTTGACATACCTTTTACGGCTTTATAATCATTTTAACAAAACTACTTGATTTTTTCAATTACTTTACTTTATGTGCTTTCAATAAAAAATTTAACTTATTAACTCAATGATTAATACTCCAAGCAAGGATTTAAATTATCTTTACATTAACTGTTCATTCATTCAAAAAAAAAATCATTAAAAAAAATTCTGATTACAATTGAATTACATTCTCTTATCTCTATCTACATAGTTATTCTTTAATTTTAAAATGTTTTTATTAATGTCTTTCAATGTCTTTATTCTGTGATAATTATAAATTGGTTTTTCATCACCTCAAATTCTGCAGATTGTCCCATGTCCTCCAGTGATCTGTTGGTCCTCTCCTACTGGATGTCCTCTTGCCTTTTCTGGACTCACTGGTCGTCCTCCCGTCTCTCGTCCTTCATGGTCCATCGGCTGCTGTAGATTGTAATGACGTGTTGCTCTGGATCGGCTGCTGTTGTGATAGAAACAGTCTCTATTGCTCTGTGTATCGTTCCTCTGCTAGATGTTCTCTCGCCATCTGTCTAGAGTTGATGTTCGTAGTTGTAGACTGTTCGTAGATGTCCGACGATTTTAGTTACGGTACTTTTTATTTATTTTTTTTTTATTACTACTTGAAATAAAACATTTTCCGTAATATTTTACAGTTTATGAAATAAAGATCTTTTTACTGTTAGACATAGCGTCTAACTCTGTCTGAAGTAATTAAAAATCTGCGTCTCAGACGGACATAGCGTACCGCCACGACTGAAGACTGTTTGAAGAGAGAGTTTGGCTCTCCTGGGCTCGTATTTATATTCACCAAGAAAACCACACCTGTTGGCTCAGGAATATGCATGTCAAAAACTGTCCATGGTGTCAGTGCCTCCACTCTCGTCTCATTTCACATATTCGCATTTTTTCGCCAATCGCACTGTTTAATGCAGATTTCAAGGTGATCTAATATTGTCTAATTTAATTACACCCATGATCTGTAATTATCATAATGATCGCATCATTAGTATAATTATTATGCTTTAAAAATCGCACAGAATTCGCACTGATTGTCAGAATTACATAGAATTCGCACTGCACATGTGCCTGATTTTTACGCATTTTAGAAGTTTTTACACTCTTTCTAATAGTTATGGTTTGCTTAAAATTACATACAATCTTAATTTAGCATTTATTTGGGGTGAGGTTTCAAACTTTCAGGCTCGAACAGGCTTCACGCACACACTATTTACTTGTGTACACGCATACAGCGGTAATCGCGTGATGTTTCTTGTTGATTCCTGTTTATAAGCCAGCTTCCAATTTCACACCTGCTCGTCTATTATATATTACTAAAATTAATTTAAATATTTATTTCATTTCATATATGCGCATTACAGCCTATGCTTGTATTGTCGCATTATTCCTCTGCTTGGTAAAAAAATTTTTAATAAATTTATTTATTAAAATATTTTTTTCTTTATCATTAGACATATTATATTTCATATTACTTATTTTTACACTACTATCAATGATAATGAATAGTAATTGTTCAATTTCCCTTAGTTGGAGGGTAAAACAAGTCAAGTTCCCTTCTCCCCCCCCCCTACGAGTTGCTAACAATGCGTAAGCGTAGCTAATTTTTTCATTGTTCTCCTTTAATCTGGTCCCATTGACCTATTTATTTTTACGTGTAGAACTTCCTACACGAGTTTACATTTTTGCACTGGTAAACATTCTGCATCTTAATCATACATTCCTACTATTCTTTACTCTCTTCTTACATGAACATTCTTTATCTTTCTTCACATTTCTTATACTACTTATATAATACATTAACTTTCATTACCTTTTATTACATTTCTTTAACATCACCTTTCTGATCGCTCATAATATCTTCATTTCTACCCTTATGAAGATTTCGCTTGATCAGCCGTTCTGACAATTATACATTTATTTCTCTTTCTAACCCTTTCTTCATATTAATAACAACATCGATAATAACATTCCTTACAATCATTTCTTAAACATTTCTAACACCTTTCTTTTAAAAATAATATTCCTTTTATTTAGCATAACATTCCTTTATTATTTAATTCCTTATTTTTTATATTTCCTTCACATTTCTTTTTATTTGCAATCATAACCTTAACAATAACATTTCTTAATTAATCTTTTTTCTTTTTACACATATTATTTCTTATTATTTAGCTCCTATTCTTATTAATAATCAGCAATATTATTTTTCACTTAAAAATAATTATTCATTCCAATAGAGCATTGAGTGCGGTGTCGTTTGATTTCCACCCTTCTCAAATGTAACAATACATGGTCTGTGGTCTACAGGAAATTCATTGTTTCTTTGTAACATAACCCGCCATGTAACATTTCCGTCTTGCATTCCTTTCTCGTTAAAATTCCATTGTATCGCTGTGACGTTTGTTTTGATCGTGGAAGTCACCTGTTTAGAGGGTAATAATTTCATCTTGCCTCTCGGCCACACAGAATTTCCCCTCTTTCTCTCGTTCTCTCCGCGTTTCACAATTCTCTCGTCACTAGTTGGGTTGAGTGAACCTACCTGAACAGCTGTCGACGGTTTTTTCATTCGTCGTTTATGATAATACTCATATAATACTATAGATAATATTTATAAATAATTAATTATAATACTGTATATATGTACCCCAACTAATCAGGCTTCACTAAGAATTGTACTCGGTCTTCCAGTAACGTTGGTTATATTTTTAAATTTACCTAATGTACTATATAAGGTAGAAATTTAAGTTAAAATCACATGTGAAATGTAACTTGTGGAACAGTTGTTTTGTTTATATAAACATACATAACTAATTACATAATTTTTTTTTTTTTTTTTGTAACAACGTTTGTAAACAACTTGAATACATGTTATGTTAGCACAGATGTTCTTGACAGTGTCTCTCAAACAATAGCAGACTGTGTTTATTCCATTTTGTAATAACAATTTTGCGATGATGGTGATGATGATGATGATGATGATGATGATGATGATAACAACAACAACAATATTTACTACTGTAAAGTATGTATTCAGTACAGTATACAATAACAGCAGGCTATTATTTTTCTGATGGCAACTTAGCAAAAACTCATACACACAAAGCTTGTAAAACTCTAGATTTGGCAGTCATCGTAATTATATTATCATTCAAATAAGTGTTTTTGTTAGCTATTATAAAAATTTAATATATTCAGTATTAACGTTTTTACATTCTTCTTGATCTAAATCATTGTATTACTTTAAATTATAGTTAAGTCAATACTGCTTTCTCAAAAACTTACTTTAATCTGCAGAACATTTCAGAGACTGGTCATGTAACCACTTCATCAGTGAATGCCAAGCAGTGACAAAGTGAATACGACCAGTCCTCAAAGCATTCTACAGATTAAAGTAAGTTCTTTGAATAAGCGGTATTAAACTGACACATGTGGGCAAGTATAAAATAAAATAAATATACATTAACATTACATTATGGAAACTAATGCAAATGTAAATAAATGGAAACAGTGATAACATGTCATTACTGTCACTTTAATATTCATTTCAGATAATGTCTATTACATTTATATATATATATATATATATATATATATATAAGTGTGTCAAAATAGACAACAATCCATGAAAAAAATTGTACAGAAGACGTGAAAGTATCACGAACTGTCGAGATAGATCTTGATTATTTACCGTTATCACCTGCCACATACTAAATATTTATTACGCCAACAAACATATTCTTCTTTACTTGAATAATAATGAAGTGTGTGTGTGTGTCTTGTGCCTCCACAACATGTCTTCCCCCCTCCCCCGTACACACACAACATTGTGACTCATTATTCTGAATGATGTCAACTCTTTGCGTGCGTCATTGCAAAAATCAACACATTGTTACAATAGTATGTAGAAAATTAATAATGCAAACATGTACCGATGATTATAAATTATAACACACACACACATACAGCCCTGTTTTCTATTATAATTCTCATTATAATATTTGCCCACTTGCTCGCTCGCATACCTAAAGTTGATCATTTGTCACTCTGCCATCACATGCGACACTCGTGCACTACACCGAGTCAAGTACACACATACACGTTCATGTACTATTTATATTAATGTATTTGCATTTACTATATACACACACAGTTTTGTTAAGATAACAGTTTATATTTTACCTGTACAGCAGTCTGTACACAGTGCACTCACATTCTGTTATAGTCTGTCCAAATACAGAATGTTTTACAAAATAATGAACATACTTTCGGAACATGCTCCACGAGCAAAATATAGAAAAAATTTGTATAAACATATGTCTGGAAATGAACTAAATTCCAGCCTTAATAATGCTATAAAAAAAGAACCTTTAACCACTTTCCAGCCTTATAAAAGTTTCTTTTAAAAACATACATATTATTATTGGTATCCAAGTCACTTTGTTATTTATAAATTAATAAATTACCTTAAATCCGTTGTGTGACTTTGTTTTATATTTAGAATTACGCGTTTCGTAACATATGTTCCATCATCAGATTCCTTTACTCAGTTGAGATCGTCAAATGTTAAAATCACATTACTCAATTGTTAAAAACACACGTCAGTATGGGTGTGCACCCTATCAAGACTGACCAGATACCCATAGTAGCAAACAAAAAAACAACTGAAAAAACATTATTTTGAACACCTAAACGCATACAAAAAACCAGAAATATACAAATCTAATTTGGCCACACATGCAATAAACACTGGACATGAATTCCCAAACATAACCAACATGACACTAATAAAACACATACCACACAAGGTACCATAATGAATATTTGGGAAAATTTACAAATATACAAACATAAAACAGAAAACAAACTAATACCTGAACAAATACAAATCAATACAAAACATGACACAATTTTCAAAGCACTCAATATCGTAAATACACAAAATACTAATACATACACCACAATCACACACAATAAAACCAATTTAAAGTACCAGAAGCCAACAGGAAGCCACAATAACAACCAATCAACACACATGTACTTCACCAGAAACAAAATCCGGAAGGCTGAGGATGGGTACAAAGTGGTACCCGAAACATGTACCTAATAAGGAAAGAAATATCTTGAGGTAAATTCATTATAAAAATTAAATATTATATATATACAGTAAAGCCCCGATTATCCGCGAGTGCCGTGAAAAATTTTTTTAATTACGAACCTCAAAAAAACCAATTTTAATCCAAGCCAACAATAGGGAAAATACAATAGGCCCTACAGTGAGAAGGTCGAAAATTTCTGACAGGTTTATTGTGCATCGTAATCCTATAGGCCTTCTCAGAATTTTGTTTTGGCTCTTGCTCTTTTGTTTTGGTCAAGTTCACTAACCTTCCCCCTCTATGTACATATTCTCTCGGTCTGCCAGTGGTGTCAGTTGCCAGTAAGCATGCTTAGTGATCAGTTCGTTAGTTCCTGAAATTAATAATGGCTGAAAAACGAAAGAAGGTTGTGTTAACGATTGCACAAAAACTTGAAATGATTTCTAAAATAGAAAATTGCGCTTCAAGGAAGCAGATGTGTTTGAATTACGGGATCGGGGAAACAACAGTGCGAGGCGTTTTAAAGCAAAAAGACAAACTGTTAGCCTTTGCATCAGTGTCGGACAGTGCTTCTGGGATGAAAAAACGAAAAACAATGAAGAAATCCACCTATAGTGAACTTGACTCGGCATTAGCGGAATGGTTAGCTCAGTTGCGAAGTGAGGGCACCCCCCGTGTCTGGTCCTACGATTGCAGCTAAAGCAAAAATCTTTTTTGATTTGTTAGGCCTGGAAGGAAATTTTGATGCGTCTTCCGGTTGGTTACATCGTTTTAAGAAACGTCATGGAATTAGAGAGATTGGTCTACACGGAGAGAAGCTGAGTGGTGATCAACAAGCAGCTGATGATTTTCAACGTGATTTTGAAGAGTTTGTGTTGTCTGAAGATCTGCAATATGAACAAATTTATAACCCTGATGAATCAGGGCTTTTTTGGAAGTGTCTTCCCACTCGTACTTTAGCATTTGAAAGTGAACATCAAGCGGCAGGTCACAAAAGTAGCAAGGAAAGAATTACAATCTTGGCATGCAGCAACGCTGCGGGTAGTCACAAACTTAGGCTTCTTGTAATCGGTAAATCTAAGAAACCGAGGTCTTTTAAGGGGACAAGAGCAGAAAATTTACCAGTTGATTATTTCAACCAAAAAAAAAGGTTGGATGAACCAGCAGATTTTTCAAGAATGGTTTGAAAACATTTTTGTGCCTCAAGTATGTAAACATCTTGACTCAAAAAATTTGCCAAAGAAGGCTGTTTTGTTAATTGACAACGCGCCTTCACATCCAGCTACATGTGTGCTTAAATCTTCTGACCGGCAAATCTTCGTAAAGTTTTTGCCCCCAAATGTTACTGCGCTGATACAACCTATGGACCAGGGAGTCATTGCAACAATGAAGAGAACATACAGAACAAAGTTGGTACTGTCAAAAATCGAAGAAGGCTGCGATCTCAAAGAATTTTGGAAGAATTATACAATTTTGGATAGCATTTACGATATTGCGTCTGCATGGGATTACATCAAACCCTCAACCCTTGTTAAATCATGGAGAAAACTCTTTCTGAGTATCGAAACAAATGTCAACCAAAACATTTGTGAAGAAGAGAATGAAGTCATGCCGACCGCTACACTTGTTGACCTAGTGACATCCGTTCCGGGAGGTGAGAATGTCGACGAAGAGAACATAGAAGAGTGGCTGGAATGCGACGCAAGTGAGCTGGGGTTTGAATGACTGACTGACATAGAGATAACGAACAAAGCAATGGGAGTGAATGAGAACGAAGAAGAACAAAGTGAAAGTGAAGAAGACGAGAGGCCTGCGCGGATGACACACGAAACTGCTTTGCAGCAAGTAGACGGATTGCTTCAATATTTAGAGGAACAAGACGACGACGCACATCTGACAGAAAAACTCATGTTAAGGAAAGTACAATCTAGAATAAAGAAAAGGTGTTTCCAAAGCAAGAAGCAAAAACGAGTGACTGATTTTTTTAAAAAGGCGTAACTGAACACTTTTTGTTAACAGTACAGTATTGTTTTTTGTTTACTGTTCTTTATTTTAGTGATTTAGACGTAGAGCAAAGGTTTCTGCTGTACTGTACATATTGTAAAAGTTTTACATATTATGTTTTTTGTACAATAAAACATAGTTTTTATGCTGAAATATTTTTTTCGTGTTTACACCTCATTTTTAGTCTTTTTTCGGGTTATCCGCGATTTTCACTATCCGCGGTGCCCTTGCCACCCAATTCCGCGGATAATCGGGGCTTTACTGTATATATATATATATATATATATATTACATTTAATATTTATACATAAATTTACCTCAAGATGTTATTTTTCTATTTGGAACATGTTTCGGGTCCTATCTTGTACCCATCCTCAGCCTTCCGGTTTTTTTGTCTGGTGAAGTACATATGTGTTGTTGGATGACTATTATTATTGTGGCTTCCTGTTGGCTTCTGGTATTTCAAGTTGGTTTTATTGTGTGTGATTGTGGTGTATGTGTTAGTTTTTTGTGTATTTTCAATGTTGAGTGCTTTGAATATTGTGTCATGTTTTGTATTGATTTGTATTTGTATTGCACATGCAATAAACACAGGACATGAATTCCCAGACATAACCAATGTAACACTAATAATGTGTCTATTATAGCTGATGTTATAGTTGGTTCTGAAGAAGGTCAGCAATTTGAATATCTGGGCTATAATGTGTCTTGTATTATAAACAATGACATGGTGAATATGCTACAAAGTCCAATCATGTGTGCAGAGCCATCAGGAGAACTCTAAAATCAACAAATAAAGACGCATGCCTAAAATTCTATAATGTGATGGCCCTCCCCACACTTCTCTGTGGGTCTGACAATTGGATGAAATCCCAGCCCAGTTGTGTTCAAGTGACCGAATTAAGATTCCTCAGCATATGGCAGGGTATATTCTTCAAGGCCGTAGAAGAAATACAGATATATGGCACGAACTGAATATTATGAATATACTCGATAGGATTGCTGAATATCGGCTAAAATAGTTAGAATGCCTTAATCAAATGGATGACTGGTGCAACCTCAAATAACTTGTGAATTATAAACTGAATCGATAGAGAGGCATGGGGGATCGGTACAGACCATCATCATCATGTCCTTTACGGAAGGGATGCTAAGACCAGGGTAATTACGTGTTGCCATTCTTTGAGCTTTGCCACATTAAGATATACAGTATTAGTATCGGAAAGTGTAAACTAAACAAAAATAAATGTGTGTGTGTGTGTGGAGGGGGGGGAGAGAGAGAGACAGACAGAGAGTACCAAGCATGGTGTAATGCTTTATAGTATTATAATCATGCATCTGTGGTAAACTTTAAATGTTTAATGTGTAGGGTGATGCCATATTTTGTGTTTCATACATATGACATGGATTGGATACAATAAACGTAACCGCCTGCTTATCTCTATCTTATTTCTTAAGCAGCAATTAAACTTTGAATCAGTCAGTTTATGGTGATTTGGAAATCACATGTGCCACATGCAGAATAATGTGACTCATTAAGCAAATAAATTTTCATGCAGTTATTAAACATACGCGTGTGCACGTCGAATAATTGCTGATATGTAAATTGCATAATGACAGTTTTATATCCGACCAGTCACCTGGCCAGTGATATAAGAAGAGTTACACCAGTTTTTATTACCAGTACTTCAAGTATAATATGCGTCAAACGTGTTAATCTCAGCAAAATATGGCGACAGGTGTGACAGCATTATCAGGAAATTCCTAAAGTGGGGAAACAAGGAAGAAATCATATGTATTCAAGTGCTGTGACATAACAGTTTGTATGTTTTCCTTTTATATCTAACTTTACTAATCCATACAATTCCTCTGTATTGTTTTTGGACAGGCCCGGGTCCAGGCAGGGGCGAACCATGCCACCGCCCACGGCGGCAAATTTTAAAGGGCAGCAGATTCCTCAATTTGAAATTGAGGGAAAAAATAAAATTATTCACTTAATTGTAAAACCTAAAAGTACGCCTCTCGAGACTTTAAAATTTACTCAGGAGTATGGGTTTGCGCCAAGTGTTGGTGTCCCTCTAAGAATTTTGCTAACATTACCTGTGACAGTGGCAAGCGGAGAAAGGAATAGACGAGTATTGTTTAACTAAGGTGTATGATACATTACTTTTGTTATATTTCAGTCATAAAAAATTTTAGTTAGTATTTTAATTTTAAGTCATCACATGGGCATACATTTTTTATTGTATCATGATTCCTTGTATTGTCTCTGCAATTTTTAATGTAGCCGTTCGCTGCATTGTAAACGCGAAAAAGTTCTAGTTATTTGATAACACAACAATGCAAACATTCCTAGTCGTCATTTGAAGGCAATCGCCGTATCTTTAGAGTAGGTCTAGTGTGCATGAATGTGTTCAGAGTTAAAATAGCCAGGGGCGGCACTCATAACTACAGCACAGGGCAGCAGAAGCGCTGGGGCCGGCCCTGTTTTTGGACATCAAATTATAGTCCTTTTTGGACAGATCTGTCAAATTTTTCACTAGTCTATCCTCAGCTGTCGTGTTGGTTGCTTTGATCATTCCAGAGTTGTTGGCTTTCATCTATCCAGTCCTCAATGCTTAAGTCCTTATCCAGAAATCAGTGGTTTAACTATGGTGGGATGAGTGCCCCAACCTATTAAAAATTTCAGCAAAATTCCATAATCACTTAGTATAGATCTATTTGTAAGCCAGTTGCGTGTGTTAAATTAAGGCTAGTAAATAATTGTAGAAGTAAGAGGAATTATAATATTTGTAAATTAATAAAGTTAGTTTTCTTAATAATGACAAATACTCAATATGTGGTAAATAACGTATATATTTGCAGCCTTATATATATTATATAAAATGCATTTATAAAAGTATATAGGAAGAATCCTGAATTTTTCATTTTTCCTGAGGAAAATGGGGTTCCAACTTGCAAACTAATCTCATCGCCGCACAGAAACAGCACCTAGTTACGCCACTTCCCCAAATGTTTCGTTTGTTACTCTGTCTTCTCATGTCTGGGGTACTATTCATGTAAACATAATCACTAACATGAAACATTCTTTAGCCTTTATTATTTGTTTAAAAAATTTGCTTAAATTTCTATTCTGTTTCTTGTATATATTTTTTTAATGTGATCTTGATAGCTGCTGTTCAATGATCTCATATTTCATAATTCAGCAGTCTAACATCATATCTCCATTTCATGTTTCAATTAATTCAAAGTACAATTCAATGTACTTAGTCAATTTATTAAAATACTTATAATATTTAATTCTTTTGCTTACTCGTGATAACTCACCTTACAATTCAGCTCCAGAGTTCGTCACACGAACGGCATAATACAAGTGAGGTTCCAAGGTTATATTAATAACATACTCTACTCGCATTTGTGAAAAAACAACTAAAATTTTATTTCATTATCTATATTCTTTGCATGCCTGAATTATTCCTCTTTCTTTCAAAATTAACATATTACTACTTCCTCAATCTATTGATAACCTAAACATTTATTTCGACATTGTACTTATTCTAATATATTCATTAACTAATCAAAACGACCCAGCTTGCCACACACTACATTCATTCATACCTTTACAACCCCCCTTTTTATTTTATTTAGAGCGCTCTCTTAATTTAGAAAATTTATAATGTGAAATTGGTAGGCGTCTGTTACTTAACTTTGGGCGTATTTCTCCTCGTCACGTGCTGCACTCGATATATGTCCGAATATGTGTATTAGTTCAATACACTTTTACACTTTCTTCCATCACTCCCCTTACTCCCTTTTAAAATATCAGTTCATTTTTTAAAGACTGATTAACACTTTTTACAGAAAAATTTTACTTTTGAGGTGCACGTGTTCGTGGTGCTTCCGGCCGGGGGGAAACTTGTTTGTTCGAACTGAGATAGAGTGTTACCAACCAATCTCCGACCACGTCGGGTTGTGGGACAGGAAACCAATGCCTTCTGGTGTTAAATTGTTCGTCACTGTACACAAAGTGTGGGTTGTGAGTACTCCCAAAGGGCTGAAGATATCGCACTGGCCCTAGTCACGTCACTCAAGTGGGTGTGGTTTTTCTGTATTTCTGCCAGCATCCCGACCACATGGCCAACAAATTTTACAAATTCGACATCTTGCTTGGCGTCCCTTCCGCGCGCCTGCTGGTGTTCACGCGCACTAGTGTGTCACACAACACTGGAATTCTTGGAATGCAATTGCGTTCTACGGTCACACCTTGCCAAACTATGTTACTGCGTTCTTTGTCTGACTGAAACCGTTTTATGTAGGGGACTTGCTACCGTATTTATACATGGGAGTTACAATTGAAAATGAATTAAATTTAATAAAATAAAATACCCCATTTTGCCCCATTACAATACCCCCCCAATGAGAGGTCTTTTGTCGAGACAGAAGAACTCTCATTGCTAAACCCCTAAGAGGATCGGTGAGGATGTGGTGCAACAACCCCCCGTTAATTTCTTCACGCATCATGGGTAAACTACCCCCCTAGCTCGGCGACTATGGCTGCACCTGAATGAGATTACTGGACTTCTCTATCCGAGATCCCAACACCATAAAATCAGACAGATACGCACCATAGCACACCTAACCTCCTATCATTCTGCCCAAAAATCCAAACCCTGGCCTTATACCACACTAGATCCTCAACCGATATGTTCCCCCTTGCGTGCACACTGGGTCGCATCTGGCAAGTACTGGGTGCGTACACATACTCATTAATACCTTCTAAACAAACTCCTTATTTAAAATTCATATAATATTTATCTTTAAATTTAAATTTCCTTTTGCAAATTAACGTTATTTTTCAAATCTAATTAACTTCAAATCATTTAAATTTCATTCAAAAATTCATTTAAGTTCAAAATCAAACTGTTATATTACCATTACTTTCATCAAAATCCTAAAAATCTTTTACATGAATCTATCAACTCTATCAATTTTCTTCACTACTTCTAACAATCATAAAAAAACACATAAATTGAACATCTTATTAAATCATAAATTCACTTATCCTAACATTTGGTTATACATACATACTAAACAATATAATTCCCTAAACACACTAGTAATACATATAAACTACAATATATTCCGAATCTCAAAACCTCATTTATATGGCAGGCATATTTTTTTTTTTTTCCAAAAAATTTTAATTTACCAAAATATCTCTTTTATCCATCTCAAAAAATAAAATCATTTGATTTAATTCAGGAACGTCATTGTGTGAATTAATTATTCGAAAATGATTCTGTCTCTAACATCAGTTATCAGCTGATCTCTCTGGGTCATGTGAATGACCTTGACATATATACACTACACAAAGCTACATCATAAAATACATGAAACCTCTTAAATTTTTTTTTTTTTTTTTTTAACCTTCAAACATAATACAACATAATAAACATATAGCATTCAAACTTAGCATTGTTGTCATTACCTTACAATAAACAATAAAATTTACATTTAAATTGACCAAAAATTACACATTTTACAGCTTTAATTTATTTTCAAATTCTATTAAAATCTTTTACTGGTTTCATTTATTATTACATTTGAACTCTGACTTTCTCTTTAACATTTTCATTCTCAATTAGCTTGGGTGACTCTTAGTTATTCATAACATTTCGATTTACTAACTTGGCATTTACATATAATCTTACCCCCCTTCTGACTCTAATACTCACTTAACAGCTTTAACTAGTATGACACCCATCTATCAAAACATCTACCAACCATTCTCTACCTCTAACTTACTACTCTAACTCATTTCGCATCATTCTACCCATATAACCAAAATACTCTCTACCCCTTTGTACTCAGGATGTGTGTTCCCTCCCAATGCTCATTCCCTTATTTGGTTCCCGGACCCTCCCTAGGTAACCCTTTCCGGCGCATATCGGTTCCCCTCCCACCACAACGCTTTTCGTTGAGGACTCCTTATCACACCACCCCCTTTACAAATTTCCCACTTATCTAATTACTCTTTAATCGCATCACTTTCATCTACAAAATATCTCCCTTCATTTATTACCTCAATATATCACTCATTACTCTACATATTTTCCCCATAGGTACTGTGTCACTATCAATACTCAAATTCTACATTACGTTTATTCACAGTAATATTGTTCTCTCGAACACCCCTTCAAAATTGATTTGATGTGCTTAAATGCCCTACTTAAAACATTATTATCACCCAAATTCTCTCTTTTACAACTCCTTGACAATTCATACTATCTCAAATTACTTTCATCATTTAAATTAAAATTTCACAAGTTTATTATTGAAACATTTAATTACATTGAAAATTTTGCAAATCACTTATAAATGACATACTACATTTATAACCCCAGCAGTCAGCTGATGTCTCACTGTCATGTGAATGACCCTTCTATAGATATATTTCCGAAATTATACAAAATACACCTGTTTATAATTCTTACCCCTAACATACTACATACAATTAACACAAGTACACAAAATTATACAGTCATCATAAAACATTGTTGGATTTAGAATCCTTATCATTAAACATACTACTTAAAATCGTTTCGCTCTCATAGGGACATACATCGCTACTCATTCAGTCATAGTCATAGCAACAGTTACTGAACAGCTCTTTGGATTGTCAACCCCCAACTCTCTCTATAGAGTCTTGTTATAAGCTGACTGCCCGCTGTTTACAGAGATCGTCACCCACTCACTGAATTTTCAGCTACCCTCCTACTACATCAATTATTTAAAGTCCCCCCCCTTATACCCCTGGCTTGTAACTGCCAGCTCCTTTTCCACACACACTATTGTTTCCTGCTGGTGGACTGTGGTGTCCATTTGCATTCCCAAGAACTGAAGTTACATATATAAGGTATAGACGCTGCCCATACCGTTCTTGGTTCCGCGTTATATAAAAATTCGCTATTACTGATGTCCGAGGACACCAGTAATCCTACTAAAATGATTCACACGCCCTTATTACGGCACTATCGACACGTTCGACGATAGCCGCTGTTCCATAGTTATGTAGTTTCCCCTGTTTTACCCCCCTGTTCAATTTCTAAGTTCACCAATTTTGTATCTACTTACATAAATCCACGGCCAGGGTCTGGTGAAACCGTGACCGCCCGAAATGTGGGGAAACTACCAAAAGACATATAAGGCTCACACTGACACCGTTACTGCAGTTCACGGAAGGTCAACTCTTATATGTTTGGTTATTTATTAATTGATTAATTTTCATGTTTACATTTTTAGATTCATCTACATTTTAACTCTTAAACAGCAAACATTTCACTTTTCTTAGCTCGTACTACAAATTTCATAATTATATATGGTCACTTATTTACTAAAATAAAATATAACTACTGACATAGATTTAAAATTATAAACATTCCAAATTATATATAGATAAGTATTTACATTGGAGGCTAATTCTTCTTATCATCGATAGTGACTCTGTGATCGCCCGGAAATGGGGTTTTGCTGCAAGGGAAACTTGGGGACAAAATAGACACACTACGTGAATTCATGTGAAATCTACTCCCTCTATTCTACCATTTATCCAAACCCGCCATATATTTTTTCCCCATCTCCCTTACGGCAAAACTCATGTCCTTAATTATTCTGTAACTACTGTCACTGGCTAAACTTATTTTTCCAATGACACAAAAAAATTTTACTTGAACTATGTTTACTGCCTTGTTAAAACATAGCCTCCATTAAACTATTTACATTCACTCTAAGGCAATGCAGGTACGTGGTATGGTGCACCTTATCTGTGCACCTTGAGCGTAAAAATATTTTCTATCACGTACCTTATGGGTCCCCCTCCCCGTTCAATAATGTGGTGAAATTTCTACTGTATACCAATTTTGGTGGAGCCAGACCATCGTCGTTTCACCACCCGAAGGAAGTTCCGCCAACCATGGTCTGCCTCCAATTGCTGAAACCCACGGCCAGGACTGGTAAGGTCGTGACCGCCCGAAAATGGGGGAGGATCCCTTCTGAAAACATAAAATAACATATAAAAATTCAAAATTATTTATCTTGACCAATATAATTTCAAATTTGTACCATTCTGCGTGCCCACTATCTCTTGTGTTGTTTGATTGCGTAATACATAGGCATTATTTATTTTTATTTCTACTATCTCGTAGGGTCCTTCATATAATAGGAAAAACTTCTTTATTTCTTTCTCTTGTGCGCTGGACAAATCATGTCTCCTTACCAATACTAATTGTCCTATCTCAAATTTGACCCACTTACCCTTTTCGTCATGTTTCCGCTTTCTTCTCTCTCCTTTCGTGAGTAGACTCTCGTTTGCAAGTTGGATTTAACATTCTTGTCTATGGTCCTTTCTTCCAGTGGACATTCGAAAAGTTGTTCAAGTATTCTAGGTGGTCTGGTTCCTGTTATTAATTCGCATGGTGTAAATCCTGTAGAATCGTGTGTAGTACTGTTTAACCAGTCTTCTACATTCTTGACGTATAAAGGCCATTCCGTGTGTTTGGCGTGACAATACGCCCTGAATATTCGGCCGATCTCTCGCATCACCCGCTCTGCCTGATTCGACTGTGGATGGTAAACTGCCGTATGCTTGGGGATGAAGCCTTCCCAGCCGAGAGTCTGCCTCCACTTCCCGCTGATGAACTGGGGTCTATGGTCGGATAAAATTATTTTCGGCTTACCTACGTTTATCATGTAATCCTTGGTGATTTTTTCACTTAGCACTTTGCTCATAGCTCTCTTTACGCTGTACAACCTAACAAACTTAGAGAAAGTGTCCAACACAACAAAAACATATACTACTCCACCCCTACCTTTAGGCAATGGCCCATACAAATCTACAGCAACTAAATCAAACGGTCTTTCAACTTTAATATAATTCATTTCCCCTTCAACCCTATAATTCACTACTTTGGACTTCTGACACAAATCGCATACTCTTAACACTCTTCTAACTCGCCTCTCCATATTCTTAAAAACGCAAGACTCTTTTAATACATTTGTACATTTCTTCGCACCAAAATGCCCATATCTTACATGACAATCCCAAATAATTTTATCTACTAACTCGTCAGGTATCATTAACCTCCAATCGCGTTCACCCCCCTCTACTCTCTTAAACAGAATTCCCTGATATATTTGGAAATGTGTGTTATTCAGACCCATTTATATCTGCTTCTAAACTAGCAATTATTTTACCCAATTTATTTTCTGATCGTTGCATGCTTTTAATTTCCCTTAATTCATCACCAAAAATCCTATCTTCCCTTGTTAATCGAAAAATTTATATTTCTTTGAGATCCCTCCTGGTTTTGTTATCTATTGCATCTACCCTGGAAAGAGTGTCTGGTACTTTGTTATCCGTCCCCTTTATGTATTCCCATGAAAAGTGATATTCTTGTAATGCTAGCACCCACCTGGTTAATCTGCTATGAGTTAACTTGCACGTGTTCAAAAATGATAAGTCCTTACGATCTGTCCTAATGATGGTCTGGTTTCCTAGCAGGTATGTGCGAAATTTCTTTACTGCGAAGACGATGCTCAGCAACTCCTTCTCCGTTGTCGTGTAGTTCCTTTCCGCTGCCAATAAAGTCCTGCTGGCAAAAGCTATGGTCCGGTGTTCCTTATCCTCACCCTCCTGATATAGTTCTGCGCTGAGGGCTATGTTGCTGGCATCTGTCTGTAAATAAAATTTTTTTTGAAAATCGGGATGATTCATCATTATCATATTTATAAACTTCTCTTTGATTTCATTAAAAACAATTCTTTCCTCTTTGCCCCATCTCCATTGTTTACTCTTTTGCAATACCGCACTTAGTTTAGATGTTACCTGCGCATAATTCCTCTGAAACTTCCGATAAAAGTTGCATAATCCTAAAAAGCTTTGTAATTGTTTAATATTTTTAGGTTCTGGAAAACATATGATAGCTTCCACTTTATCTGGGTTGGCCAAAATACCTTCCGGAGTAATAATAAAACCTAAAAAATGTATCTCAGTTTGCAAAAACTTTGACTTCTCCCAATTAACTGTTAATCCCCCATTTTGCAATTTATTTAATACGTATTCTATATGTTCTAAATGTTCCGAGAATGTTCTTGATGCTATTAAGATGTCATCAACATATACAGTTAAAAAATCTAAGTCCTTAGGTTGTAATATCATATCTAAACATTTTATAAAACTGGCTACACTAGTGTTTAGTCCGAATGGTAGACGCTTAAATTGGTAGTTCTTACCATTGAAGAGAAATGCAGTATATTTCCGACTCTCTGGCGCTAATGGAACTTGCCAGTATCCTGCTGTCAAATCTAAAGATGTCATATACTTGACTCCGCTAAATTTCTGGAAAATTTCATTCATAGGTTCCGGTGACTCCCGGTCAGGTATTATTATTTGGTTAATTTTTCTCGTGTCTAAGCACCACCTTACCTTTCCGTCCTTCTTGATGACCACCACTAATGGATTAGAGTATGGCAATATAGATCTCTCAACAATGTCTCCTTCCATCATCCGGTCCAACTCCTCTTGCACTGCTCTCCTCTTCGAAAACGGCACTGGATAACTCCTCTGCATGTAGGGTGAGTGTTCTCGAACCTTCAACTCGCATACATAGTCCCTGGCTTTTCCAGGCAACTCAGCAAACACCTCTCTAAAACGTTCCACTACTGCCCACAACTCCTGTCGTTGGGGACTCCCTACAACTCCACCCTCATTAAAAAATTTATCCGCCCTGTTTTCCCATACTCTCTCATCATTCTCTACACTCTCACTCTCTTGACATACATTCACTCTTGTTTCTATATTTCCCTCGCCTACTCGGTTTTGTATCATCTTTACCCCCGTAACTCTAACTTCATCTAACACCCTCTTAAAATTAACCCTTACTGATTCACCCCCTCCTTTAAATTCTACCATCCGTTTATTAAAATCTATTACTGCCCCATTTCTCTCCAAAAAATCATTTCCCAAAATTACATCTAAATTCAATCCCTTAACCACTAGAAAGGTATTTTCAAATTCAGTTCCATTAAGGAATATATTTAACTGTACTTGTTTAGTAACTCTTTTACTCCGTACTCCAGTTACCCCCACTACTGTTACACCCGCAACTGGTAATGATGGAATATATTTATTTACCCCTAGTAATTCTACCATTACATTTTCTGAAATCACTGATATCTCACTCCCTGTGTCTATTAATGTTTTGAAATTCTTACCTTCGATGTTGACGATTACCTCTGTCAACCCAGCTTTTGTCTCTATCATTTCTGCTTCGTCTTCCTCCAGCAATTCCTTCGCCATGTCCTTGATAATGATATTACTTTGGTATTTACATTCTTCTTGGACCCTGTCGTCATCGTTGGACAATGGTATGGTCCTGACTCCCATTGTCGGCCTCAGTTTTCCGTTGACGTACCCGCCACGGCTTGGTTGTATCCTCCTCTCCCTCTCGTCGCATGTCCACCTCCTCTGTCGTTACCTCCTCCTCGTTGTTGTTGATGATGTTGATTCGGTGCCACATTGCTCCGTTGGCAATCTCGTGCTTTGTTGCATCTGTAACATACTGTTCGGATAGCATAATTCTCGTATTCGCAATTTGGACATTTCCACATTCCGCCTCTAAAGTTAGGGTTATTACTTCCCCTCATGCCTCTATAAGAGTTTGGTGTTCCCCTGTACTGATGATAATTTTCATTCTTAGGCGCCGCTGGTGGATTTGGACGCCTCCCTACTTCGCGTTCCACAGTGTTTTGTAATATGTCTAACATATTTTCCAGTTCATTTATATCTGCTATTTCTCTTGTCATTAAAGTAATCTGTACTTCTCTGGGCAGGTGTTTACTAATATGTCTAACGAATGACCGGAACGGCAACGGCGGTTCTAGGTACTTTGCTTCATTAAATATTTTCATTACGTATATGGTTAGGTGGTTGTTTATTCTCCCGAAATTCCCAGTTCCCATGATTTTACTACGTAAAATTTCTTGATCTTCTGACCAATATTTGTTCCTAAACGCTACTTCGAACTCTTCATAACTACTCCACTCCGTATTATGTACCTCGGCCCATATTTCAGAACTACCTTTAAAACACTTTAAAATCTTTAACAATTTAATCTCCCAAACTACTATTAAACCGGTTAAATTCCCTTACCCTACTCAAAAATTGCATCGGATGTACTCTACGGTTGTCACAATTAAATTGTTCGAGTTCTATGTCATCTTTTGCTTCGCGAGTATACAACACTCGCTCTGCAACACTATTTAAATTTTGGCTTATGGCCACATGTAATTCATTTTTAATTTCTATGATATCTTGTTCAATTACTTTTAATTTTTTATCATTTTTAATTTCATATTGAAGGTTATGTTTACTCATAGCCCCCACACTCTCTTGCACAGATTGCTTACACACATTTTCTACCTCCATTATTTTAATTTCTATGTCATTATTATGTTCATTAATTTTATTTATACATTTATTTTCTATTTCTACACTCTGCTCTTTGACTTGAGTTTTAATTCGGTCTGTCATCTGCTCATTTACATCATTTATTTTACTTTCAATATTTTCTGTGATTTCACAAATTTGTTCATCGAACTTACAGTTTACTGACTCTAATATCTGCTTTCTAATACTATCGCAACGTGTATTAATTTCATTCACTTGTTCACTAAATTTTAAATTCTGTTGTTTAATTTCATTTCTGATCTCATTGAATTTATCATCAAAATTATTTTTAATTTTATCACTTTGTTCATCAAATATAGCTTCAAAACTATTGTTCATCGAATTTCTTGTTAAAATTACTTTTTTGTTCGTCAAATCTAGCGTCAAAATTACTCTTTTGTTCATCAAATTTACAATTCATTTTATTGAATTGATTTAGTAAAACACTCATCATGTCATTATCAAATTTGTTGTTACATTTTGTTGAGGTTGGAGTTAACTGGACTCCTGAATCCTCTTGTCATATTTGTTTCATCTGTAACACTTATTTCGACTATTTTATTGTCCTGACCCACATTTGGAGTCGAGTGGACCTCAAAATTATTCATAATAGCTGATTCATCAAAATTGTCAACATTAGTTATTTCATTTACATTGTTTTCATCATTTCCTGCCATTTTTAAGTTGTAAATTTACTGATTTTTTGGTTAACTTACTTTAATTAACCAAAAAGTCTTAATTTACACATACAACATCTTATACTTAATCTAACCTTGATTTGTTGTTTTATGTACGTTACGTAATTTTTTACGTACTGTTCCTTAACCTTTAAACCATACTTGTATTTTACCGTAGGTGTGGAATTTGCTATATAAAATTTACTTTATAAAAATTTGTCCCAGTTCGGGCGCCATCTGTACTTAGTCAATTTATTAAAATACTTATAATATTTAATTCTTTTGCTTACTCGTGATAACTCACCTTACAATTCAGCTCCAGAGTTTGTCACACGAACGGCATAATACAAGTGAGGTTCCAAGGTTATATTAATAACATACTCGACTCGCATTTGTGAAAAAACAACTAAAATTTTATTTCATTATCTATATTCTTTGCATGCCTGAATTATTCCTCTTTCTTTCAAAATTAACATATTACTACTTCCTCAATCTATTGATAACCTAAACATTTATTTCGACATTGTACTTATTCTAATATATTCATTAACTAATCAAAACGACCCAGCTTGCCACACACTACATTCATTCATACCTTTACAACCCCCCTTTTTATTTTATTTAGAGCGCTCTCTTAATTTAGAAAATTTATTACGTGAAATTGGTAGGCGTCTGTTACTTAACTTTGGGCGTATTTCTCCTCATCACGTGCTGCACTCGATATATGTCCGAATATGTTTATTAGTTCAATACACTTTTACACTTTCTTCCGTCACTCCCCTTACTCCCTTTTAAAATATCAGTTCATTTTTTAAAGACTGATTAACACTTTTTACAGAAAAATTTTACTTTTGAGGTGCACGTGTTCGTAGTGCTTCCGGCCGGGGGGAAACTTGTTTGTTCGAACTGAGATAGAGTGTTACCAACCAATCTCCGACCACGTCGGGTTGTGGGACAGGAAACCAATGCCTTCTGGTGTTAAATTGTTCGTCACTGTACACAAAGTGTGGGTTGTGAGTACTCCCAAAGGGCTGAAGATATCGCACTGGCCCTAGTCACGTCACTCAAGTGGGTGTGGTTTTTCTGTATTTCCGTCAGCATTCCGACCACGTGGCGAACAAATTTTACAAATTCGACATCTTGCTTGGCGTCCCTTCCGCGCGCCTGCTGGTGTTCGCACGCACTAGTGTGTCACACAACACCGGAATTCTTGGAATGCAATTGCGTTCTACGGTCACACCTTGCCAAACTATGTTACTGCGTTCTTTGTCTGACTGAAACCGTTTTATGTAGGGGACTTGCTACCGTATTTATACATGGGAGTTACAATTGAAAATGAATTAAATTTAATAACATAAAATACCCCATTTTCCCCCATTACACATTGCTGCCTGTTATGCTTCCCATATTTTTCCAAGTTACCTGTGTTTCTTCTTCCTTTTCCTTTATACATTATGTGTTTATACAATCTTGCTTTTAAAGGTGATCTATTTTCTTTCATCCTTTGAAAATGTTCATTTCATTTCATTTTGTTTTCTTGTATTTTTTAATTGTAATTAAATATTTGAAGTTCCCTTCTGATTATTTTCTTCCTTATTGCATCTCTTCTGTTACATCTTTGACACTTCTTAGAAACCTCATCTCTTCAGCTTGAGTTCTTCTCTTATGTGCTTTTGTTGTAACCCTGATTTCACTGCCGTACATAACTGTGGATACTGTTTGCATTTCAGTAAGGTCTCTTTTTCTTCTTTTATTATTCAGGCATTGGCAGATTGTACCACAAGTGTTTGATATTTTCCACTTTCTATTTTTCCATTTCCTTCTCACATCTATTCTTCCTTGAATTTATCCAAATCCGAGGCACAGTTTGGAGTAACAAATCTTTTTCCTGGCAGATGGATTAGTAACCTCATACACCAAGGCCACCTCCTTTATTTGGACTTGGGACCAGCTGCTCGGTCCCCTCATCACAAGTTACAGGCAATGGGTGTTTGCTGTGGATTTAAAATATAAAATTTATACTGTTGTTATAAACTCCGTACAATTCATTTACTGTCAACTCATCACAGCAATGCTACCAAAACCAAATTTTACCACAAACTCAATAAATGTGAATGCTATTTACATTGAGTTAGTTGGTATTCTCTCTGGTTCTCAGCAGATCGCTATTTCTCTCGCTTCTCTGTTTCCTTTTCAGTTCACAGTATGATGTGCAGTTCATATCATGCATAATCTGTCTCAGGTAGTCTAAATGGGGATCTTCCTCTATGACTCCTCACTTTTTTCCTTCAACTAGTTTCTTCATTAGCCCATTGTCTCATTGTATATACTCTGTTAAATTACCTCTTCTAAATTTGAAGTTTCCTAATAAGCTTCTGTCCTTGTGAGCTAAGGACATCATCATTAGTTATCATCTCTCTCTAGCTTATCTTAAGTATTCTTCTATAACACCAGGTCTCTGCTTTGAGTCTTTTCTTCTCTACTACTTTTGTTGTCCACGAGTCACGAAAGTACAGGGCAGCACTCCACACACATAGGCCTTTACCAGTTCTCTCTTACCTTTAAATTCATGGTGTTTGAAGTGAAGAGGGTTTTCTCTTTATCAAATGCTATTGTAGCCTGATTATTCCTATTTATAATTTCCTTACAACTTCGCCTGTTACTTTTAATTTTGCTTCCCAGAAAACTGTGTTCTTTCACTTCTAGGAGGACATTATTAACATGATAATGTTTTTAGGCTGGGGGTCATTCCACAAAATGCGTGATGCAAAATGTGTAACGTCATCGAAAAATGTAACGCTTCCACACTTTCGATTCCCCACAGTCAGAAATCTTCAGTCTCTATCGTTTTTAACATGATAATGTTTGTTATATAGTAAATATTTGTTATATAGTTATATAGAAAACATGATAATGTTTTCCACAAAATGCGTGATGCAAAATGTGTAACGTCATCGAAAAATGTAACGCTCCAGGTGATGTTAGTAATAAATAAATTTGGTCACAGTGAAATAAGATGCATATCAGTGTATATTGTTCAGTGTTAGTCGTGATGTCTTCCACTGAACGTGTGCGACACCTGCGTCAACGACAACGCGAAGACAGGGATTGTGAAGAATTAAATGAATTCTTGATGAATACTCCGTTCTCATCAAATACAACTGAAGATGAGAAAATTTGCGCGTTTCAAACATTACATATAAACATTACATTTAGTTTATGTACATTATACGTTTCAAAAGCCTAAAAACATTATCATGCTTCGATGTTACGGTTTCGTCGAATTCTTCTTTTTTACTAAACATTACTTCTTTCCATATTATATTAAAATATAGTCACTCATCTCCTAATCTATTGGGTAATTTATTATGTCATAGATATAGGCTAGTCTAGTCATGTCAGATGTCTGTTTGTCAAGTTATTTGTTATGTTTGCTTACAAGGCTACATTCTGTTTTCATTCTATTCATGCATCTTTAACAATTATTTCTAAGAATTATTCTGATTGGCTTCTCTACATTTTGACTACACACTAGAACCTTGGTCTTCTGTTCATTAACTTCGTGTTATATTTGGCCTTCATTACTTGATCTTTGTGTTGAGAATCCTTTGCAAATTTTCTGAACGCATTGCTGCAGTTACTGTCAACCTAAGCATAATCAACTTCTTCCGCATGGATTTTTATGCCAAGATAGGTTTTGTTCCTTATTCTGTTGACCCCTTCCTGGACAGAGCAACATGCATGGAGATAGAGAGCATCCTGCTTTTACTACTTCTATAAACTTCTTGATGATTTTTGCATCACACTATGTATGCTCCATTCTCATAAACAGTGTGAATCAATCTTTGTTCTCTATATGGGACTCCTGCTTTAAGTAAAATTCATTTTATTTTATCTGCTGATATGAATTCACGCCTCTAGGCAAAATTTCCCTTTCGTTATTGCTGTTTGTGTGCGGTGGACATTCGTCTGTAGTTGTTCTTACCTAACAAACTTCTTTCCAAGTAGTTATTCTTTCCATGTTTCCAAAAAAATAATTAGCTCTTTGAGTGAACATACTGGCATTTAATAATGATAAAAGGATTTCTCACAATCCATTCCGTGTTTATTAAACATAAGATGAACTTGTTCAGTTGAAATGTGGTTATATAATGTTAGAGACTTCAGCCAACACCTTTTTGAGAACATTTTTGTATGAATTTCTTAAGTCTGTACAAAAAGTATGATTGAATTTACCATGGAATACACCCGACTGTCAAGAAATGTAAGAGATACACCAGCGACATAAACAGTAGAATTTTACAAACAAGAGGGGCTGTTTTCAAGAAAATACCTCTTCGGACATCCAGAAATGCATCTCTGGAAACTAAGAAGAAGTTTCATTTGGAGCATATGCATATATGGCATGGAAATCTGACTGAGGAAATTGGAGAAGCTAACTTGGATTCTGAGGAAAACTATGCTCTGGAGGAGGGCCTTAAGAATACTGTGGACAAAAAAGAGCGACTCATGATGAAGTTTTAAAGACAGTGTATGAGAGAAGGATGCCGATTGGAACCATTGCGGAAAGGAGAAGCAGTGTGGTTGGTCATCTACTACACCATTCAAACTGGTTCTTCACTCTGATTGAGGCTGCGGTTACATTGCATCAGAATTTGTGGTCATGCGAATTCGTGAGAACTCGCGAGTAACGATTTATAGGAAATCATAAGAATAACATGGAAACACTTTCATTTCGAAATCGTACGAGTGTTGTATATCGCTGCCGACCGACAATGGTTTCTTGCTATGAGACGATCTACAACTTCCAGAGACGGCAAATTTCGTACGAAAACTGATGAAAAACAAATTATTTTGGTCGCATACAACTAGACGAACAAATTTGTGAGTATTCGTACACAGAGGTCGGGAGCAAATTAATGGTGTCTATGAACAACAATGGGTTTGTTCACTTCTGATGAATTCTCACGATTTCGTACGACCACATTTTCTTACAAATTCTGATGCAATTTAACCACCGCCTGAGTGAGGTATGATTGAGGGGCATAGTGATAGGGGAAAGCCCAAACAGTAGTATGTGGATTAGATAAAAGGAGTAAGAAGATATGTGGTGATTAAGAGGCTGTCTTCAGATGGGAAGAAATTGCAAGCTCACCAACGTGTGGGTTGGGAAGAAGTAGACACATGACCTGTTCAGGGTCTGCTATAATGATTCTGGCCTAAATGGGAGCAGGAAGACCAGCTTTAGAATCAGGTGCAGCTGCTGCTTTAGTCAGCTTTATTATTATCTGTTTACTATCCGTGTAGGTAAAAAGGTTCCTGACCACTGCATTTTGTGCAATCAAGTGACGGTTCATTCAGGCTTTGTGTTCATTTACCTATGCAACTCTTGACATTACAAGTGGAACCACGTTGTCTTAACCACATGACTGTTCAGTTGGGTCTACTCGTATTATTATATAATTACAAAAATAATTATTCTATTGTTCTGTGAAACAAATCATTTATGCTATCGGTTGATAAGACCTGATAAGTTCAACCGTAGGTGTGTAATTGTACTTGAAGTCAAAAGTATGATGAGGACAGTCTCTTACTTAGTGAGTTGCATTTTTTGTTGAATTTGAATTTTAAATATTTTTTGCAGACTATGTGTAAACAGTATTGCCACCTTTGCAGTGCCACTCTTTCTTAAGATTTTTGGCTACATTTGACTAAAAAAAAAAATAAAGTCAACAAACTAAATTCATTATTATTAGTTTAATGAGAATTCAACAGAATTTATGTACATCTAAATGATTTTTGATTCATAATTATGAAATCTACCTCTTCTGTCTAAGATAAAGTAGAAAGGAAAATGGTAAATTTTTTATTAAAACAACATATGCTACAGTATATCAGTATATGAAAAAACTTCTTTCAGTATTCTTTTTATTGAACTATTGATTAATAAAAATTATGTTAGAGAGAACAGAAAATATATAAAGTATATATTATATTTAAATGTATGCATTTTACTATATCTAAGGAACGTGAGTACATAGAGAATATATTACAATCAATGTTACTGTTTGGCCATTATAATTTTAATAATATTGTGTATTACACTTAATACTAGGGTGTATTGAAAATGTAAAAACAATCAAGTATACACAGTATATTCAAAATGTTGCAAAAGTTGAAGCAAATTTACAAGTTACGATACAAAATGTTCTTACCGGCCTCTTCTGAGACAACATTGTTAAACTCACACTGTTAAACAACTTTGTATACCTGGGAGTCAGTATAAGAAGTGGTTAAGAAGAACCAGAAATATGGGAAAAGAATGTATTTGGCCAAAAAGTTAATTTTGTCCTGCTGACATCGATGAAATGCTGCTCCAGACAACCAACTAAACATATATAAGAATATTACAAACAGTGATTTCTTTTATACAACTCTTAAACGATTGGTATTTAGTGAGAGGTTTAAGTAGATAATAAACAATTTTAGATCGAAAATCCTTTGAAAATATTAGAACCAGAGAACAACAATAATGGATGCTGGAAAATCTATAATTCAGTCATAAATTATATCGTGAATGTAATGAGTTGCCTGCATCAGGATGTGTTAAATTACAAATGTTGAGACGGGCCAGTCATGTAGTAAGTATGGAAGAGCATAGAATCCCAAAGGGACGAATGGATTGGAAAGGAAGCCAACCAAGGAAAAACTTGGTACGAGGAAATCGCAGAGGGAGCAAGAGAATAATTTGGAATTAAAGAATTGGTGGAGAGCAGAGATTGACTGACAGCGCTGACTGGAGGGCTGTATTACAAAAGTAGTAGAAATTTCCCATTTTCCGAATTGGTAAAAAAAAATCGAATTTCACTTGAGACCTACTTTTTGACTAAGCAAACTTAAAGAAGAAAGTCATGTTCTAGTAAACTGTATTGCAATTTAAACATTATATAATGTATGTTTAATTTTCTGTAAGAACACCTATATCAATTTTCATTTTCTCAAACTCTTAAATACTTCTTTCCTTTTTGTGTTTAGACCTTGTATGTTCCAAGTTGCCAAGTTCATTATCCGTTTCTGTTGCTTTGGTCGTTTATTCCTAATTCTGTCCATATTCCAAGGCTTGTCACTGAGATTCTTAGTATATAAACATTTTTTCCAAGGGATGAGTTACTAGCCCATCGCCTCAACCCCCCGACTTGGAGGACCAGGGACTCTTCTGTAGGGGTTACCATTCCTTAGCTGATTTGTTCCAGTTTTCAGGCACCGGAAACCCGCCTTTTACCCTGTTCCGTTTGCTACACAACGTACACCCATTGTACGCTGTGCATTGCCCAGGGGTCCACGACTCATGTCTTCTTGGATGTGGAAGTAGGATTTGTTGGCAGAACTGATTGACACTGTAGAAATGGACTATCTTAGACGAGCTTCCAGAGTTTCTTGTCTGGAAAGTGTAAGGAATGACGTAATAAGGGAAAGAACAAATTGAAACAAAAAACTGTAATAGAGGATACAAAACGTAAACAGCTTTCCTGGTATGGCCACCTAATGAGAATGAGTGAAGAAATAATACCTGTGAGTGTGTTCAAATACAGACCTAGCAACAGAAGAACAAGAGGCAGACCTAGATTAAAATTGATAGAAGGGTCGAAAGGAGTATGGAAGAAAAGAATCTGAAGAATGAAGATACACAGAATAAGTTGATATGGAAACTGAGATGCGGGATGCAGCAGTAGCTGTGGGATCCCCACCAATATATATATTATAACACTACAATTTACAAATTTAAATGTAATTTAATTTGTGGAGTGCCAAAATTTATATAACATTACTGGTAAAGTGTACCAATTAATGGAGTTTGGGTGTAACGGTAATAAGAGTAGTCATTGATTGAATTGTAACGAGTTTTCATAATTTTTATTTATAAACCACAAGTGTGTTTAAAAATCTCACTGACTTCGCCATAAATATTCATTATTGTTCGCTTGAAACGTTCAAATGTTGCAGTACATTTATCATTAAATTAATCTTATATTCTACTGTAACAAAGTTATGTTCTAAATACTTATTTGTTAATATTAAAATTCGACTGCTCAGTCTGACAGTGTGCTTTACTGCAGTTTTTTTTTTTATATAACTTTCAACTATGTTAATTTATGAATTTGCTAACTGCTATAATTTTTTTTATTGTTTGACTAAGCTTTTCGTCATTACTGACATCTTCAGGTCTTAAACAACCATATGTTAATTTATGTATTGCATACATAGTAATCATTGATTGCTCTACAAACTTTAAAATAAAATTGAAATTGACTAAATTAATCGTTAAACATCAAAGAAAATATTTTATTAAATTTAAATCAGATTCTCTGAACCTCTTTATCTACATTTTATATAAACTCTTATTCATGTTTAAATTTCAAAATGTCTTTTAAATGTCTTTGGTCTCTCATTTAAAATTTATAAATGGATTATCTGTCACCTCAATTTTGTAGCTCGTACTCATGTCCTCCGTTGATCCGTAGGTCCTCTTCTGATGGAGTTCCCTGCACGTCCCCAGGTTCCACTTGTCGTCCTCCAGTTACTCGTCTATCATGGTCCCATCTGGTTGATGTAGTATAGTGTGAGAGATTGCTCTGCATCTGCTGCTGTAATTCTAGCAGACGCCTCTATTGTTCAACATAGCGTTTCTCTGCATGATGTAACATAGTAGTTTGTCTTGACTGACGGATGTTTGTGTGTGTGTAGACATCGTAAAGTATGTTTTATATTCGTATTCGGAAACAGATTAAGAGTTACTGTTTTGCACTTATGACGAACATAGCGTCCGTCCACATCTACTGTTCAATTAACAAAATTTAAAAATTCGAGTCGTCAATGGACAGAGCGTCCCGCCGCTACTGAAGACTGATTGAGAAGGAAGCTGGCTTCTCTCATGCCCTATTTATAATCGAGCATCGTACAGCCCCTGATGGGACAGAATTCTGCCTGTTTGAAATTGTTCAGTGGCGTCAGTTCTCCCACTCTTGTCCAATTTCATATTTTCGCACATTTCTGCCGATGGCAAAGTCTAATGTGAACTACAGGGTGCTCTAACGATGGATGATTTACTTACACATATCCAATGTAATTACCATCGTAATAGAATAATCCGTGTAATTACTACGCACTTAAAATCGCACTGAATTCGTACTTCGCGTCCTTTTCACGCCATTTTCTCACTACACATGCGTATTAATTTTATACATATTTAGGAGTCCTTGAATTTTTTCTACCATTTATGGTTTTCTTATAATTAAATAAAAACTGTAATTTGACAATTATTCAGGGTGAGATTGCAAACTTTCATGCTCGAACTGGCCTCACTCATACACCACTTGCTACTGTACACACTCTCAGCGACAGTCGTGTGAGTGTTCAGGTCAGTTCCTGTCTGTCTAAATTCCGTATTTTTAACATAAACTCAGCTTTCAATCTCATACCTGCTTATTTATTACATATTTATAAATTTAATTTAAATATTTATTTTATCTATTAAATGCACAGTACAGCATATGATTGTACCGTCACATTATATATATATATATATGTATGTGTAATTTTACTGGAGTTGATTGTGTGGATTTCAAAGTTCAAGAAAAATCTTTAGAAACCAAAGACAGTCACACAGTCAAACTA
Organism: Magicicada septendecula; assembly: GCA_034769895.1. NCBI lineage: Eukaryota > Metazoa > Arthropoda > Insecta > Hemiptera > Cicadidae > Magicicada > Magicicada septendecula. The sequence goes on from CM068367.1 coordinate 1,406,284,577, forward strand.
GTAAATAGCAGATTGTCTGTGTAGTCAGGTGGCAACATTAAATATAAGCAAGTGTGTGAGTACAAGTGTGTGTCGGGGGGGGGGGGGGAACACTTCAGACATGCAAAGTATACATTAGAATAAAGGTATGGTATGCAGTAGTCTGGTGATAACACTCATCGTTCACATGTCTGTACACACACACACACACACGTTTATTTGTAAAGTGCCTACTCTACAGAGTTACAGCTGTATGTCCTTGTCTGTAGTAGTCTGCTGCGATTTGCACACCATGTGGATTATGCTATAATTAACTATTGTTTCAGTGTCTGTTCTGTTATCACTTTGTATGTGTGTGTGTACATTTGCCTTTTGCTTTATTGCCCCCACATTTTCCTGGAAAATGATTGCCGCAGTTAACGTATGTGTCAGTAATGCAGACCTTACACAATCTTAAATGGTGTGTGTGTGTGTGTGTGATTTTAAATCAGAGTTTTCATTCTGAATTTTTTAATTGAAAATCCTGTTACTGCGGTTCACAACCTATCATCGAGATCCAATTCCTAGCTGTTACTTGCTGTTTGTCACATTAATCAGTTCTTGAGGCATACGTGTGTGTGTGTGTGTGTGTGTGTGTGTGTGTGTGTGTGTGTGTGTGTGTGTGTGTGTGTGTGTGTTTTTGCAAGCATGTTCTAGGCTGACCCCCTACTTCTGCTACACATCATTTGTCTGTTATTTTTTTTTGCTGGATGTACGTTTAATTAAAAATAATTTATATACATATACATGTTTTCATACACTTTCTTTTGCAGTTCCTAAAATAACTTATTGAATGAGCGAAGCAAGTTCTCAGTTTTAACTGGACCCTTTAGCATCTGTCTGTGTCTATTTGGGGTGAGTCTCATGATAACATTCAAATCCATTAACTGATTTTTGTGAAACTTGTCATGCTTGTCCATACTTTTACACCCCCCCCCCATAAACCCTTTTGCTTTTGAGAGTGATCCCCAAAAAAAATAGGAGAGTAAGAGGAAAAAATATAAAAGGGCGTCAAAATTGTGAAAGAGTTGCAAAACCACTGTGGATTATCAAAGTAAATGAAATTTTAACCACAGTCTGAATGTAGTGTTTATTTTTGAAAATTTCAAAATTTGGAACACCAGAGTCTTGAGTGGGTGAAAATGTTGGTATCTTAAAAATCCATATGGGGCATAAAATTAAAGAGAATTTTTACCAACATCTGAACATTGTGTATGGTTTCGGAAATTTCATAATTTGAGGACACCAGGGCCCAAAAAAAGTGGATGAAAGATTTGAACAAATTGTAAATGTCCAACTGTTTGTCAGACTAGAGGAAATTTTAAACCAAATCCAAATGTAGTGTTTACTATGAAAGTTTGCTGAGTTTGCAGGCGGACATGTTAATTTTAGGGGCACGGCCGAAAGTGGAAGTCAAAATTTTAAGAAAATTGTAGAAGTCTTTGTGCACCATTAAATTATGAGGAATTTTAATTAAGAAAGTTGTGTTAGTGGTTCTAATCACAAACAGAATTATCACTGTTGCACACCTCTATAGAAAGATCAGAATAATTTTTCTATTATTCAATAAAACAGAAAAATAAATAGACAGAATAAAACAGTGATAATTCTGTTTATGAGGAATTTTATTCAAAATAGAAACTTGGTATCTTTATTAATTTGACATATCTGTCAACATGCCTTGAAAATTTTGGATCGCCTTTAAAAAGTTTGAAAGCTATGTTTACAACAACAACAAATTATATATTGTTACCAGTTATGTATATTTGTAAATGTATTAGATATAGGCTTATAGATGTAATGTTTATCAACGGAAATATTCACAAAATTAAAAGCTAGAACTAAATTATAAGTTATTTAGGCATTATAGTCCTAAATCTATGTATATAAAACTCAAGTTTGAGGATTTATGGGTACTGAATACAAATCCACGCTGTTACACCGATTGCCACCAAATTTTGCAAAGGTAACCTTTGACACTTAGGCGAAAAATACTGTCAAACTTGGAATTAGATATTTTGCCTCATTCGCACGATTTAGGCCCTTTTAATTATGCCTTTTCATTGACGCGTATAAAGATGTCAATAACACCATGGAGACCAGAATTAATTACCATAGTAACAAGTAAAAAACAAATGATATTTAGTGGCATCAGAACTGTACCTTTATCCGTTTCTGCAGTTTTTAATGTTTTTAATATGCGATTGTATCGATATATTTTGTAATTTTGTATACAGATACGTCTATATATTTTGTAATTGTCTTATACGATTATAAAATTTATGTTTATGCGTATTTCTGATGATGCAATGAATAAGTAATGAAATATATTAAATACTACTACTAAAGCTGTCAACAACACCATGGAGACCAGAATTAATTACCATAATAACAAATAAATAAACAAAAGCTATTTAGTGGCATCGGAACTGTATATTTATCCATTCCTGCAATACATTTTCGATGTTTTATATAATATGTGATTGTATCGATATATTACGATGTGGAAAAGAAGAAGTGTGCTAATTGTAAATTGTCCTATTACTTAATGCAAAGTGAAAATACCTATTGTTTTCATTTGTGAGGTTAGGTGACAATGGTTTTTGGTTTTTAGTTTACTGCTGAAATAAATAAAAGCCATGGTTGAGGAAAACATAACGTTTAATGTGTTATACAATGCTTCTAACACAGTAACACTTAAAATAAAGAATTTATAGTTTTTTATTTAACAGATATTTTATAAATATCTCCAAAGGCTTTATAAACGGGTGCTTTTAAGTCACCAAAGGCTGTTGCACCAACATAATAATTTAGTACAAGTTAAAATAGAACAAGTGTTGAAAACAGCTTTGGAGAGAATTTGACTAATGAGTACAAAATTGTTATACCAGCTGACAGAACGCCATATAGACATAGACAACAAAAATTACATTAAAATACTTATTAAAAGTCAAATATTCGTGTGCGAAGCCACGGGTAACAGCTAGATTAACTATAAAAACCAGTGCAGTAATTTGGAATTTATAATATTTCTTGTATGATTGTCTCCTTAACAATTACTAATTCCCTAAAAAAAAAAATAGCTGTGCACTGCTTGATGCTTGAATTATGAAAGTAGCTGAGATTTTCATAATTCTTATGATAATTGAAAAATTATGTAATAATCAAGGGTTATGTAGTAATAAATATATTTCAAGGGTTATGTAGTAATAAATATATTTCATTCAAAATACTGAGAGAGTTCTGCTTACTTAAGGAGCTTACTAGTTATATTAATTTAAAACTGCGTTCCCAGAGAAGTTACTGTAAATCTGTAGTATTTTCCTGATTGCCAAGCAATGATGAAGGAGGGTTCAGCCAGTCCCTGGTAATGCTTTGTACAATTAAAGTATAAATTCCTTGAGAAAGTGATTTTAAAGTAACACACACACACACACACACACACACACACTATGACGGTAGCAACAGACATCTGCTCCCCTTGCCAGCTTGGATTAATCACAGGGAGCCATCTGATACGTTCGCCGCAAACACCTGGCGGGAACTGCGAGAGCTCACAGCGAGCCAATCAAGAATCAGCAGCCCTCTGATAGGCCCGCAGTGGCGACTCAACCTGTGAGGGATGAAGGAGCCCAGCTAAGAAAACAAAAATCATTCAACAGAGACCAAAACGAAGCTGCTGACCGCCGATGAGACGGTTATGGAGACCGAGGAGAGGAAGGTTGTCAGCCATAATTGGCATGGCAGCGGCGGCTCCACGGATTCTGGTCGCGCTTCTCGCCAGGGCTCAGTCGCAGAGCAATCTGCAGCTGTCAGCCAACCCTTCTCGCCCAAACGCATTCCACCACTGATATTCGACAGGCCGGAAGGCTGGACTCGTTTTATCAAACGAATGCACCGTGCTGCTCCCGCCAACACCCTGATACAGTATGTCAGGGTGATTTATCCATCAGAGCCCTCACCACCACGGTTGAGTTTCAGGATTGTCCAGAAATTCCTGACCACGGCTGGTGTACCTTCCATACTTTCACCTTGCCGGAGGAAAGGGAACTTAAAGTCGAGGTCATCGGGATACCTGCCGATGTACCCCCAGACACAGCGGCGTAGCTAAACCGAACGTGGACGTCGGCGAAATCCGCTTTGCGAGGCCCTTTTCATGTCTCAGTTAGAAAAGTGCTAATAAATTGAATTATACTACAACATGTCACAAGAATGAGTGTTATATATTAATTAACCAAATATTTATTTAATTTCAATATATAATTATCATTCATTACGATATTCTACGACTATTAATAGAAAGATCAATCAATATCACTTAACCTTATGTATCATTGTGATACAGTACATATCCCATCATCAGTATGGCTTTGTGAAAATAACAAACCCTTGAATAACAATTACCTCTAGACATCTAAAGCTAAACAAACATATTATAATATTCGCACTTTTCGGCTTTTTGCTTCACTGAATTTTTTCAGAACTGAGTCATAGCTTAAACGAGACGCTATTTCAGCTTCAATCGATAAAACAGCCAATGCAGATAGTCTCTCTTGGCTCATCGTGCTTCTCAAATAGTTCTTAATCAGTTTCAACTTTGAGAAGCTTCTTTCAGCAGAAGCTGTACTGACCGGAACTGTCAGCATAATTCTGATCGTTATGTAAACATTTGGATATATTTCTTGCAAATTATTTTCTAAAATGTATCGTATAAGTTTTTTTACATCTTTTATAGAGTCTGGTGAATTAGACCTGAAAAGCTGGAGTTCCTCGAAAAGCTCGAAGGGCTGAATGTCGCTGTTTTCACCTTCCCGTAGTATTGTGTCAAGATCATTACAATGCTTTTGTAGGTCTTTTGATAGAGATTTCAAATAGTTCATGTCATAAATAAAGCCAAATCTTTTAAAATATTCGTTGAGAGATTCGAATCGACATTCAGTGTCGGCTATGATAGCATCTATCATTGTTATAAAAAAGTCAACTTTGAACTGTGTTTCTGCAGATTTTATAGGTTCATCAATATGTTCATACCCAAACATTCTTTTCTTTCTCACTATTCTTTTCTCTTTAAATTGTGTCGGGATTTCGTAACTACTTTTTTCTACAAACAATCGAGCTTGTGCAACAGCTTTTTCAAATCCTGTATTACGATATTCTTGTATCCAGTTACAAAAAGAACATAAAGTGTCAATGGTGCCCTTCAAGTTGACTTCAACTGACTGCCATAGTTTGCTTATATTGTTGACACGCAGTAAAATTTTGTACCGTACGTGTACTGCAACAACAAACTCAAAAGTGAAAATTTCATTCAAGATAGCTTCACAGTCACTCAGAGTATCGGAATCTTTATCTTTATCTTTCGGATCATTCACGCAATCGATGATATCAAATTGCAAAAATATCGCTTTTACTGCTGCAATCCGACTCTCCCATCTCGTCTCAGACAGAGCTTTTAACGTCAATTTTAATTTAGATTTAACAGGCTCCCAGCGTTTACTAGATGCTGAAAAGAGAACATAGATTTTATTTATAAAGCCAAAAAATGTTTTGGCTGTTATAGAAGAATTTGCTGCATCTATCAAAAGCAAATTCCAGCTGTGACAACCACAAGGCGTGAAGAATGCTCTTGGATTAATATTAAGTATTCTTGTTTTGACGCCTTTATTTATGCCAACCATATTAGCGCCGTTATCGTATCCTTGTCCTCGACAATTCTGGATATCCAAACCATTTTTTTCTAGTTCTTTCAAAATTGAATTTGTCAAATACTCTCCTGTTGTTTCTGCTACAGCAATAAATTCAATAAAGTGTTCCTCTATTTCTCCAGTCGAGGAATTGCAAAATCTTAATATTATTGACATTTGTTCAACACGGCTCACATCCCTGGTGCAATCGAGCATGAACGCATAGTATTTTGCTTATTTGACTCTTTGTATTATTTCCTCAATAACTGATTGAGACATTAATGTAATCAACTCATTTTGGATGTCAGGACTCAAATAATATTGAGCAAGACGTTTTTCATTCATGCGTTGCAAGTGTTCCCACAGTGTCAGATCATATTTGGATAACAACTTAAATAGGTCCATAAAATTGCCACTGTTTCCGCTATAGTCTAACTTATAGGACTCTCGATGACCTCTAAATGCAAGATTATGTGAGGCTAAATAGTTGATAATGTCAATCAGTCTTTCAAACAAATTGTACCAATATTTTTGCGATTCTCTAATTAATCTCTCGTTTTCCATGTCTATTGTTTTTCCATGTTTGATTCCTTTGTGAAGTTCCATCCATTTAAACATGCACCCCATGTGTCCTGGACTTTGTTCATGTCTTTGCAATATCCGACTAAGATCTTTCCAGTCACAACATCCTCCTTGCACCATCTGTGTTTGTAAATGCAAAAAAAGTCTACATGGAAAGCAATAAACTTTGTCTTGAGTTATGGAGTAAACTAACCATCTACGATGTTGCGTTTCATCGTTACTCAACTTTCGAGTAAAATGAAATTTTGAAAAATGTTTTTTGCTAGTGTCTTTTGGATATTCTTCATCGGATATTTCCAGATTTTGATAAGGACCATTTTGAATAAGGTCATGACGCTGTAAATCCGTTATTGGAAATACCCACTTCCCTGGGTCCAAGTCTACAAACGACTCTCTTCGTAAATGAATTGTTTCCTCTTGATTTTCTGTCTCACAAATGTTCTCACTTTCGAATTCTTTGTTGAGTTCAGAAACTTGGATTACAGCAGATCCACATGACTCTGAAGCTGGTTCAGCAATTTGGACAACCGATTCATCCGACTCAAAAGAAGTAACTTCAGAACAAGGTTTCTTACTAAGATATTTCATCATACTGGAACTCAAAGTTTGGTTGGACATAACCGTTTCAGCTTTCCTTCGATTTTTTGATGCACCAGATTCCCATTTCCTCCCTATATCTCTGTCTCTAGAGGGCCCACCTGACATGACCTAAAAAAATATTTCAGTTAAAAAAACGATCGGCAGCCACAGCCTAAAACTTACTCTAAGCCTACCGTTTAAATGTCTAAATGTCAAGTAACTAATAACCTTATGTATAAACTACAGTATATCTAAAATAAAAATGTTTCTCTTTGTTTTTTTTTCCTAGTTTTTTATAGATCATATTAATTTTTTAAATCTGAGCCCTACAATAGGAGTGCCTTCAGTTCATGATATTGTTAATAATAACGATTTTCATTATATTAACTAATTTTTTAACTATATTGTGTAATTTACTGAATCACATTAAATTTCTATTAATGATGTAGATAATAATAATATTAATGGATATGACTAGTGAATAAACGGTACAATACAATTGAAATAAAAATATAAATTTACAAAAATTAATAAAATAGTTTGATGTGTTTACATGAATTTTGGTATCACCAGACTTATATATTTTTTAATAGTATGTAAATTTTAAAACTTCAAAACAAAGTTTGATCATTCAGAAAACTGAATGATTTTAACAAAATGTTGATATACGGTAGTTAATTTGTTACTAATATAAAATTCAGTTTATACCAATCATTTGTTGAATGGCTACATAATTTGCAATTAATTAATTATTAAGAAAAATATAATTACATATATATTATTATAAATTATTGTTAAAAAGTAATTAAGTATTAATAGTATTATATTTTTAAAAAATAAACATCGTTATTTACAAAAAAAATAATCCCACAAATAAAAATTTTCGTAATTGTTTGAATTTTATAAATATTTTAATACTGCAGAACACTTTATTATCAACGAAAATTTAATATACCGACAGTAAAAATTAGTTAATTGACATTTAGAAATTTAAACGGTAGGCTTAGAGTAAGGCACCCCCAAAATTTTCACGATCACACAACACCTTCTTTAGTACGTATACTTTCTACAGTACTTCGAGAAAGTTATAAAGAAGGACAAACAAACACAATTGCTCATTTATAGGATTAATGATGATTTGGATTTCTATTGACAAAATAAAATAGCAAAGTTATATAGGCTATGTTACATAATCTGTAATAATGTACAGATTATAGGTTATTACAGATTAGATACAGACTATAGGTTGTTATAGGTTCTGAAATAATGTTATGTATTGACTTACCTTACAAAATTTCTATAATTTACAAAACTCCACAAAACGTTACGATAGGGCTGATAAGCAGAACTAAACGAGTCTGGGAATCCCATATATTTCTTTAAATTAGTTTCTGGCCTGAATACTGGCATGGCGCATACTTCTTGGAACGTTTTTTTAGGTTGGCACACTGGTCATTTACTTTGGCTGGGGATTTCCATAAATGTCAGTGTTGCCATTTATTAGAGTCGTCTGCAGACGACTCAACTAACTTAAAATGACGGGGGAAAATTGATTTTTTCGCAAAATTTTTTGCTAATTCATTTGTTCATCGTTTGTTCTTCAATGTTCGATCAAATTGATTTTTTGTTTGTTTTCCTTTTTTTTTAATACAATTACTATATCAATTATTGCTCTTTTTATTATTATGATTTTTTAATGCTAATTGAATAAATATATTATAAATGAGATTTAAATAAAATCGCGTAATTCGCTGAATTTCCCCGCATGCGCAGTTTTAATTATTGTAATTTAAAAATTGCAGTGATTATGATTGCATTAAAAAATTAATTAAAAATATAAATAAGACCGAACAAAAGTTTTTTTTTGACGAACAAATAATAACTGGTCAAGATTAATAAAAAAAAAATCCAGAAATAAGTATATTCAGAGACAGGTTAAGGGTCAAAGACGACTCTAATAAATGCTACTGACTTGTACGATTTTTTTTAGAATGGTGATTTTTTTGCGAGGCCCCCTAAGGTGTGAAGCCGTCGGCGGTCGCTGACGTCGCCGACGCCTAGCTACGCCTCTGCCCAGACACAGTCAGCTCAGAACTGAACCATGTTGGCTACATTACAAACATCGTAACACCGCTCTTTTTCCTCGGCAAGTGCGTGGCCCGAAACGCTTTCCTTGTGAAGCTAAGAAAGGTAGACGACTTCCAAGCTAGAATCCATGTTTCACCTGCACATCAGAGTGCAGGCCTTCGGGATTAAACCCGGACCAAAGCAGTGTTGTAACTGCCAGAGGTACGGGCACAGCTCAACTTTTTGCCACGTGCCGACACGCTGCGTGCACTGTGGGGAGGACCATCACAAAGACAGTTATTGTCCTCGTGACCGGAACTCCCCCGCTACATGTGCAAACTGTCAAGACCCCCATCCGGTCGGCTCAAAGAGCTGCAAGGTTTATCTGGGGGCCTTAAAATGACCTCAAGGTCTGATAAACACTCAGTCCCTCCGCTTACTCGTATGCCACTCCCGACCGCAACAGCCGCCCCGCGGCCTAGCCTCGGCTGTGATGTCTGCGCGTGCAGTCGCTCCAGCCCGCCGGAGCGCCAAGCTACGCGGCAGCTGCCACATCACAGCCTTCCGCGCCGGCTCCTGCCTATCAGCCCAAGTCTGCTGCGCCGAAGAAAAAGAAACTAATGAAAACTGCCCCTGCTCCAAAGCAGCGACAGGTTGCTACTTCTCAGCCATCTTCTGCCCCAGTTCGAAAAGAACCGCGGCAGCCGACACCTAAGGCCCCGGCCCAGCAGCAAATATGATTATGTTCCACCAGCCCGAATTATGTTCCTCGGATTCGACCTTCGCCGACCGCCTACGCGCCGGAGTCGACACAGTCATTCCACAGATTCTTGCTGCCAAGGACCAAAGGCTAAAACTCCTTTCAGCTTCCTGCGTACATCACATATCACACTGATCGGCCTGCCCAGAATCAGATGTTGAACGCCAGTGGCGGTACACAGTGCATCGCCCACCGTCCCCTGCCACCTCCGACGACTCGTCGTCTCGAGGTCACGGCGGTGGTCCTATCGGGGATCGGAAGGTTAGACTGGCTTCAGTCTACCTCCCTCCCTGACGCGAAGAGGAATGGGATCATCTGTTCCTGACTGTAGCAGCCGGAGACTTTAATTATAAACACCCTTTGTCGAACAGCGGTATCATGAACCCGTATGGCCGAATACTCTACTGCTATGTTTAACGTCATCCTCAGGTGTATGTTCTAGGTCCTACCTCTCCGACCTACTTTCCTGATCATAGGGGACAACCCCGACGTTCTTGACATTGCGGTTGTCAAGGACCTATCACTAACGATGCCATATCGGACCTATCGTCTGATCACGACCTGGTACTCATCACTGTCCAAGCTTCGTTGGACACACCTTTTCACCCTCCCCCTGTCATGTTAGTAGAGCCAACTCGCAATTCTACCACAACAAACTTGACGACTGATGGATCGCGTTTGCGGCCGCTTTAGGTGAACCAAGTGCCGCCTTTTGGGGGTGACTTCTCCCCTTCACTCTCTCGCATGCCACGTCACTGCCAAAGGCAGTCTCGTGGGACTCTTACTGGGCTAGTAGAAGTGTAATGACCCGTTGCGGGCGTCCAAATCCTGCCTCCCTGCGTGATGGGTGGTGTCTCCCCCTCCACCCAGCAGTTGCGAATCGCTCCACGCCACCTTCCCTTCCCTCCTCCAAATAATAAAAAAGGAGGTTCCCCATCGTGAACAGAAGCATAAAGACCCACTACCAAGCTCTACTCATCAAGCGACAGGGAGTCATCGGGACGCTGCAACCACTGCATGAGTAGAATCGCTCCTACACCTGGCACAAAAAAATAATTCTGTCTGACGACATGAATAGAAGCCACACTGAAGAAGGAAGTAAAGAGCAAATTGGGAGAGAAAGAAGACGAAGCGAAGCCCATCAACTGGGACAGCAATGAGCTCTACATTCCACTGCTGAGTGAAGAGGAATGCGGTGCAGAACCTACAGCAAGGGCAGCAACTAGGATTGTTGCCCAATGGTGCTTTTATGGACCACAAAAATAATATGTTGTATGATTGGCGCCATTTGTCTTTTGACAATATACAAAAGTAAAAGTCTTGTGCGCCATAGTAAAAGTTCCTACAGTTTATAGTAGATATGGCATAAGTGGGGCAAAATGCTAATCAGAGTGGATTTCATTCTTGCAGCGTACTATCAAATGCAATAGTTACGATCGAATTGATTATTCATTAGAGCCACTTGTGATTTTTGAACACATTAATGACTTCTTGTGAAATGTGTATTTACTACACTTAGATAAAATATGTCACTCGTCTTAAATATATGTCAAATTAATGTAAACTAATAAACTCTATGAACCTATAAAAATCTGTTCATCTTTGGTTACCTGTAGAACAGTACTGTAAAGAGATTTTTTTCAGGATAAAGCTTGAAGTTGGGAGTTTAGCCATCCTTTTTTGGAAAAAAAGGAACTAATTTTTTTTTACAACGGTTTTGTAAAATATATAAAAACATTTGGTACGTTTCACAGATTTTATTTAACTGTGACAGCTGTTTCGACTACCTAAGCCATTGTGGCTTACAAGTGTTTTTATATATTTTACAAAACCTTTGTATTAATGTGTTTCACCAAGTTCCCAACAAGTCGTCAATTAATATCTATTTTTTTTTTTTTTTTTATGTACAATGAAGTATGTTGATAGACACATTCTCATGAATTTTCAGTGAGAAGCCAATATTTAAAAGAAAGTCGGTCAAACATTGTATTGTTACGGCATCACAGAACAATCTACGTGTTTGTTGAATGTGCCAGAAGAATCTCGATGTAACGCGTGTGACGTACGTGCTGCTAGATGCATTTTGCGAGAATCTTCTCGACTGTGCCGGGCTTCGCTCGGGCGCTCGGCCTGTGTCAAGGCCGCAGTTAATTACGTAGTTCACACAAGAGATAAGACGCAGTTTGGAAGCTTCTGGTGTGTGAGCGGGACTATAAATACATGGCGGTAGCGGCCTTAGTTTTTCAGTATCAGTTGCGATTTTGGATAGTGCGGTTCGAGAGTACAGCTGCGATATATTTCCAGAGTGGTTCGAGTTATTACTGTGTACGTTCAAGTAGTTATTAGTGAAGTGTTGCGTTTTATAATCGGACAGTATAATTGTAATACGATTGTCTTTAATATTAGTGGACATTTTATTGCGTGTGAACAATTTTAATTTGATTTGTTGTAGTAGACTGTGTTGTTAATTACGAACTGTTTTACTGTAACAATTAAAGCTGGTGATTAGTGACTTAATTGGTGTCTTGTACTTATTTTGTTTCCACTGTACCTACGACGATCGAATAGACCGTCGTAACAATATTCTGAGTAGTGTACAGTAGAATATGTAACTGAACCCAGAATATTAAACAAAAAACAATTGAAACAGAATGAATGAATACAAAATTTTTGAAGTAAAACTTGAAATAAGGAACCATTTGTGTCAAAGTCCCATAGTTATAATATATAATCAGTGGTATATCCAACCCCATGAAGAGCAATTGGTAGAACATCAAATTTGTCTATAGAACCAAAAATATGTACAAATTATTATTTTTTGTTTGTTTGTAACATATACCGTAATACAAAATCAGCTGAAAATAAGAAAACTCTCATTTTAAACACTAAAAATATGTGTTAGTTGTTTCATAGAATCCTCAGACGTTATGGTGCAGAGAGGGCGATGGGAATGTTGCAGACAGGCTGCAGCTTATAATAAACAGAGTAATCATTTTACCAAACTGGATTTGGAATACTTTATCTCAATTCCATTTCATTGTTTTTGTTTCAAAATATTTTTCTTCACTCCTTTTTTTAGGAGAATCTCCTGTTTATAAGCAACTACAGTACTCAATACAATCACTCCATCATACTTCTGGTTGTCCAGTTTGTCTTTTACATTTTACACGAGTATCCTGCGTCCGCTTGAATAATCTGCCACATCTGTCCTCTCGACATGGTTATTCCAGAGTTGTGGCCTTTCCAGTATCCAGTCCACTGTATTTGTTACACGGCATGTCCACAGAAAAATTCAATTTGTCAGCAGTGGTATCAAAATCGAGATTCCAATAGATTGGGAATGTTTTGTGCAAGCTTGTTCAAATTACTGAATGTCTTTGAGCCTAGCCTCTATGCAGTGTTATAGCAGACGAATGGAATGTGGGAGTGGTGGGGATGACAACAACCCCACTCCGGACTCGATCCGCGCAGAACTTTTTTCATAGTTCTGATCTTCGTAGGTAAATTTCTTCAGAATTTGTGATTAAACAAATTTTTTATGCAATATTTGTGTACGTGTTTGGAATATAGTGAAAATGATGTTTCTAACCTAACGCTGAATTTTTGTTGAGTTTTTGGTAGTACCCCATCTACCATTATACTTCTTTAAGTAGTGATTTTTTTGTATATGTTCAAAAATCCAGACAAATCAATAATCCAGACTGGGTTGAACACCAGTTAGTATGAATTATCGATGCTCTACTGTATTGACAATTATTATTCTAACTGGCAGTGGTATACCTATATCATTCTTCTCAGTGGCTGCATCTCAGCAGCTTGTGTTTGTCTTCTAGTTGTCATGGTTTCTGGTCTTGCCTCTGCTCCACACATCAGGAGAGGACTCACTGTACTTTTATATATCCCTGTTTTCATTTCCAAACTTGAACATTTATTGTTCCAGACAACATCGCTTATACATACTGACACTCTATTTTCTTTTTGTAATCACGCAGCTTTTTTATCACTATATTTTAACCTATATGGTATTTCATCTTTATCCAATTATATGGTGGTTGCATAATGTTTATTGTTTAATTTATTGTTTTTTTTTTGTAATTATTTGAGTATATTTTGAACACATTTTTTTTTTTACTGAAATTGATGTTCCAAAACAGTTGATTAATAGAGTTATACTTAACAAATAGGTTATAAAAATAAGTTACATGTGACCGTAATGACTGCAGGAACTACAGAGGAGTCACCCTTCTTAATACTTTATATAAATTACTAGCTGTTACCCGCGACTTCGTCCGCGTGGAATTTCATAAAAAATGTTTGTTCAGTTCGCTGAGTTAACGAAAAGTTAATAATTATGCATTCCTCGTAAAGAAATACCCATGCTAAGTTTAGTCTCATTCTTTGCGATCGATGTTTCGTGTTTTTTAATTTTTTTTTTCATTTTTTTTTGTTTTTGTTCTTTTTTTGTCTTTTCGTTTTTTAATTTTTTTATTTATTTCTTTGTTTTTGTTCATTTTTTGGCTTTTTGTATTAACCTCATTGAAAAATCTCTTTATATACAATGTTAGGTGTACGACTTCCTTGGGTTAAAACAATAACGCTAGTGGCATCCCTCGCACGTGAACGTGCCGCATATAGCTGCCCATGGGTAAAGCAACCCTTAGTTAAGTCTATGCCAGCTTTGCTCAAGGTTTGCCCTTGTGACTTGTTGATTGTCATAGCAAAGCTGACATTGATAGGAAATTGCAGTCTTTTGAATTGAAAGGGAAAATTCGACGGTATTATGGGAATTCGTGGTATAAACACTGTCTCACCTTTTCCGCATCCGGATATTATACGACCTTCTATAACGTTTTTTTGCAATGACACTACTCGCAATCTAGTACCATTGCAAAGTTTCGGTGGGTTTAAATTACGGAGTAGTATGATGGGCACGCCAATCTTAAGTTCTAGTTTGTGAGAGGGTAGACCAGGCACAGTTATACTGTTTAAAAATTCTGTTGGATAATTAACAGCTTCATCCGGATTGCAAACTGTATTGATGGAAAGGTATGTTTGTGATTCACCAGGAAGCTTATCTAAAATGCGCTGATTAAGCGCAGTAACCTGGTCATTCATTGGTGCTAAAATTGATCTTTCACACAGCCACGAATCTTCTTTTATATTGAGATTGTGAACATCATCATAAATACTATTTATTAAAGTTTCAGTGTCCGCCACAACCTGACAAAGACCGGCAGGTAGTTCTATATCATGAGTATCATTCACTTCTGGACACTTCCCCTCTCGTACATCTAGGAGAATTTTGCTAAATTCTGAATCGGCTGAATGTGCTCTCATGTTTTCTTTCAAATGAAGTTTTTTACAATGTCTCCAAAGTACTGAACGTTTTAAACAGGCGTTAATTTCATCCGCTCGCGTACCTGTAGTCACAACTGGTAATATTTGCCTACAATCTCCAGCGAATAAAAATGTTACTCCTCCAAATAATTGAGTATTACCTCTTAGGTCTTGCATTGTTCTGTTCACGGCTTCGATTGAAATTTTGTTTGCCATAGTGCATTCGTCCCAGACTACAAAGACACAATCTTGTAATACTTTGGCTTTATGACCATTTTTTGATACACTGCAGACTGGATTTTCCATATGCTCTGCTTCTATTGGTATTTAAACATGGAATGAGCTGTTTTTCCCCCAGGAAGTAAAGTTGCAGCTATTCCTGAAGATGCGACTGCTATGGCAGTCTTTTTTTCTGAACGTATTTTGGCCAGTAAAAGATTTATCGAAAATGTCTTGCCGGTACCACCTGGAGCGTCTAAAAGATATACACCACCAGCGTTAGCAGCATTCACACTGTCAATGAGGAGTCGGTAAACTTGATTTTGTTCGTTGTTTAATCTTGGTTCATTCTGATTTATCGTATGTTGAAGTTCAACTGGGTCAGAATTTATGTGTTCAATATATTCTCTGTTCAAATTATCAACAATCCCATCGGTCGCTTGTGGAGATGGTAAACCATAATGAGGGAGAGTATTGCCGCCTATGGAAAGAAGAATGTCTTGTAACGTAAACAGAGCACGATTAGTAAAGTTTTATAAATGAGCATTTATGTCTGCATCTGGGTGATGTCATTGGAATTCTCTTACATAATCTTCCATGAAATGATCCTTAAACTTGTCCCATAACTCTGAGGGCTTAGAAACATTGCAGAATACCGATATAATGGCGAATAGCTCTCGCAATTTAGATGCGCTGCTGCTTATACTGGCATCTGTTATACCCTGATTAACGAAAGAAAGTGACTGGCGGAGCGGCCGCGCGGCGACCGAGTTTGTAGTAAAAACATTCCACTTTATAACCTCGTGGAAACGTAAAATACAGGGCGAGAAATGTCTAATGAACTGTATTTTAATCATCAATTAAAGACGTTTTTAACAAACTTTTCTAATTTTTAAAATCTCTTTTCAATAAATTTACATTGTGAGTTAAAGAAAAAAATACACGAATTTGAATTAAAAAATTAGGGTTTATCGTTTTTATTACGTAAGAACTCGGAGGTTAAGCATCGGAAAAAAATTTCTTGTAGACAAATGGTAGTCCACCTTCTTTAGTACAATATATCAAAAATTGAGATTCCTACGATTAATATTAACGACGTTATTAATTTTTTCCGAATGTACTGTTAACTCCGTTATTAATAATTTTTTTCATTGTGTTTTTTCACAATAAACATAACAAAATTGTATTCATCAATACAAAGTGGTATGTAACCTTCAAATATTACGAAATATAACCGCAATCAGTTAATATAGGAAAATTAGAACTAACATCGCTCAACGGCGCGCGATCGAGTCAAGGTACAGTAACAGCCCAAAGAAAGTGGTGCATACGCTCACGGCTCACACATTGACACATAGCCAACTTACTACGAGTCACCAATCTCTCATAAGTATATACTTAGTTATCTGTCTACTTATTTAATCTAATCTTCTACCTGGATATCTGTCAAAAACGTACATCTGACCAGACTTTTGTGGTTTAGTTGAACTACATGCTTTTTATAACAGTCTTGAATGATTGTTTATTACTCTTTTGCGGTACGGTATTTATTGTTTTCTTGTTAATAAACTGTTTTTGTTTTGTGATCAGCTTTAATACTACTAATTGAAGTGCAATGTAATTACTGGGAAATTGTTAATGCCATTCAAATTTCTCAATAACTAATTATTTAACTATGAAATATAGTTTACAGTTTAAAACTACCGAGCAAAGCTCGGTCTACCAGATATTGCATAATTATAACAGTATTTTACTGTTATAATGTAATTGAAATGTAAAAACAATTAGTAAATTACTTGTTATTAGCATTGACAAATAAATAATAAATACAGTACGGTACTTACAAGTATTGTAGTGTTCTTCAGCTTTTATGGAATCCGCTCATAAAATATGTGTATAAATCATAAAAATACACTATTAAAACACTCTATAAAAAACACTTATAGCTGTGAGTTAGTAGTCTTCAAACGAAAGTTCTCTGATACCCTCCATTGGATCGTCATCACTATTATCATCTTCTGAACAATTATCATCCTCGGATCTACTGCTGTCTTCCACGGATATAATCATTTCCTCCACAGCTTCTTCCATTAGTCCTTCGTTATTCCATGCATCGATAATAACTTTTTTGGTGTGGTCCACTACTTGCTCCCACCTCTCAGCAGTAATTCGATTAAATCCGTCTTTAGTCAGTCGTTCAACTTCTTTTAAAGTAAACATTTTGTTGTTTTCGGCAACATACCCCTTAACCTGAGCCCATATAAGCTCAATGGCGTTAAGATGGCAATGGTAAGGTGGTAGCCTTATCACTTTGTGACCTCTGCTCTCTATCAATTCATCAACAAAATACCTTTTGTTCTGGGGCTTGTGCCATTTCACTAATTCCAAAAGTTCTGATTTTTTCAAGTCGGTTGTAGATTGAATATTTTTCCTATCCAGCCATGCAAGTATGTCAGCTTTTTTATCTTTGCTTGTGGGAGCTTTATCAATTTGCTTAGAATGGTAGGGAGCATTGTCCATGACTATTACTGCAGGCTCTTCTAGGTTATTTAGCAAAGTTTCAGAACACCAACCGAAGAATTTGTCGTGATCCATATCTTCATGGTAGTCACCGGTTTTTTTCGATTTAAATAGTAGAAGGGAATTTGGAACAAACCCTTTTGAAGAACCTGCATGACATATTATTAATCGTTCACCTTTCCCTATAGGTGTTAACATTGTCCCCTGAAGTGACTCATCAGTCCATCCTTGTTTCAAACAATGCCCAGCATTGACCCAGGTCTCATCGAGCCAAATTATATTATCGAAATTCTCGTCTTTGATTTGGCGAAGAAAACGACACCTCCAGGCAGCGACATCGCTTCTCTCCATAATCACTTTTCTGCCCGAAAATTTTCTCCACGTAAATCCTAAACCTTTTAGCACGTTTCTAAGCGAAGACAGACTGCCATTAAACAGCTCTTCATTTTCCAACGATGATAAAAGTTTTTTCAAAGTGGGATATTCTTTTCTTATGTAATATTGATATACATGTCTTCGTATAGCGTCTTCCTGAAAAGTGTCAAGTTTTGTCACAGTTTTCTCCCGTTTCCTCTGTTTGCCCGGAGATGAAAGTTGGCTATTACTGTCATCTTGTATTTCTTTCAATTCTTTTTCCTTGCAAACTCGCAGAACTGTATTTTTATGTATTTTCAGAGCATCTGCAGTTCGCTGTATTGCATTATTAACCGGAATCAAAGGACCTTTGTTCGCCTTTTCTCTATCAAAATATTCCCGCACTTTGCACATAATTTCTCTTGACTGTCCTTTCATAGGTACGCCTCGGCCCGAAGTTTGTCTTTTCTTTGGAGTTCGAGTCCTAGGTCTTCCCCTATGTTTCCTTGGTTCAGCCTCGTTACGTTGCTCCATGCTCAGCCACCGAAGTATATTCACACAAAATAACTTAAAAACACGTCAATTTATAATGAAAGCACAAGAAACTAACACTTAAAATCAAGATAACCAACAACCGGACATCACTCAACCACCACATCAACTAAACTGAAAGCTGGAAATTTCCCTTACCCTTAGTGTGCGTATAACGGTTCAGTTTTCCTGGAAGCGTGTGCTATTTGTAGACATAAAGGAGAGGCCGAGACGCTGTACGGGAATGACGGTAGCGCGCGAATAAAATGGGTCCAATAGGTTCTGACTGTACTTCCGCCGCAGAGCGCCACGCATTGCTCTCTGTGAAATTCACTTTATACATTAATCCATTGTAGTATTCCTATCACGTACAAGGTGTAAGTTGTATATGTCTTCTACATTTAGTTATCTAAAGAGAGCGTCACGCAAATCTCATTCGTGTACAACTTTTAACAACTGAGTTAACAGGACATTAGAAAAAAATTAATAACGTCGTTAATTTTAATCGTAGGAATCTCAATTTTTGATATATTGTACTAAAGAAGGTGGACTACCATTTGTCTACAAGAAATTTTTTTCCGATGCTTAACCTCTGAGTTCTTACGTAATAAAAACGATAAACCCTAATTTTTTAATTCAAATTCGTGTATTTTTTTCTTTAACTCACAATGTAAATTTATTGAAAAGAGATTTTAAAAATTAGAAAAGTTTGTTAAAAACGTCTTTAATTGATGATTAAAATACAGTTCATTAGACATTTCTCGCCCTGTATTTTACGTTTCCACGAGGTTATAAAGTGGAATGTTTTTACTACAAACTCGGTCGCCGCGCGGCCGCTCCGCCAGTCACTTTCTTTCGTTAATCAGGGTATAATGTGTTGCACCAGTGATTATCGCCTTCTAGTAAACCAAGTGCATGCTGCTTGATATGTAGGATGTAAAATACCATTCACTCTTTTGAGACTTTCGAAAGAAGTTGGTCCCTTGACAACATTTAACAACATCCTTAGATGATAACATTCCCGATTATTAGGATGAATTGTATAAATTCTACCAAGAGTATGCTCGTAAAATATGCCGGGATGACCCTCCACAGGAGTACCTCGGCGTCGCCGTTGAAATGTTCCATTTTGTTTATTAAATGTGTAATAACCTGGTACTTCTTCATACAATAAAGTGGCTGCGAATTCGTCGTTATGGCACAGATCGAAAAACGCCATCAATGTCGTATTTCTCGGATTTTCTACCACTCCACGGACATTGTTTGGATCAAAATAAATTCTCTGACCATTTTCTAAATGGATGTCCAAATGTGTTACTGCGGGGAAACGTTCGTGAATCGGAAATGATAATATGCGCCAGACTGCTTCAGAAGTACTAATATATCTTCCATTTTGATATGATGTCATTTCATCGTTAGCATTTTGCACACCAAAAAATACCGCCAAGTCTGAACCTTTGTTGACATACTTGCAAATATATTTTATTGATTTCACACTGCTACAAAGTTCAACGTTGATATGTGCTTTAAAAGTGCGCGACAGTACCGGTGAAAATGGAACAATCCAGCGATTGTCGATATCAATAGAGTTAGTTCGTGATCGGATTGTCGTTCGTATACCACCGTTTTCAGGAGAACGACGTCTGTAAAATGGATAACCATCCTCACCTGTAACAGTTTCTGTATTAAAAGATTTAGGAAATCTTTTACTACAAATACCGTTCTTCATACACGGCGATTGAGGATTGTAAGGGCCACATGGACCGTGTACCATGTGGGTTTTTACAACATCAAATAGCTCTGGATCAACTTCTTGGTCTGGCAATTCTGCTCGAATAACATCATTAATTTGCTCAACTCTTATTTTCGTTTCTAACCATATCAAAATGTGGGCATGGGGCAAACCACGCTTCTGCCATTCTACACTATACATAAAACAGCGAACGGAACAGAAAATTTTTCCTTTCACCAGGAGATCCATCATTTTTTTTAGTTTTTGTTTAAAAACTCTTGATACAACATCATGCCGATCAGAAGCCAACTACCCTGTAAAAAGGTCGTTTGTAATCTCATCCCATTTAGGGTTGGTCGTGAACGTTATAAAAAGATCGGGACGTCCATATTTCCTAACATAACAAAACGCATCCTGTGTGCGTTGGTGCATATATCTAGGTCCTCCCGTAAACGATGAAGGTAGAATAACTAACTGACCCAAGTCCTCTACATTCTCATTGTGATTGATTGCGTCTTGGAGGTGAATATAATTTTCAACTCGAAGCTTTTTTTGATTAGTTCGTATAAAAATGAGTCTCTGTTTCGATTTTAGCGTATACGTCAACTAAGTATTGATTAAATAATTGTTTGTAATTATGCAAATGATTGTACTTATTCTTTCTAATCATTAATCGGTAACAATAGTATTGTAGTGCGGAAACTTTTTTTTGGAAATTTGGTTGGCCTGTGTTGGGTTCGACTTGATAGACCGCAAAGTTATATCCGTCTTCCCCATAAACAAACATGAGAGGATACTGTAGAGCATCATATGATCTGTGAGTTTCGGCGATTCTCTGCAGTCTATTATCATGTCTGCGAAGTACTATGTCTCGTTTATCACAATCTTGATTTACCAGTAACACAGATACTTCGTTTGTTGTCGGTTCATTATGGCGACCTCTATGCTCTGCTGAAGGTCGTCGGTCAGCATTTATAACTATTTTATAGTCATTTTCGTTTGAATTTGGTGGGAAAGATTGAAGAGCAGTTTTGAAATCACGAATGTAACTGTTTATTTCAATAATCATACTTTGTAAGCTTTCTACTAACAAAGGGTTTAGATTTGGAAAACATTGTAATCTTGCATCTCTTTGTAGTACATAATCGCTCATGAAATATATTTGTAAAAATGATTCTCTCGCATTATCTACAGGAAGAAGGGAACCAATTAAATGATACACCTGCCCCTGTATTTTAAACGTGGGCATATAATTCCCTTCGTGAACTTCTTTTGCCCCAAAAGAAGTCATTTGAAAAGCCGAATTATAACGTCTAATATTATTTAGGAAATGTTGAGTTGTTCATGTTCGCCACATAACAAAGACTTAAGTGGCTCAGGTGGCTGCTGAATAGAGTCCAAGTGCACTTTTCCAGAAGAACAACAAATTCCTTTTGACTCATCTTTCCACCTTAAAGCTTTACAGTAGTTGCAACACACATTCATAGGGCCTACCTCTGATGCAGCAGAATAATTTATTTGGGCATCATAATTGAACCCACTGTTATGTTTTTCTCGCCATGCAATATTACGTCTATTAGTTCTTCTTATTTGGTCATTATTCAGTCGTTGTCGCCGGTTCTCTTCACTTTCAATATCCCGCATAGCATTTGTCGTTTGTCTGGCAGTGACCAGTCGCCTTTCTCGATCAAAATTCGTTTCTGACTGACGAATGGTACTCACTCTTTCACGGAGCTGTGCTAAGCGCTCGATTCTCTGTCCTTGTGACTCATGATATCGATCACATTGTTCTGTGACACGGATGTCATGTTGTTCTTGACTTTCAAATTCACGTTGATTTTGGTGATGACGACGATCACTTTCCAATCGCTGCTCTCTAGAATCATCTGATTCTAGATATCGCGACACAGAGTGTCGAATACGGTCATCTTCTAATCGCTGCTCTCTAGAATCGTCTGATTCTAGATTTCGCGACACATAGTGTCGAATACGGTCAACTTTTAATCGCTGCTCTCTAGAATCGTCTGATTCTAGGCTTCGCGAGACAGCGTGTCGAATACGATCGTTTTCTAGACGCTGTTCTCTAGACTCCTGAGATTCTTGACTCCTTAACAATGAATGACGGGTTCTATCTAACTGTAATCGTTCGTTTCTCTTAGAACTACTTTCAGTGGACCTAGACATGGATTGCCTTAATCTACAATTTGTAAGACGACTTTCTCTATCCTATTGAGATTCATTTTCACGTTGCAAACTACTTTCAGTGGACCTAGACATGGATTGCCTTAATCTACAATTTGTAAGACGACTTTCTCTATCCTGTTGAGATTCATTTTCACGTTGCAATCTTTGATTTTTAGCCTTTCTCGTGTTTTTAGAGAGATTTGATTTTCTTTTAGGCATGACTAATGATTGTAAGTGCACTTTTTAAATTAGAAAACTAAAAACCTAATTTAGAAATATTTATTTTAAAAACAGCTACCTACGTACTTAACTAAATAAATAAGTAATTTATCAAGTAAATAAAAAAACTTAACTATTTAATACGAACGAATTTTCATGAAAGAAAACCAAACGACATTAAACATTTATCTCTATATTATAACTTAAAAGTCTCACTGCTAGAAAACAATTTTTTAATGCGTGCGTTGAGACACAACCATCTGCAACAGCCCGCTCGCGCGTTCTGAGCCCGTGCGACAGGCAACCTTTGTTATATTAAGTTGGAGGGGGAAGCGGTGAGAGGCGCCTTTCGGTCCGACGACGGTTTTCCAAAATAAATGTAGCCTAAGTTACTCCTTATAACATCAGCTATCTGCCAGTGAAAGCCCGTCAAAATCGGTCCAGCCGTTTCGGAGATTACCCTTTTATTTATTTGTAGCTTATTTAACATACATAAATAAAGCTATCATATTAATACATAATAATGATCAGCAAGCATAAAGAATTTAAAAATATTTTAATGACGCCTCATAACCCGAATCCAAACCGCGTGGTTACAATATTCTGATACATTATCGTAAATGGAAACACGTACTCGAAAACCTCAAAATAAATAATTTAGTCAATAGTACACGCACTGGCAACACATTCACATTCACATTATACAAACCAAACTAAACTGCACTCTTAAACTGAACCTCATTAACCAACACATTCACATTATACAAACCAAACTAAACTGCACTCTTAAACTGAACCCATTAACCACGTAAATTAGTAAAGACAACAGACAACGCCAACCGCCATGACACCGTCATCTAGTACATTTCTGTCCCATCTGTATCACATACTTGGAACGTTCTCTCAGAGTCGAAAGCATTAAAAGTAATGTAAAAATTGTAAATATAATTAAAAATTGTTGTGTAAAGATAAATATTTTTAAACAAACAAACAGAAATTATCGCGGGTCTTAGGGAATAGTCAGCGGCAAAATGTAACTTCCGTCGCCGCGCGTGTACTAAATTTCGGTGTCCGATGTGTACACCAACTGTTTTCTTCACAAGTAACTAATGCCAGCTTATGGAGGTTATGTACAACAATGTAACTTAAATAAAATTTACGTTGTTAGTGTACATTAAAAGGGTGTATTTATTGGAAGTACAGAAATTAGTTTACATTTATCGCACATAATTACGGTACAGAGACGATTTTGGGAGGTTGTGGCTACGTTTTACAACTTAAAACTTAATATTGTTTTCTCACTGCTAGAAAACAATTTTTTAAGGCGCGCGTTGAGACACAACCATCTGCAACAGCCCGCGCGACAGGCAACCTTTGTTATATTAAGTCGGAGGAGGAAGTTGGAGGGGGAAGCGGTGAGAGGCGCCTTTCGGTCCAACGACGGCAGCGGCGTGCGTGTGGGGCACGTGTTGCTCGACTTTTTTCTTTTTTTTTTTCCAAAATAAAAGTAGCCTAAGTTACTCCTTATAACATCAGCTATCAGCCAGTGAAAGCCCGTCAAAATCGGTCCAGCCGTTTCGGAGATTAGCCGGAACAAACAGACAGACAGACAACAATTTTAAAAATTGTTTTTTTGTTATAAGTACCTTATATACTTTCATATGCATTTAGTAAAAAGCTGTTATTTTGACATTACAAACAGACACTTCAATTTTATTTATTTGTATAGATATGCATCTATAATAAGAACACGGCTGAATGCAATAAGGGAGACCATGCTTTCAGAGGCCCAGAACGGTTTCAGGAAGGGCAGATCACATTTAGATTGTATATTTACAATAGCCCAGCTCATTGAAAAGCGTAGAGAGTATCAGCTGTCCATATACATAGCTTTCATCGACTTCGAGAAGGCGTTTGACAGAGTGGATCGAAGCAAACTATGGGCAGTAATGGCAAGGAACGGGATCCCACAACATCTAATCAGAGCAATACAGAGTCTTTATGTGGAGAATAAAATCTTAATAGAAGCAGGGAAACCGAGAACAGCTCCTAGAGTTGGCCTGATCAATTGTGGAGTACGACAAGGGTGTCCATTATCACCTTATCTTTTTAATTTATACATTGGCGATGCCATATAAAACTGGCAGATTGTCTTACAGAACATTTTATGATTGGTCACTCTACAATTGACACTTTGTTTCACTCTACAATTGACACTTTGTTGTTTGCGGATGATCAGGCTATTCTGTCAGACTTGGAAAACAGATTGCAGATGGGGATACATTTGTTAAGTCGAATCTGCAAAGACTCTGGATAGCAGACATCCACACGTAAGACTAAGGTGATGGCTTTTCGTGGAACTGATCCTGTACGGGTAAAAAATAGATGGTACTGTCTTGGAACAAGTTAGCAATGTTGAATACCTGGGCTACAGTGTGTCTTATAATGCATGCAACGACGTTGTGAATAAGTTGCATAAATTCAACCTTATGTGTGGTACCATTAGGCAAACCTTAAATCAGCAAGTAAAGGAACATGCCTTAAATTCTACAAGGTGATGGCTCTTCCCACACTTCTTTGTGGGTCTGAGAATTGGACTTTAACAAAAGGCCATCTCGGTCGCATCCAAGCGGCTGAAATGAGATGTCTCAGGCATGTGGCAGGGTATACTCTACATGATCATAGAAGAAACACAGATATACGGCAGGAACTGAATATTATGAGTATACTCGACAGGATCGCCCAGTATCGGCTGAATTGGTGAGAACATCCTTGCCGAATGAATGACTGCCGCATCCCTAAACAATTCTGGAACTATGAGCCGAGGGGACAGAGAGGTGTGGGACGTCCGAGGAAGTGCTGGAGTGACCAGCTCTAATTTTTGCCTATTTGAGACCAGAACAAACCACCCTTGGTTTAATCCGTGAAGATGATGATGATGATGATGATGAAAATATGTTACATCACCTAGTATAGTGTTTTCATTCATCTTTTCTTGAAAGTAACTCTCGGTGTTTCTTCCAGGATGTGTATATAAATACACACGTTATCAAATAATAGTTAGATCTGTACATATATTTTGCTTATTTTTATCATTAAATTTCAGTATTGTGGTACATTCTACATCATATCATTGTCCATACTTCGTACCACATAAGTCTGGACTAAGAGTTGTCTGTCAGTATTGAACTTGGTTATAATTAGCCATAATTTTTTTCTCCCAAGAGCAATTACGTCTTACATACTGCTTAGCTGAGATGCAAGTGTAATCAGTCTTCATAAGGTCAAGGGTCTTATTACCGTCATATCTACTCTGTGTGTGTGTGTGTGTGTGTGTGTGTGTGTGTGTGTGTGTGTGCGCGCACGCGCGCGCATGTGTGTTAAAGGCCTTGTTGTCTGCGTGGAAGGCTGACTGCTACACTTTAGGAGATTTCACAAGGTGTACTTGTATCATATCAGTGCTCCATTTAATTAGATGAGACATCTCATTGTAATTAGACATTTTTATTACTGTCTCCGAGCAATACCGTGCTTAGTAATTACACACACACACACAAAGTAGTTCATACACATAATGTTAAAAACAAATTCAAAATAATGTGCCACATTTTCATTTATATTCTTGATGGTCAGAATTGTAATAGCTTTTTTTTAATATGCAGTTCTTACAGTATAACAATATTGCATCTGTGATCTTGAAGCATACTTCTCCATCTTTCCTTATAATATGATGTTATTTCTGTTATCAGTTGTACTCCTAATTCCTGTTTTATATCATTACTTCTTGTACACTTGAGTCTGGTACAACCACTGACAGATCTAAGGAATATCATTTCTGAGGATTTCACCATTCTAAAGTATCCTTTCCTTGGGATCCATGATTATGATCCATGTAGCAAAGAGGGGATCCACGTGCCATCACTTTATAAAAGTTTATTGAGTATCCACGATTGTTTTTCCCTTCAGAATTTGTCTTATAATGCTACGTATTGTTTAATACTTGACAGTTTTATTAAAAATATTTTTGACCTCATATGTTAATTATGAGATATGACATCCCAGATAATTAAAATGTGCATTAAGTAGTATATGTATGTATGTGTGTGTGTGTATGTGTGTGTATGTATGTGTAGTGTATGTATTAATGATATTACATTCTTATAATACAATGTCTAAAGAATTGTAAGGTTACATTATAGATGCATTAAAAGTAATATTCATTATCCAGGAGGTACATCCATAGGTCATAATTATTAAATATAATTATACCACTACCAACTCGGAACACAAAGTTTTTTAGTGGTAAAAACTTAAAAGTTTTAACTTATAGCCTGAACCAATTTTTTCTTATTATAAGCTTCGTCAGAGGCTGCCACTGGGAGCGCTGTCTGTCTTGTTCTTGGCGACGGTGTCGACTTTTGAAGGATCTATGTTGTGTGTGTGGGGTGTGATATGTTCAAATAATGCGTGTGGTTTGAATTGTGTCTGTTCGTTTAGTGTTGTTAACTATTAATTACCTTTTAATTAATTTAATAATACACTTTGTTTACAACTACACTTTCGGCTGGTGCAGCTGCCATGTTGTCTAGTACCAACTCAAACTTTATACTCACCATTGTCCAGGATCTCTAGTTAGATGTGTTGGAAACAATATGGTTGTTTGAAATAACTACGAATTCCCATTTACATATTCAAATCAATGTTGTTTTATTAAATTCTAAAAAGAAAACACCATTTAGTTATAATTATTTAGGTCAAAATACAAGATTTCCTTTCTCCCTCATACATTTTAACTTCCGTAATATTCAAAATAAGTATTCATAAAATGATCAATTGTTTAAGTAGTTGTCAAATTAAGATTTAGCAGAAATACAAATGATTCTCTATAACTATAATATAACGAAAACCAGCGCTTTCACACACACACACACACACACACACATATCTATCCCCAGATTTTAAGAGCTCATAATTTTGAAATTTTTTTAAATCTTTTAATATTTAAACCAAAATTTTGAACATTTTGTTTTATTTTATTCTTGTAGGTTACTTATCTGTTCATTTTTTAGTCCAGAAGACGTCACTTGGCTATACGCGCACACATTCTTTGTTTTAACTATTAACTTTCCGAAAAACTGTTCATTTCTGTTATTTAGATATAATTTCACTTTTACGTTACATTTTTTAAAAAGACTGTTATTCACATTTTGTTGTTTTGCGGTATTTACATTTTAGGTGCGGGCGCCTGCGATTTACATTCTTGAACTTTTATTTATGTCACTCGCGCGAGTGGTGAAGTTAGACTGGGGCGAAACAAACGGCACTATTTTGTGTAGTTGCCGTGGTTATATGACCAATTCTTATTGTTCTGAAATTAGTATCACTACGCCAGCATATTGTTTTTGTTTCATAACCGAATTCCACAGCGGGGATCGTCTCTGACGTAAGATCGTCCGATGCCGTTACATAACTTGTTTACAGTTTTTGTAGGTCATTGTTTGACCTTGGCACAGTTTTGCTGTCTGTTTAATTCGTTTTACAAAATATTCCTGAATAATTTTCACAAGCAGTACTACCACTGTCGCTACTAATAAAATATACCTTTTTGTTTACGTTTTGTCCCAATTATCATAAAAAATGTTATTTGCTTTATTAAAAATACAAATTTATTCATTACCCAAAAATAGGCCAAAATGTCCCGTTACAATACCCCCTCAATGAGAGATTTTATGCCGAAGCATAAAAAATCTCATTGACACATTCATACTTGCTAAAGGGATCAGCCAGGATATGTCGCCACAACCCCCTGTATGGTTTACAAAAAAAAAATTATAATTAACTCACCCTTGGTCTGGTGACTGTGACCGCACCTGAATGACATTACTGGACTTCTCTCTCGAGATCCCAACACCATAAAGTCAGACAGATACTTAACGCCCCTGCTCTGACGCGCTGGCCAGCTCAGGTCCGCCGCCACAGCATCACCAAACACTGAAACAACAAATCAAATATCAACTAGTGGCCTTATACAACACCATATCCCCAAATGATCTGTTTCCCCTTAGCGATGCTGGTTTGCGCAAAGAAGCACTGGTTTTGTTTTTTCACTTACTTCTAACATATATAAGAATACCTAACAACACAACATGATACCCATTTTAAAATTCCATAATCTCATTCTATCTACTTTCTCTTGTTAACTTTTATCCCAAAATTCAAAATTATTGCCCTGATTCCCATCAGAATTTAAATAAACATTTCCCATTACCATATTGTACATCTCTCTCATCCCCAATTTGCATTTAAAATATTTAAATTCATAAAATTCTCTTACACTAACAAACACAATATAACATAAGAAAACATAGTACATTCATAATTCACATTATTATTATTATCTTAAAATAAACAATTTGTATTTAAAAATTTACACACTTTACATCATTAAATTTGCATATAAAATCATAAAATTACCTTTTAATCTCAATTGACTTTTATTAATTCTCTTTCCAAATTTTTTTTCCAATCTTCGTTTTACACATCATTTCATTTATTATTCCATTTCATTAACTTGGGCGATTCTCAGTTATTCATTATAATTCACTTTATCAACTTGGCATTTACCCATAATCTTACCCCTTTTATTACTCTAACGCTCCCTTGCAAAATCTTTAACTAGTATGACACCCCTCTCTATCAAAACATCTATCAAACAATTCTCTACCTCTAACTACTTACTACTTTAATTCATTTCGCATCGTTCTACCCTTATCACAAAACTACTCTCTACCCCCTTTGTACTCAGGATGTGTATTCCCTCCCAAAGCTCATTCCTTTATGTTGGTTCCCGGACTTTCCCTAGGCAACCCTTTCCGGCGCTAAACGGTCCCTTCCCGTCCCAACCCTTTTGTTGCAGACTCCACCATTACACTATCCCCTCATACAAAATTACCATCCCCAAATCTCACTCTAATTACCTCACTTCAACTACAACAAAATAACATCATCATTTATAAACATCAATCTATCAATCAAAACTCTACATATATTCTCCATTTCTACTGTGTCTCCACTTATACTCAAATTCTCTATTACTTGTATTTCATTTTTATTCTCTTTAATACCCCAATATTTTCAACTTGGACTGACTCAAACGTTTTACTCAAACAATTACTATCACCTAACTTCTATCTTTTGCAACCCATTGAAAACTTTAATTATCTCAAATTTATTTCATTATTCATCTAAAATCTTTAAACACATTGAAAACTTATTCTATAAAATATTATTATATTTTTATAATCCTTAATTCCTAACATACTACATGCAATTAACACAATAAGACATAATAAACACAATATAGGAAGTATCTAGTGCATCTATTTTGCAAATCAAAACAAAATTATTTAGTAGCGAGTCATCATTATTAAAATACAACAAATTTTTTAATTCGTTACCCCCCCCTGGGTAACCTCCTTGCCACACACACTATGACCCCCCCTGGACTGTGGCGTCCAGTTGCGTCCACAAGGACTGAAGTTTTGGAGGAATTTGACATCTCCGTGTCCTTGCTTCTGCGTTAAATTTTAATAAAACTAGATATAATATCTAAATGTACATATTACACGCCCCTAATGCGGGTCTACCACCTGTCTTTGCTGTTCCTCCTCGAACAGAGTGGCAGCCGCTGTTCCATAGTTCTTGGATTTATGTTTTTGCCAATAAAAAACTTTGTGTTCCGAGTCGGTAGTGGTATAATTATATTTAGTTAATCAACAGACACATCATGGACAACAAAATCTAAGTCATAATTATATTCATTTGACAGTGCTGAACCCATTTATTAATGCTAATCATGTACTATATTGGTAAAAAAAACAATTGTGTTCTACAAATTCCACTCAGCCAGTCCTCTCCCACTTCAATCACATCCATATAATCCACTTATAATGAGCAAATAGTGCATAAAAATAATTTATGCTATTTTTTAAGGACTTCAGCATAAATCTGACAATGCTTTAGTTAGTAATCAGTTTGTACTAATATTATATACAAGTGGTGTTTGTATACATATATAAATTTTTGTTCCAGATTCTCGATTCGTACACACCACTTCAAAGACCGGAATCACTAAATGTAGTGGTGAAAACTGAACCGAGTGAAGAACAGCTGGTGTCAAGTGATAACGACAACGACAATGACAGTGATGATGATAGTGATCAAGACAGTGATTCACAGTGTTACCGCCCGAAAAAATTTAGAAAATTGAAACGCGAGAAACTGTGTAAACCGGTAGCAGCAGCGACGGCGAAAAGCAATAAATACAATGTGTGGAGTATCGGTCTACAAGAAGAGGCATTGACTGCGACTTTGGAGAAGTGCGACGTTGAGAGTATGGACCGAAGCAGAGATGTGGAATCGTATTGTTATAAAAATAAGTACTTTGATCTCGACAATACAACAGCTGGAATATCAGATCAGTTGAGTGAAGTCAGAGTGAAGAAGGAAGTAAAAACGTAAGTAAATACTCATTTACAATTTGCAATTAGACAAAAATATTTGCTTTTTAACATCTTATTCTTAGTTTAAAAATAGATTAAATAAGTAATAGTTATTAAACAATATTGTTCTTTTAATAACTTTGTGAATCATTTAGAAATGGAATAGATTTTTTTGCTATAATTCTATTATAGCCATCTGTATAACTATTGTAAATATTATAACGTTAAAGCCGTTTATTAGCAACATTACTTACGCTATAAAATTATGATAGGTGTAATCGCAATAATCATAACACAACGTGAAATTGTTTAGAACCATTTAAAAATTTATTAATTAAAAATTTTCAATTCTTTTGTGATTTAAACTATCATTATTATTCGCATGTGTGTAGCCGTAGTACACATCTAGTTATTAACATATAAGTAGTACCTTGTATTACACATAGAACATAATATACACTCTTATACTACAATAAACATTTGTTATTATATAATACTGCTCTCAACTTGCTCATTTCTTTGATAACTATTAAATTATCTGATCTCTTTGGAATAATTTATTTTCTTTTTATTATTGCGTATGCATTTCTTTGTTTTTAAAAATATTTACTATTTACTTTCAGATTAATTCAAATATGATTGATTAAATTATTTATTCAAAATTATTCTTTCATATGTTTAAACATTACTCTAAATTACTATACAAATAAACATTTACATTTTCAAAAAATTATTAATTCCACTTTTAATTATATTGTCTTTCTTTTTACATGGTTAATTGTCTTTACTTGAGTCTTTTTGTTTTTACACATACATGGTTTTGTTTCACCTTAGTTGTAGCGGTAATACCCAGCGTATCCTCTTCGGTCCTAGGTCCTCGATCCTGGATGCTCCTCTGTAGTCGTGCAGCAGTCCTGGAATCCTTGATCCTCTCCGTAGTCCGTTGCCTCGTTCCGTACGCTGGACTCTATTCCATGTATTTGGCTGCTCCCTCATCTTCCGCCATAGCCTCTGGCTGCAGTGGTGATCTCACGATTGTGATGAGTAGTCGGTTATAGCCTTCTGCTGCCACTGTGGTTGATCGAAAAAGAGTTGTTGTCGTTGGGCAGAGCCTCCGGCTGCCACGGTAGTTGAACAAGGAAGAGAAATAAGTTGGTGTGCCTCGAGTATTTATACCCTAGGGCGCAAAAATCATGTTTCAACAATCTTCTGCAGGTATCAGTCTGTCGTTGGCACCCCTTTCTAAACACGATTATTGTCACACTTATTTTGCTTGTCTTCGCAACATGTGAAGTCTTTTGCAAATTACCCGATATTCATCTTGTCGGTAATTTTTATGTGTTCACTGTGTGTAAACCGTTTTTTCCTATCTTAATTAATATAAGTTTTATTTATATTTATTTTCACTATATTCGCACTTTTTATTATTTTCGCACTAATTTTTGTACACACGTGTGTCTTTATATTATACACACTGTGGCGTATTTGGTTTTGTGATATTATGCACACACTCTTTACAATTTAAATAATTCATATAATTAATAGTGTTTATTTAGGGGTGACGCTTTACAGTAATCAACTGGTCTCACACATACATGTAAAATACACATGTACACACAGACACAGCTGAGTGGCATGATCAGCCTGTACAAGCATGAAATTTGGTTGTTCCCTTTAAAGTTCATATTGAAAGCTGAATTATTATTACTAACAATATGAATTATTTATTTAATTATATTAATTATCTTAATTAATTGTGCAATGCACAGTACCCTATATATTTGTACTGTTGCAATATATAGCAAATATGTATAAATTACCCAATCATCTTCATTGGAAAATGTTTGAGTGAAATGAATACCTGTCATTCTATGAAGATATAATGACTTATATATATTAGGTTTTTAGAAGTCTTAAAATATTGTTTTCATTTATATAGAAATTTTATCTCTTGTCCAATCTAGTCTAATACAAGATATGAAAATTGTTCCTCTCACAGAGGTAGATCTGACCAAACCTCAGCCGACATTTTCTTAACCTAAACATATCCAGTGCGTTAGTCCTCGGAGGTGTTCTGCCATTTTGTGCATAGTCTCTTCTTCGTTTTGTGTCTGGCCAAGAGGCCTTCTATTGTAATGGATCCCACTTTAGGTCAGTCTTTCGACATACATGACCCATGAAGCCTGTGGATGTTTTTTGTAAAGATCACTGCATTTAGATGACAAATACAGTAGAACTCCATTTATCCGAATCGTTATCAGGAAATTAAAAAAGTCCAATTTCTAAAAAAAAATTTATTCAAATTGCAGTTGCCGTACTAATAAAAAAACATCGTAAGCAAATGAAATACATATAAGACTGTGTTAGCTACTGTCTGGCCATGACTGGATGATCGAGGCTGCTCTCCCCCACCACGCAGCCGCTTGTAAGCGAGGTAGGGTGAAATATGTGTACTAGCCGTTTGGTTTACCACCACTTAGCTTACCATAGTACCCGGCCATGCTTCTCCCACCTTACCCAATGCTCAATCATCGAATCGCGGCCAGACAGTATGCATCATAGTTTACGTACTGATCAGTACAATGTTTTCTAGCCTACTGCTCGCCTAAAATAATTATATTTATGTATGAGTATTATTTTTAATTTTTTTGTAGTAAAAGTGAACATTTGCAAAACACGTGTGACCTGGTTTTTATTAAGATACTGTATTCATGTAATAAAAATAAACAAAAGTGATTTTTAAGCAATTTTCGTGTTTTCTTTCACAACATAACCTTTTTCTTATGTTTATCCCAATTATCCGAATTTCAGCATATCCGAATTACGTCTGGGACTCATTAGTTTGGATAAATGGAGTTCTACTGTACATGTTTTGTTTTATGGTTTCATTCAGTTCTTGTTATTAAATATTTCCAGTCAGTTATACAGTATAAGCTAATATTTCATGAAAGTAAATGAGAAAAGAACTGACAGTGCATTAATAATACCAACCCTGTTTTTTACCTTAATGCAAGTTTTATTTTTACCCACTCGTTCTATAAACATGAATCCTATTAACAGCTTGTCTGAGCCTGAGCACAAAGCTTTCTTCTCCACAACCCAGAGGTTGGTGGGCTTCCCTTCCGTTTACATTTCCTTGACCACCGCATACTTTCTTCCTCTTTTGTCTCATCCATATACTCCTGTCTTGCCCTTCCCCTCTCACTATGCCCCTCGACCAGTTTTAATGGCACTAACCACACTACTTCTCCTTTCCACAATGGTTCCCTCTTTCAACCACTCTCTTCAAAACCTCATCATTACACACGCTTTGTGTCCACAGTATTCCTAATGTCTTTCTCCAGCATATCTCAAATGCTTCAAAATAGGTCCTCTCCAATTTCATCAGAGTCCAGTTTTCCAAACTATATGTATGTGTTCCCTTGAAACTCGTATAAATTTATTCCTAATTTCTAGGGATACATTCCTGTATGCCAGAAGATGTCTTTTCTTGAAAAGTGTTCCTTTTGCAATTATATTTGTTTACATCACTGGTCCATCTCCCT
Source organism: Magicicada septendecula (assembly GCA_034769895.1). NCBI lineage: Eukaryota > Metazoa > Arthropoda > Insecta > Hemiptera > Cicadidae > Magicicada > Magicicada septendecula. The sequence continues at coordinate 1,406,319,409 of CM068367.1, forward strand.
TAAATTTTGATAGTCAGGCGTATTTTATCTTACATCAGGTTGGGTGTATTCCAGGGAAAATTCGATCATATTTTGGATAAACAGGCTTGTGAAATTCACTAAGGATTCTCCTTTCTGCAGTGATTCAAACAGCATCCTTCTTTATCCACTCTCTTGAGACCTCATAGTGAGTCACTCTTTCTGTCCGCAGTATTCTGAAGACCCTCCTTCAGCACCAGTATCAACACCACATCTCAATCATGGTAGCTCCTTTCCAGTTTCCTCAGGGTCCATGTTTCTAAGCTATGTGTGCACATGCTCAAAATAAAACTTTTTATGGATTTCTTGCTGGTTTCCATTTGATTTTTATGGATTTCTTCCTGTTTGATTTTTTTAAACAACGCTCTATTATTGTCACAGGCATTTGTGGACTGTCTCATTAGAGCCTCATCATAACATGGACAACGTATTTGGTGCTGAAAAAATGAAATGTGTATTCTTAATGAAACTGATAAACAGAATTCTTAATAATAAAAACCACAACAGGGTTCTGCGTGGGTTTTCCTTGTCCGGTTGAGGTTATTAATCATTTTGTCTGTCTCAGCTGTATTTTCAGTGTAAAACACTGCATCACTGCAAGTCTTGTATTTAAAAAATATATTCCAACAAATCGTGATTGTAATTCAGAGGAAATTGCTAGTTGAGTCACTCAAGGAAATGCTGTTATCTGATGTGTAAATGGGATTCATTGGCACAAAAATATCTATTGATATGCCAAAATAATGATCTACAAAGTCATTGTAGAATATATTACAACATATAATGCTGAATTATTCTGAGACACCTTCAGCATAAAAACTATGAAAATGAACTGCTAGCACAGTTGCTGTCAGTTGATTGGTACTGACAGAATAAGGAATATGAAAATTAGAAGGTGTGTTGGAATTGATATCGGTATACATGAAACCATAGAGTGCAAGACACAAAGTGGTATTGCCATGTACAGAGAATGGTTGGCCTAGATGGGTACTTGGATGGAATATGCCAAACAGAAAAAACGAGGTAGAAGTAATGAAAAAGTTGAACACATGATAAACTTTTTCACTGGAACATGGAGATGAATGGAATAAAATTGCTAGATCAAAAGGCGACAGCAACCATAAAATAAACTTACAGACAAGAAGGTATTCAATCCTCTACTTTCCCACTTTAAAGAACTACCAACTATGCTGATTACATAATTGCTACCAACAATAGCCACATATGCGGTTTGCAACTGTTCTGTTGTTTACAGGCTTGTAAAAGAGAGTGATAAAAATATTAGAGATGAAGCTGAATGGAAAGGATATATTTCAGTGAAATACTGAAGAGAGGGCCGAAGAAGGATACAGGTGATTTTCAGAAATGCTGTTCGTGAACCACACACACACTGTATTGCAGTAGTTACATCAAAGTACCCTCATGTGGCATGATAAATGTATCACCACCATAATCCACCTGCAATAAGGTGATGCGAGATTAGTCAAATCAGGCCATAATGGGCACTCCACCCACCCATTTTATTGCGGTTTGGTTAATTCCCCCCAGGGCTTACAGAAGATTATCATAGTGTTAAACTGTCAGTATCTCACTGAATATAATATAGATATAAGAGTTTCATCCCAGTTTCAGTTACAACCATTCTAGTAGTGTCCACTGGAGATATCATATCAGTAATAAAAATTCAGTTTTCATTGCTTAGTCATAGTACCAAATTCTTAGAAATAGATGATTTATATCAGTGGTATAACCCAGTAGTGAGCCTCCTTGCTACACTGTGTGGGATGGGTTTTGATTACCACTGGGAGCAGAATATAGTACAACTTTTATACTGTTGCTTTCCCTCACAAACCAATGGCAAACCAACAATGGTATCCCTACATAGTAATAGATGCAATTTAGAGCTGGTGTATACAATCTTAAGGCTCAGCAGCGTTTTCTAAAGAATTTTCTCCTGTAGACGAGTCGGTCGGAGACAAGCTCTGAAAATTTGTCCACCCATATAGTGATGATGAAAGGATTATGTAGGGTAGATAGAGGCTGCTAGCATGTTTCACAACCTCAATCAGAGAATGCAAAATAAAAAAAAATAACTTTGTTGAATCTGAAACATTGTTGTGCAGGTATTTGGCCAGCACAAGCGAGATAAACCAAGAGCAAGATTCCTGGATTATACAGAAGAGGACCTATGAACTTTCGTAGTGAGAAGGTGGCGGTGATGAGGATTGGATGGAGATGATTGGAGGAGTGTCTTGAAGGAGGCTATGGCCCATCAAGGACTGTGATGCCATTATGATGATGATGATGATGATGATTAGAACCTTAGAAATAAGTCAATGTGAGAAGTGCAGGTGATGATTTTATACAGTAGTTGCAGTGCCTACGATGTGTTTGGTAGTGAAGTGTAGATAATGGCAAAGAAGCAAAGAATTTAAACATGGAAAATGAAATTTCTGAGTAGGATTAAGTTTTGTAGCAGATTAGATTAGCTTACACAAAGCGCGATATGAAGTGACTAAAAAATATATAACTTGAAAGCAAGGGTAGAAGAACATAAAGGTAAATGGAAGGAGGCTGAATGAATGATGGAAGGTTAAATGAAAAATAGATTAACAGTGAAGGCTTTTAATTGTAAATTTATGGACAAGAGAACAATGGGTGCAGTTAGAGAATGGTGGTTTTCTAAACAAGACATTGGGTTCCATAACATGCAATATGCCTGTACTTAAGGCACAGTAGAAGAAAAAAGAATTGAAAGTACAGTAGACACCCTCTAGTCCGGCCTCTGTTGGACCGGCCGTCAGATGGTTCGGCCACCCACACGGTGAGTCACACAGTCTAGACCAGCGTTTACGCTGCGTCCCGAAAGCAAGATGCAGGGTCGCAGAAAATTTTTATGAAAGTTACGAAAATGTTATTTAAAAAAATAATCTAATTAAAATAAGCGCCTAATAAAGTCACTAGATATACATCTATATCAAGTGACTAATCATACATAATAGGGTCTGTATGTAATTAAATACATAAGTACATAAAAGTACAGAAAACCTGAAAAATTCGCAACGTTTTACTGATTCACTGATTTTTTAAATAGGAGCAAGAAATACATAGTTTAAAATAGCTAAAAAAAAACAAGAAAATCTAACCACACGTGACACTGGACAGCCTTAATATAGCGTTCATGGGCGTATTTTGGTTTCTGCGCAAGTCTGCGCAGTGATGACGTTTGTGTACTTCCCTCAGCGTTTCCACTATAACCTCTTATTAATAAATACGTGTTCGGCGTGTGACAGTTTAGTTCTTATTTTCATGCGTGTATTCTCACTCTCAGTGATTATTTGTTAGTTATTAGTTCAGTTACTACATACTTTTTTTTGTATTTATTACATACTATTACATCTAATTTATCAATGGATAAATGGTTAATAAAACAACAAAAAAACAATGTGCCGGTTAGAACCGATAAACAATCAAATGATGTGCAGACTAAAACAATTTTTATGGGTGATACTAACAATAAACAGTTAAGTGACAGTCAGCCAAGCACGAGTTCTGAGAGTGGGACTAATAAACGGCCGCATGATGTGTTATCCATTACACATGCAAAAAAGACGAAAACAACCTGGATCCGACAGTATTTTGACGATTATATAAAATTTGGTTTCATGAAAGGTGCTGATGAAAAACCATTGTGTGTTATCTGTTGTACGGCACTATCAAATGAGTCCATGAAACCTTCAAAATTAAAGCGCCACTTAGAATTAACACACCCGACCTGTGGTGGAAGCAGGAAATTATAATGCGTTTATCAAGCTAACTGAAGTGCAAAATGAGTACAATATTACTTCCATGCCTGATGAAATTTCAAGTGCTCTCAAGGAACACCTGATAGGATTGCATACAAATCTGAAAGAATATTTTCCTCCAATTAATCGCAACAAAGCATGGATAAGAAACCCTTTCACAATTAATATAGAATCAGAATCGGAATTATTGGATTCAGATATTGAATCCATAGTTGAACTTTCTTGTGATACAGCGCTTAAAGACAGTTTTGACAAAATACCATTGATGGATTTTTGGCTATCCTGTCGCCAAGAGTATCCATTTTTGGCACAAAAGGCAATAAAGTTTCTAATGCCTTTTGTCACAACTTACAAGTGTGAAACAGCCTTCTCAGCACTTGTTTTTTCTAAAAAATAAATACAGAAACCGATTAGATGTCGAACCCAATTTAAGAATAAAGTTGTCATCTTTTTCTGCAGTCCTGAAATTTCTAGTTGACGAGAAACAGCATCAAACTTCTCATTAACAATTTTTTATTGTTTTACTGTACTTTTACATTTTTGTTACTTTAATAATAAATGAAAAATCTTTGAACAATAAAATTTGTTTCATTTTACCAATAAGGCAAAAAAATGTTTACTGAATCACGAAGGAAAAATATAAAATATCCGGGTCACGAAAAAAAGTTTGGGAAACGCTGCTCCAGGTCAGTGTTTCCCAAAAGCATAATTTGCCGGGTCGCGAAGTTAAAATGTTGAAATAACCGGGTCACGAAAAAAAAAGTTTGGGAAACGCTGGTCTAGACGAACCTCCAGCGACAGGCCCCAACTTGTTAAACGGAAAATATATGTACCTCAGTAACCTCAGTTGACTCGTGCTTTTGTTCATGTGCGGATGTATGTCTTATGTTGTGAGTTCTGTGTATATAGTCTGTGTAAATATATGTGTGTATATAGTCTGTGTATATAGTAATACTGTATGTATCTGTATAAATAAAAATGTTTTCCGACATGAGTGCGAAACGAAAACACACTTTCTTGACTGTGGACCAAAAATTATAAGTCCTTCTACGTCTTGATAAGGGCGAATTGGTCCAGAGTATTTGCCAAGGGTGTAATGTAGGCAAGAGTACTGTTAATGACTGACACCGAAACAGAAAATCGTGAGTAATTATAATTATTAGTAATTTATATATACTGTATTGGGTCATTTATTGTATGGATCATTTATTAAAGAGCATTATTTCATCATTATAGCATATTTTCGGTTCGTCCGGCCATTTTGTAATCCGGCCTAGGGTCTGGTCCTGAGGTGACCGGACGAGAGGGCATCTACTGTATTTACAAAAATATCTAATACCTAAATCTCATTTATGGTTCTCATTTATATACAAGGGTGAGTTGAAAAGTTCACAGTGCAGCGTGTGTAGCTTAGCAGTAAATCTTAAATTTTTTCATGGTTTATAAGATTCATATTTCATGTAAACACCTGTTAATTTCCAAATCTGTCAATTTGTTTATTGTGTAAGATGTGTTAAAAATTTATGTCACACATGTTTTAAAAAACAGGCAGAATTACAAATGCTTTGTAATAAAAAGTCTAGTGTCAATAGAAATTCAAACCAGAATGGTAAATTTGTTAAGAGATGCTGCACCTTCAGAAACAATGGTTTGTAAGTAAACTCTCAAGTTTAACATGGTCGTATGAACATTGAAGATGATACTCAACACTTGACGCTCAAATCATGCAGCAACTGCAGATGTGGCACCCACCTCGCACAAAGTTTTTTCATACTAAGTTCTTGAGTTAAAATGTGATACACAGCACGATGTTTGATTTTGTCCATTTTTTAAAACACACGTGGCATGCAAATTTCAAACATATGGTAAACATTAAATAAATTAACAGATAGATTTGGAAATTAACAGGTGTTTACACAAAATGTGAATCTTACAACACCTTAAAAATTGTAGTTCTATTGCTAAGCTACACAGTAGATGTCGCTATGTGAACTTTTCAACTGACCCCTTGTATGTATAGATGAAGTAAGTGGTGGTGATGATGAATAAATAGTAAATACAATTTTTTAATGAGTGGGTGTTTTGTTTTTCCTATAAACAAATAAAATATAAAACATTGTGTGATTAAGAATCAACATCTGCTGTATAGCAGACTTGCACAAGCACAAATTTTATCTCGTACAGACTGCTGATGTAAGCGGCAATTTAGTAATTAATTACATGAAACATTAAGTAAACTGACAAATCCAGCACGCACAGTATTAATATATAACTCACAGACAGTGGAAACATCTGGGGCTTGTGTGTGATAGACAGGGTTGATCCAAAGGGGAAGTAAGTGTTGGGGAAGTTGCTCCCCAAAAAATCTTTAAAAAATTGTCCAGTCCTCCCACTGGGAGAAAATTTTTTATGAGTATATTTTTTTTAATATTTTAAAATTATATTTAAAAATAGTCAGAAATATCTTCTGTCAATGATAATACAACTGTGTGTGTGTTTTGGGGGTTTGGGGGGAGGATACAACTAGCTTGAAGGTTGAACTCCCCATTTTCCTCAGGACGAGTGAGAAATTCAGGATTATTCCCATGTATTTTATTTACAGACATTATAATTAATTGTATTTCTACAGTTATTTTTAAGCCATACTTTAACAAACGCAACTGGCTTAGAAATAGCCGTATGTTAAGTGCTTGTGACATTTCACTGAATTTTTTAAAGCTCTGGTGGGGGAGGATTGATCCCATTATCCCCCTGTAGTTACTACACTGGGTACGGTTGATCTGCAGGTGAAGAAATAAGGGATATTTCTTTCCAAAAATTGTTCAACCCTATATTGGAAGAAAATTGTTAAATTTTTCCTTATTATTATGTTATTTGAAATGTTTAAGAATAATAAGAAATCATCTTCCTGTCAATCAACCTGTTCTGGCTTCAGTTACACGTCCTGGCACTTCTTTTATCTTCAAATATTTCTTTTGCCTGGGAGCCTATACAATTAACTGTATGGTAAGAGATGGCCTTTGCATAAACATTAGCAAAACATAATTAATGATATCCAGTAGGACAAAGAACGATACAGGTGTGTTAAAACTCAAAGACAAATCAATCCAACAAGTAAACAAACTGAATACTGTGGCTGCTTTATCTCAGACTCTTAAAACGAGCAACAGTTAAATGCCTGTAAACTCTGGAAATATGGGTAGAAGAATGCTGAAAATCTCAAGGGTCCAACGTGCCACCAATGAACCGGTACTGAGACTAATGACAACCATCAAATGCAGGAAAATTGCTCATTTGGAACATTTATTATGTAGTGAGAAATATAAAGTCGTGCAACTTATTGTAGAGGGTAAAATTCTTGGCAATAGAGTAGAGAGAAAAGATGGATGACTGTCTCAACAACATGAAAGTGTGGACTGGAATGAGAAGTACTGGACAAGGCTAGGTGGGGGACCGGCCAAGGCGCATAGAATAAGAAGAATTCAGGCTATAATTATATTGTTAAGACATTACAGAATGATCAACGTGTTTCTCGAATGTTTCAGAGGAATCCGGCTGTAATGTTGTGTGCGTACGTGATTTCAACATGCATTCGTGAGACTTTTCTAGACGTCACCAGCCGCGTGCACTGTGTCAAGGCCGCAATCAATTATGTCCTAGTCTAGTCCTAATGCGTAGTATGTGGAATGTTCAGGTGTCTGAGTGGAGTATAAATACAAGTTATCAGCGGCCTTAGTTCAGTTATTGTCAGGCAATTACTCTGTGTATTCAAGTGGTTATTAGTGAAAAGTAATTATTGTGGCAAAGTGTTATGTGTTTTATAATTGTGTGGGACAATTGTAATTGTGTTTCATATTAGTTGACATTTTATTGCATGTGAAGAATTTTTATTTGATTTGTTGTAAGAGACTACCTTGTTGATTACAAACTGTTTAATTGTGATAATTAAAGCTGGTGATTAGTGACTTAATTGGTGTCTTGTATTTTGCTTTCCACTATCATCAGTAGACTGTCGTAACAATATTGCTACGACAGCACAGAACAATCTACGCGTTTATAGAATGTGCCAGAAAGATCTCGATGTAAGCTTGTGGTGTACGTGCTACTAAACGCATTTTGCGAGAATCTTCTCAACTGTGCCAGGGTTCGCTCGGGCGTTCGGACTGTGTCAAGGCCATAGTAATTATGTAGTTCACGAGAGATAAGACGCAGTTTGGAAGCTTCTGGTGTGTGAGCGTGACTATAAATACATGGGGTAGCAGCCTTAGTTTTCAGTTCCATGCGAGATATTGGATAGTGCAGTTCGAGAGTATTAGTGCGATATATTTATAGAGCGGTTCGAGTTATTACTGTGTACGTTCAAGTAGTTAGTAGTGAAGTGTTACGTTTTATATTCGGACGGTATAATTGTAATACAATTGAGTTTTAATATTAGTGGACATTTTATTGCATGTGAACAATTTTCATTTGATTTGCTGTAGAGACTGCGTTGTTAATTACGAACTGTTTTACTGTAACAATTAAAGGTGTGATTAGTGACTTGATTGGTGTCTTGTACTTATTTTGTTTCCACTGTACCTACGACGATCGAGTAGACCGTCGTAACAGTGGTGTCAGAACTGGGATAGAATGGTTAACAGTGGAAACAGCGGACACTTTGTACAAGACGAGTGTGATTCGTAATTAATCGATAAACAATGGATGCCAGTCAGATGATGGAAAATTTACAAGCGTTGCTGTTGCAGACAGAAAACCGACAGGACGAGAAACGCAGACAGGAGGCGGAAGAAGCAGAAAGATGACAAAAAGAAGAACGAAGACAAGAAAGAGAAGAAGCAGACAAACAACAGGATGAAAAACGTAAGCAAGAAGCAGATAAAACGGAAGCTCTCTTCGAAGTTATGCAGAAACAGTTGCAAGAACACAGTACCCCAGAATTGGGTATCCTACGAGGTGAGCTTAATAAACAAGTTACTAAAATATCGGAGGTACAAGAATCAATGACATTAAAAATAGCTGAAGTAGAAAAATCTGTCTTGATTGTTGAAGAATCGATGTCTACAAAAATATCTGTTATAGAAGAATCTGTGTCAAATAAAATATCTGCAGTAGAAAACTCAATGGCAAACATAAAGAGAACAAATTAAAAGTGAAGTCTAACAGTGCATGAAGATTCAACCAAAACAAATTTCTGAACAGACTGTACCAGTGATAAAGACAGAAAAAGACACAGAAAATAAGTTAATGGAGAAAGTCACTTTGCCTGCAGTAGGGACAGTTCATGTGAAAGCTCCAACCTTTGACGGAAGCAGTCACTGGGCAACGTACCTCCGCCAATTTGAAGCTGCTGCATGTGCAAATAATTGGACAGAGAAAGACGAGGCTGTGTCACTCGTTCTCTCATTAAAAGGACCTGCGGCAGAACTACTACAGAAAGTGCCACCTGACAGCCAGAACACCTATGCCGAGTTGATAAAAGCTCTGGAATTACGGTATGGTGATAAACATTTGCGAGATGTGTACTGCACCTAGTTGAGAGCAAGGCGACAGCATTCCGGGGAGAGTCTTCAAGAGTTTGAAGCAAGTATCGACAGACTAATTAGACTGGCCTATCCTGAAGCGCCAGAAGATTTTCGAACGCGTTTTGCGATGCAGACATTTACTGCCGGTGTCCGAGATAACGAACTACAGCAAGTGTTACGAATGACAAGACACCAGAACAGTGCGGATGCCCTGGTACATGCTTTGCAATTTGAGGCCGCCAAATCAGCGTCTGGTTGGACAAGTCATAAAGCGCGCGCTAAAAGATCGCGACGGCACAGACGATGAGGAAGAAGAACAAGGAACAGAGGCTCGACGGTCGGCGCCACAGAATAAGGTAGGAAAGAATGGAAGACCGAAGTGTTATCGATGTGGGAAACCTGGATATCTACAACGATATTGTCGGGTTAGAATTCAGCAGCAGGGAAACGAGCAATAGTCGGTACAACGGGACGTGTGCTGACTAACTGGAGGAACGAAGCCCCTAGAGAATACGCAATTTCTACACTTCAGAAAACCAGCGGGAGCTTGGTAGTTACCGGATTTGTTCAAGAAAGGCCAACCTCGATTACAGTTGACACAGGTGCAACCGTTTCTGTTGTGCACCCCAACGTGGTGAAAGATCTCAAGCCAATCTGGTGCTCTTGCAGCTTGCGAACAGCTACTGGATGGCCTGTAAAAGTGTATGGAAAAGTGGAGATACACCTACGCCTCGGTCGACTTGAGTTTAATCATCAAGTACTTGTTGCAGACATTGTGGTTGAAGCAATTCTTGGTGTGGACGTTATGAACGCATACGGATTTATAGTCGACTTCAAAAACAATGTCTTGAGAATCGGAGGCGAAGAGGTAATGCTATCAACAATGACGACAGCAGAAAAATCGATGGGCGTCATAAACCAAGTGTCCGTAACTGTTCCGCCAAACTCCGAAAAGATCATCATGGTTAGAACTGCGGTAGATACTAGGGGCAATCAGTGCTCTATATTCGAACCCCAGGTAGTCAGCATACTGGGCATACTAATTGCCAGAAGTTTAGTAAAACCTGACGAAACCGGAAATGTACCTATTAGAGTGGCGAATATTTTGGATCAAGCTATCACTTTACAAAGCAATATGCTCCTAGGCAAATTGACTCCTCAAGACCTCTCAAGTGGTGAGGTAAAAGAACTCGGACAGTTTTTAGACGAATTCAAAGATTGTTTTGCAGTTCGGGGACAGTCACTGGGAAGAACCTCTCTTGTGCAACATCACATCAATACCGGGGACACAACACCGATATGCCAGCCTCCTCGAAGGCCTCCATTATCTAAACAAGAGGAGATGTCTCGGTTAGTACAGGACATGTTGACAGAGGGAGTAATCGAACCTTCGTCAAGTGCTTGGTCTTCCCCTGTAGTGCTGGTAGCGAAGAAGGATGGTGGATTGCGTTTCTGCGTAGACTACTGGAGGCTAATGACGTTACAAAGAAAGACTGCTATCCATTACCTCGCGTTGACGATACACTCGACATGTTGTCTAGAGCACAGTGGTTTTCCACATTGGACCTGAAGAGTGGATATTGGCAAGTGGGTCTTCATCAAGAAGACAAGGATAAAAACACTTTCTCGACCCCAAGTGGCTTATTCCAATTTAACGTCATGCCATTTGGACTCTGTAATGCACTGGCAATATTTGAGAGATTGATGGACCTGATACTCCAAGGCCTGACGTGGAAAACTTGCCTTGTTTACTTAGACGATGTCATAGTGATCTGGAAGACTTTCGAAGATCATTTGGAAAACCTTAAGGAAGTTCTAACTAGAATTCATGGTGCACAACTGAAGCTGAGCCCGAAGAAGTGTTCTCTATACCAGAAGGAAGTACAGTATTTGGGCCATCTGGTTTCGGCAGCGGGTGTTAGCATGGATCCTAATAAAGTAGACACTGTAAGAGACTGGCCAGTTCCGAAGAATAAACACGAAGTTCGGAGTTTCCTGGGGTTATGCTCATATTACCGACGTTTTGTGAAAGGCTTCGCTACTGTTGCTAAACCACTACATGAGCTAACAGAAAATAAACGAAACTTCCAATGGTCGAGAGAGTGTGACCAAGCATTTAGAATGTTGAAGATTGCATTATGTTCGCAGCCAATTCTCGCTTTTCCAGCTTCCGAAGGGAAGTACATCGTAGACACAGACGCAAGCAATACTGGTCTAGGAGCAGTTTTGTCTCAAGTGCAGAACTGTGAAGAACGAGTAATAGCGTATTACAGCAAGACACTTTCTAAACCAGAGAGAAATTATTGTGTTACAAGAAGAGAGTTGTTGGCAATTGTCAGAGCTTTGGAGCACTTCCATAAATACCTCTATGGGAGAGAGTTTTCACTACATACTGACCATGCTGCACTTGCATGGCTCTTGAGATTTAAAAATCCGGAAGGACAGTTGGCAAGGTGGCTCGAACGTCTGCAAGAGTACAACTTCAAGGTACAACATCGGCGGGGGCCCCTGCACGGTAATGCAGATGGCTTATCACAAAGACCGTGCCCGGAAAACTGCCGACATTGCCACAAAAAGGAAGAACAAAACTCAAGCGAACATGTTCAAGCCATCACTGTAGATTTCCTGGCTGACGGCTGGACAACACAAGACTGTCGACAAGAACAGATGACTAATGAAGACATTGGACCGATCTTGACAGCAGAAGAGGAAGGTCGCCGCCCGGATTGGCAAGATATCTGCCATGGTTCCGAAGTGCTGAAGGGCTACTGGGCACAATGGGAATCTCTCACCTTAGAAAACGGATTGCTGAAAAGGGCTTGGGAAAGTGCAGATGGACGAGACGTGGTCATGCAGTTGATAATTCCCCGAAGTAAAGTGCAGTCTGTTTTGAAGGAGATGCATGATGGAACATCTGGAGGCCATCTTGGCGTTAACAAGACCCTTGACAAAATACGGAAGCGATTCTATTGGCTTCATCTTTGCCACGACGTAGAGGAATGGGTTCGGATATGTGAAATATGTGCTGCAAGCAAGGGCCCACAAACCAGAAGCAGGGGAAAAATGAGACAGTATAACGTTGGACAACCTTTCGAGAGAATTGCCATAGACATTGCTGGACCATTCGCAGTCACTGACGATGGAAACCGGTACATCATGGTTGTAGGTGACTACTTTACTAAGTGGGTGGAAGCCTACGCAATTCCAAATCAGGAGGTTACCACTGTGGCAAAGCAGTTAGTTCACAACTTCTGTTGCCATTATGGAGTCCCTATGGAAATCCATACGGATCAAGGGAGAAATTTCGAATCAGGAGTGTTTATGCCGTCTACTCGGAATTCGAAAGACCAGAACAATGCCTCTGCATCCTCAGTCGGACGCAATGGTTGAGAGATTCAACAGGACACTTGAGCAGCATCTTTCGAAAGTTGTTGACGAGAACCAAAGAGACTGGGACCAACGTTGTAACGTTACATAACCCATGCCCAAATATGATAACACAATCACCCCACTATAAAGGTCAGAAATGGGTATTATGTACCTAGCTATAGAATACTTTGTACTACAGAACACTATAAACAATAACAAAGTGACATATAGTGTACAAAGTGAGATATAGTGTACATAGTGAGAGGGTAAATTGTTAAAAAGGAGCATCACACAGATTTATACTGTAGATGGAAAAACAATCGAATTGTAGCAGTGGACTATATTGCTGCTGACAAATTTCGTATTTTGTATAATTTGTATTGTGTAGGCCACAAAGGTCTTGTACCTAGGTATAATTTTTGTGTTTAATATAATAATTGTGTTTAAATATAAGATAACCCAGGGTTAGGTATAAAATAATAATAATATAAAATAATACTATGTAAGTAAGATGGCATAGGAAAATAGTTTAGAGTAAGGATACTTTAAGCAAATAATAAATAAATACAATTGAAGGAAATTAAAATATTAAAGACCTGTGTATAAGCTTAAGAGAAAATAGAAAGAAAAACCTTAGATAAATTAAATTGTATTATAAACAAAATTAAAAAAGGGTTATTTTTCTATAAAGAAGAAATAAATTTATAATAATGAATAATAGCCTATATACTCAAAAGTATATAGATTCACCAATAAAAAAACGATAAAAAATTCTTGGTTACTACGAGTAACCAACTAACAAGATTGAAATTAATTGTTAAAACGATTGGGAAGTGAACGTTTGAAAAAAGTGTAATGCCTATTTAAATTTGAAAATTTATGAATACTTTCGGAATAAACAGTGCGAAATTTAATAAAAATTAACGAGATGTACACCTTCTATTAGAACTTCTTCAAGTAGCACCATCCAAGCCCTTTATTTGACGAAATTTTGAAAAAACTTAACGACTGGTTCCAGGCCTAGTATCTAGCACTTCGAGATTTTGGTGAGACCGTATACTAGTAAAAATTAACTAAATTACAACTCAACTATAACTTCTAACACTAGAAACAGCACCATATAAGTAAACACTTCAGGAAAAGAGGTGAAACAAACTTTATTATTTTTTGTTAACCAAAAAATCTGCATAACGGATCTCGGTGAATTTTCAGCTGCCATTAAATAATTCCATGTTTGTAGCAAAGAACATAACCTGTACTCTGGCGGATAAACCCGGAACTACATACTAAAGAAAAAACAAATCTAATCAATTTTTTTATGTAAAGCTTGGTATTAAATTATTCATTTCTGACCGTCTCATAGCACAAAGAACTTACAATTAACCCTGGGAAATTAATAAATTAATTCTTTATTGTTTTATATTTTATAAAGGATAAAAATATTTTGTTATACTTTCTGTTTACCAAATAAGATCGAACTAATGTTGTGTTGACAGGGAGAATCGATTATAACTTTTTGTATTGGGAGAAGATAAAAAACAGTGTATTTAATAAATAAATACCATGAATACTTTGTTATAAATAATAAAATGTGTATTATTTTCAGTAGAGGGTAGTTGTTTACAGAGTGTCAGGAGACAAAGAAGAGGACGAACAACCAGAAAATATTACAGACAATTGGTGTTAATTTAACCTCCAATTTGTTTGTAACGTCAAAATCAGCTGGTCTCATGAGCGGAGAAATTTAAATTAAGTAATTGTATGCCAAGAGGATAATACCTTTTGCACTCTCTCTCTCCTAACTACGGTCAAACAACTTCATTGAATTCTCCCAAATCACACACACTCGATTTCATTTTTTTGGAACTGTAAACATAAAATATAACGAATTCTGTGATGATCGCAAGAGTGACAATAAGATCTAACGATACTATCTGATTTATCCCGCGAGACGTTACAAGATTGGCGAACCCAACAGTGGGTCTAATAAAATATTATTTCATTAAACAATTACTGTGACTCTCATTAAAGCGAGATTTTCTAAGGGCAAATAAAACTTATATTTAATTAACGATAGTACATAAAAAGACTCTGAGAGAGATCCCGCGAGACGTTACAAGATGACGCTAACAACGTGAGGCTAATAAAACAAAGAAATAATTATAGTGACGATCGCAAAAGGTAAAAAAGACTCTGAGAGAGATCCCGCGAGACGTTACAACGTATACCACTATTCCTTATGGCGTATAGGTCATCAGTACATGACACAACCGGCATGACTGCAGCAAAATTGGTGTTTGGGCGGGAGATTCGTCTTCCTGGGGACTTGATGTTTGGATCACCTGAGACTCAGTCCCAAGAGCCAAAGAACTATTCCTCGCAATTAGAAAACCAACTGCGAAAAACGAATCGCTTGGTAAGAGGACAGCTGAAGATTGCCAGTGATAAAATGAACACTCGGTATGACATTCGCAGCAATAGTGTGGGTTTCCAAGAAGGAGATCAGGTCTGGTTGTTCAATCCAAAGCGCCATCGTGGTCGCTCACCTAAGCTTCAGTCTAACTGGGAAGGACCCTACACTGTGAAAAAAAGAATTAACGATGTTGTTTATCGGATTCAACAGGAAGGACAGCGAAAGTTCAAGGTCGTCCACCTAGATCGCCTGGCTAAGTACAAATTTAGAGACGCTTTGCCAGTTCGGGACGAACAGGCTTAAGGAGGGGGCAGTGCTACGACAGCACAGAACAATCTACGCGTTTATAGAATGTGCCAGAAAGATCTCGATGTAAGCTTGTGGTGTACGTGCTACTAGACTCATTTTGCGAGAATCTTCTCAACTGTGCCGGGCTTCGCTCAGGCGTTTGGACTGTGTCAAGGCCGTAGTAATTACGTAGTTCACGAGAGATAAGACGCAGTTTGGAAGCTTCTGGTGTGTGAGCGTGACTATAAATACATGGGGTAGCGGCCTTAGTTTTCAGTTCCATGCGAGATATTGAATAGTGCAGTTTGAGAGTATTAGTGCGATATATTTACAGAGCGGTTCGAGTTATTACTGGTGTACGTTCATATAGTTAGTAGTGAAGTGTTGCGTTTTATATTTGGACGGTATAATTGTAATACAATTGAGTTTTAATATTAGTGGACATTTTATTGCGTGTGAACAATTTTAATTTGATTTCCTGTAGATACTGTGTTGTTAATTACGAACTGTTTTACTGTAACAATTAAAGGTGTGATTAGTGACTTGATTGGTGTCTTGTACTTATTTTGTTTCCACTGTACCTACGACGATCGAGTAGACCGTCGTAACAATATATTAGCTTGCGGATCCAGCACCGCTGTCCAGCATTGTATTCAAACAGTTCTTTCATTTACACCCATGTTCGTACATTTTACTGTGAACAGAAGATATACCAAAAGTTCCATTTGAATATATTCATTTTGGTGTCCAATCATATGTGCCCCTCTTTGACAGCCAGAAAAAACTTAATTTCAAATTGATTACTGTATAACTTCAATTTGGAATTAATAAAATCAGCAATGAGATGTCATTAAATTTACAGTCTTACCATACCGGTGGAAGTAAGGAATCTAAAGTGTGGACAGTTTGGTTTGGCAACCCTGAACTGTCCATTTGTGCCTGGCCGATATGAAATATTGAGGTCGCGCATGACACAAGATATTTTGATTGATATATTTTCTGTGATTAGGATGTCAAGACTTGGCTGCAAATAACAGTGGTTGAACAAATACTGATTGTCGGCTTGGCATTACTTTTGTAAATTTGTAATACAGACAGACTTGTTATGATTATGTGTTTCAATTATTTAGGGATGAATAGGCGTATCAAGAGCTGGCTGCCAGAGCATACCTGTTACCAAATGGTGACGCCGAACTGTTATCAAAAATTTATTACCTTCTCCCCCTTTGGACAATTCTTGATCCACCCAGTTGTAGATGTGATATCTTTTAGTAAGTTGATGTTCTTCCCCAGAAATTCTTGCCTCCCCCCCCCCCCTAGTACCTCTCTGATCTAAGTAATAATAAAAAATAATTAACGATTCATCAATTGGTATGGAATGATTGAACATTTTGTGCCCTGTACTTACTTTGCTGATGCTGATACTGATGATGAGTACACTGTGATGCTAACGCAAATTGCCAAATATGCATGTACACGCCACGTGCACACACACACACACACACACACAGAAGCAATTATGTGTATAAGTTGCTTAAAACAGTGTGATGAATGCTGCTGATTTCTGTTCATTCAACCAATACTATTTGTTTAACTCAATGCTCATATTTATGCAGCTTGTTTAACAGCATACACTGAAAACTACTTAAAATAAAAAAAAATAATGTTATTCAAATTTTTAAAAGAGAAAACTGCACACTTTTAAAACCGGAGATTAATTTTGTAACACACATAAATTAAGGTATAGAATAAACCTATAGACTTAAATCAGCTGATTGTTATTCCACTACTGCTGTTTTGTCCAAGGTTACATGTTATTGCATGCATCAACTTAATAATGTCTTTACACTTATATAATCTGGCAGATAGTAAATAAAAATGTCAAATAATAAAATAGTAAATTAATTTTTCAATGGTATTAATAATTATAATAAAAATAACCAGCAGTTAAAAGTGCACAACAGAAATAAAATCTTCAGATTAGCAGCATAAACTTAAAAGTGATTGAAACCATGACTGGCACAGTTGCAGAAAATATATAATATATTCCTAGATACATGTTGACTTTGGTCTGAATATTTAAAAACTGTATATAAAATTTATAAATAATGGCGAGAAAACTTATTTGGCATTAACAGAAAGAAAGAGAAATTCTTAAGGTTAAGATAAAGTATTTGAGATGTCATGTTATATTTTCATAACAGCCAAATTTCCTGAAGTGTTCATTAGCTATTAGTTAAAAAATGGAACACACCAAAGGCAGCGTATGTTTGTGAAAATATTATAAACCTTAAATCTGATATTACTGAAAGTAATTAAAGAACAAATTTTTTTATCATTATAATCAGTTATTATTATATTAACTATGAATTTTTAAGTAAAAACAATAATATTATGGATATTGTTTTGTGTATTTTTTAGAGTTAACATTATTGTTGCGATATAACTTACTGGTTTTTGTTTTAAACGTGTATTATCAATAATTAAAAAGCTCTATTACAAACGTCATTTAAGTTGAATTCTAACATTGCCTTTGCTGAAAATTAAATATTTGAATAATTGTTATTTGTTTTATTCTTGTTGTAGCCTTCAAATTGGGTTTTTGTTCTTAATATGTAATGACTCAAGTGACTTGTTATTATGTTCATTTGTCATTTGTTGCCATTGTGTTATCCAAATATTTAAAGGGCTTACAATCAGGGATACTAAAGTGTTCAAATTGTGACACACTGATTTTTATAAAATACATTATTTTGAAATACAAAAATTAAATATAATTAAAAAGTTAAATTGTAGGCAAATATAATGGTTTTAAATTTTATTATGGATAAATAATGTCTTAACATTAGTTAATTTTCTTAGTTTGTAAACCAGTTTACAATCAGTTTTTACATCTGACATTTAATTTACTAAATATTAAATCCATCTTCAAGAAAAGTGATACTACAGATTCCACTTATTTTCATGGATGACCAAATTATCTTGGAACTTGATTGTTGTTATACAATTTTGCTTGATTGATTTTTTAAGAAATTAATGAAGTAGAAATGCAAGAACTTACGGACGAGGTGGTATGCTCAAAAGTCACGTGTTTTTAATGAAAGGACAAACCTTAATAAATTACCAGTCAAGAAAGGAAAGGGTAAGGTGATAAGACTACAAATTCATTGTATGCAAGCCGTTTTGTAGAAACAGGACATACATTTATAAATCCTAGTGATAATGTTGAAATATTAAAAGTAGAGAATAAATAAACAAACTGAAATTGTTGAAGAATTAAAAAAATTAAAAGTAAAAATAAAAAATAAAAATCATAGGTATTTTATGATAATCTTTACGAAGTATGGCGGCAGGTATTTTATGATAATCTTTACGAAGTATGGCGGCACCTTGTGATGTATACGATAATAATGAACAATGGAGAAAATCAATAATATCATCTAATGTTTTATTAGGAGAAATATACACTGCTAGAATCACAACTTTTTGCCCATTTTCCATTTTACATTCAGCCATACACAAATCGCCAACTGTAGATGCCATTGAACCATAGACATCAGATTGAGTAACGGAAAAATCCATGGATGGAGTTATAATGTTAATAATATCGTCAGAATTTTGAAATATCCCGACACCTCCCGCTCTAATATTTGGTCATTTATATTTCACAATGCAGTTGAAATTAAGGACAGATACGTCATCTTCATTGGCTAGCCAAGTTTCTGATAAAACTATGACATTTGAATTTTTCACAACTATATCTTTTAGATCAACAGCATAGACTGTTTAGAGCTGTAAGACTTTGGCAATTAAAAGTGAATATTGATAAACCTTTTCTGTTATTGATGAAATTAACTAAATTTTCATTTATCGTTTCTACTTTGTTTAGTGAAAGTCGTTTAAATTCCTCTTGCAAATCAGTTGTTGATGATGATCGTCTTCGGCCATGGTAGAATATCTTCTCGTTGTTCTGTCGTAATATGTAATCCTTCAATACTCGTCACACGTGATAAAGCAACGTATAATAATGATTGAGAATGACGTCGATCGTATTCATAAACAATTTTTAACATATATGTCATTAAATTATGTAGGACCAGGTAGATTATTTTTTACATATCGTTAACTTAAAATATTCGTAACAATAATTATATATAACTGTACATTTCCTCATTTTGGTATACTACTAAACACATATACACACACATGCATGCATATAACGCATAACGCGTAACGAACATTTTTCCTACCGTGCCCAAAGAAGTTTCATGCATATAACACATAACGCGTAACGAAAATTTGTCCTACCGTGCCAAAAGAAGTTTCACTTCAAAAATGTACTAATGAATATAAAGATAGATTTTAATAATGAAGAAGTGTTTTACCATGTTTTGTGAGAATCATAGGAACAGGTAAATATTAGGACTTGACGGTTGACAAGAGAAGTTTCTCGAAGCCGGGAGGAGCTAAGTGGGGAGAACAGGCAGTGATGTAGCTCCTCGGTGAAGGGCGGACCAATTTAAGGCAAATACTGACGATGCTCAGTGGGGGGGGGGCGTGACCTCCGAGCAAATGTAAAAGTATAGTTGGGGTTATAAGATATATATAAACGTGGTTGCAGTGTTAGTAAATTGTTGTTTAAGACCTGAAGATAGTGGAAACACTGAAAGGCCTCATTGAGAGCAAAGCGACTAGCAGTTTTACAATAAGTAGTGACACAGTTGGCCTTAATAAATGATTTTTAAAACACAGTACACTTTATAAAGAGATTTGTAAAGATATATTTATATAAAATATGTAATTAATTCATTGTAAAGTTCATTAAGATAATCAGACTCTCCCAGTCTGTCTGTCTCGCCTTCTCTCTGTTGGTTGGAGGAAGAAGGTAAGTGGTAGTTAAGAGACTGTGTCATCAGAAGGGAAGACATTGCAAGCCCACCAACCTCTTAGGTGAAAGGGTACAGTCAACATCAACAGAGTGCAGGACCACTCTTCTTTTGGTCTTGGTGTAGATAGTTTTGATGGCAAGATGCAACCTCGTGATACCAAATGCTGTAATGTAACATACGGACATTTTTATAATACTGACAATCTCATTTTTAATTATGTTGCACTTATTCAGCAGAGGCCATTAAAATCGACAATTGAAGGCCTACAGTAGGGTGTGCTAGTCTTATCTTTTTGTTGTTACTTCTCTTGGGATGAAAGTTAACATGACTTGGCTGTAGTTCCTCTGTTCAGTTGTTAAACAAAATAAAAGTCGTTTACCATCCTTCCATCTGAATTACAATCATAGAGCCTAGAAGTGGGTTCCCTATTATAAAATGCATTCACTCCTCTTAATATACATCTTCCATCAGAGAACAAGCGAATCACCTGTTTCGGTCTCAAAGGAAATACATCCATTTCACCAATGCTTCCTAGGTCCTCATAAATGTATTGTATTTGTCCAACAGAATGTTATCACCAAACTTCTGTACACATCCTATTCAGGATGAACAAGTCATATCTCTCTGTTTTCTGCAATTTGATTTTGAATATTAAACATTTTTCAATTCTTTGCATATATCTTCATTGTAGAGGCTATCTCAGCCGTTAACAGATCACAAGAATCTCATCTCCAATCCTTCTGTCCATCCTATTCAGATGTTTCTTCACTGGAACCCAAGTTTCAGAACAATACAGTCGGCAAAGCTATTACCTTATATAATTTTAGTACGAGTCCCTTTCCTTGTTTTATTCGATAACACATGATGAGTTTCTTTTTTGTCCACATATTGACTGAAACTTTCCCAGCTTATGATCAACGTCATGGACTACATTATAAGTGATGTCACACACAACCAAGGTAGTGGAAATGTGACCAGTGGATGTGATACACCATGAGCATCATGCTCCACTCTTATTATCTAATACAATTTTAGTTTGCAAGGGGTATTTTCTCACAAATCCATAGTTTTTGTGTTCTGCGCAGAAACATAATTTCTTTCATTAAGGGGCTAATTTTCAGTTCTTGCTAGGCACGTCACGTCAGATAGACTATTTTGGGTTGTACAGCTGAGTAGTAACATTTTCGTAACTTAAAAAATTGTTTTGCTCATTAATTTTAATGCAGTCTTAATTTAGTTGACCCTATGCTTATCAAACATTAATTATAAGCGATTAGTTGACTGGTTTCAGTCATGTTTCTGAAGTGAGATATTTTTATGTGTATCTTACGAAGGGGTGCTTTGGTTACTGACCAAGCCATAACCTCCTTCCAAACATTTCTCTCTCTCACAGCCATTTGTCAGTTTTCACCCTAAGTGCCTTCAGTCCATCTGTTTTTAATTTATGTTGCCATTAACCTAATGGATATTCCTTCCTTCAGCATGTGATCAGTTGGTCTTTCGGGAACTTTTAGTTTCAAGAGGTACTTTATAAACATGAACATTAATGCCTCAGTTCGGGTGATGCTACAGCTGCGTCAATCATGGTTATACCCATGATTTTTCAACTTGTCCAGCCACTGTATTTGATAAATAGACCACAAGTTATGTTTAAAGTGTGGCTTTCTTTGCAAATGTTTCCACCATATCTTCAAGATGTGGAAATGGAGAAATATGGAAAGGATTTCCTGGAATGATAGAGGGATGAATGAGGATGTGCTTGTAAGAGTAGGAGACTGTTGGATATCATCAAGGGGCAGGAAGACAAATTGGTTGGGGCACTGTGTGCAACAAACATGAGGTAATGATGGTATAAACACTGGAAGGAAGGCTAGATGTTGGGAAAATCTACACATGCCATAACAAGAAATGAAGTGACTAGCCCAGGATAGGAAAGCATGGAGGGAGCATGCCTTGACCAAGGGACGTCATAATGACATGGTGATGATATCTTCAGTAGTTGTGATGATCCACACTTCACATCCATTCATGACACGTGATCTTGTATTCGTGAATGTATAAACTAATGAGGTGTTCTTTTGAACATCAAAAGACCTGACCACAAGTGGCCATGAAGTCACCTGAGGACTGCACAAAGTTAATAAAATCTTTGTTTTCTTTCATGGTTCTGTTATGTATTCCCTACATAGTATACACTTTTTTTTTTTTTTTTTGTCAAGTACAGTATATAAAGTTTGAAACTACTTCAGTATTGCACAGAAATTGTGCTGATTCAAATATAAAAAAAATCACTGTGTGTGTGTGTGTGTGTGTGTGTGTATGTGTGTGTGTGTGTGTGTGTGTGTGTGTGTGTGTGTGTGTGTGTGTGTGTGTGTGTGTGTGTGTGTGTGTGTGTGTGTGTGTGTGTGTGTGTGTGTGTGTGTGTGTGTGATGGAACGCACCTGAATACCGTTCTAGCAACTTGTTACAAATAGTTTTTATTACGCATCAGAAAAAATTTAAAATTATACTGTAATTCAATACAAAAAAAGGAATCAAAAAGTAATTAAGATTTCGTGCTACAAAAGTCGAGTGCAAAGAGGTAAGAATAAAATGTTTTCCCATATGACAGGGAATACAAAAATGATAAAGAAATGTCATCTTCTAATACTCATGGTATGTTAACCTAACAAGTTCAGGTTGATTAAACCTGTTTTTGAAAATCTGATTATTTTAATTCAAGCGAATTTGATTTTTATTCAAATGTAAATTGCACTAAAGCTTAATAATTTGTAATGCGAATTGAATTTTTTAATTTCTGAATTATGCATATAACTTGGATGTTCTAATTTTTCATTATTCATAGATTACAAATTACAGTAAAACCTGACCTAACGGCCACCTTTATTCAGTGGTCGCCTTTATAAACGGCCACTTTTCTGAGAAACGGATTTTATTTTCCATAAGATCAATGTAAATTTTCCCTCAATTAAACAATCGCCTTCTCCCTCGGTCAGCGGTCAGCCCGTAACGGGTTCCTTCACTTGCTTAAACGGTCAATGATTCAGTCATTTTAAATAGAATACACAAAACAAAATAGTTTGAAAGTAGATATTTCTATTAATGCTCAAGTAGTGTTTATACCTAACCAATTGAAACAACTTAGCCTTATGTAACTGTGTACTTTTAAATTTACAAATAATTTGTAAACAATTATTGTTACCTGTAAACAATACACTGTTGAAGTTTCCGTAACTTGAAACAGTAGTACACGCGAATATTCCAAACTGCGGAAACCGTTATAACATTGAATTCGCGTAAACGATGTAGGTGAGCTTGAGAAGTGTTTTTGTAATTTGTAGTGTAATTTCACAAGAACCTGTGACGATCTCGAGGGCAATTGGGAGAATCGACTTCAGGAAGATTATAAAGGTAGATCAGACAAATTTCTGTATTTACAATGAAAACTTTTTGAAATGGTCAATCAAAATCTCTACTATTCCAGAAGATATGCTTTTACAATACAGTAATGTTTCTGCTTTTTGTAGAAACAGGCGATAATGACGTACAGAGTTAAGAAGAAAAAGAAATTAAAGAACTCCGATTGCCAAAAATTATTCAATTTACAATAAAAACTACTACCTCAAAACAGACCACTTTAAAAGACTATTTCCTTAAAATATAATCTTTACTAATGTAATTATTTCTACTCAAAACATACTGTAAATAGGAAAACAACTGCAAGTACATAATAATTCACTGTATTGTTACTATCCCTGCCAACTCCTTTATTTAATGGCCACCTCTTAGAGCGGCCACATTTTACGGAGATCCGAGGGTGGCCGCTAAAGACAGGTTTTACTGTATTACTGTGTACTGGAGATAATAACCGTCTTCCCTCCACATTATAGTCATGAGTTTCCCCAGCTTTTTCTCCACAAAAAAGAAACAAGATAAAGTACCCACTGATCTAGTTCAACACAAGTTTTTAACGGACCTATATTTATGTAAACAGTGTTGGACTAGTATAAAGAGAGAGACATCTCAACAGATCTTATTGTTAAGTTAACTGAATTGGTGAGCATCTTATTTGTTGGTGGATCACAGTAAATAAACAAATTATTGGTGGTGTCGTAAACAAACAAATAAAAATTGTTTTCATTTAATTCTAAATAATCTTCAGTATGTCCCAACACACAGTCACTGTTGTTCAAGAATGAAGCAACTTGACACCTGTTGTACTAATTGTATTATCATTGTACTCAGCTGATTTTATTTTTATATTCACTTCTCCACTTATGTGTACAGTGCACATTGCACAAACATGCAGTTAGCTGTCTGATTTTAATTATTGAATGGTTATGGCAAGTGGTCATCTTGTAATGGCCACTTAGGCCATTACGTAAAATTTAATAACTAGACACTTCGGCTAGATGAAGCAAAAATGTGCTGGTGCCCAGGCTGACAGGACTTGCAATAAAAGACTCATTTAACAGTAACAAGTTTTTATTAGTGTTTTCTTATTTCACTAACATGACATATTTTACATTTTATTCAAATAATTGAATTTTTGTATTCTGATAGCAGTTCCTAGTTCTCATTTTATCAACAACTGTAAATATTTTCAATCTGTATTAATTTGAACTAACAATCAGTTTAACCATTCTATGCTTTTGTACCAATAATAATAAAAAGGACAATATACATTCATAGGGCATGTTTAGCAAAATTTTAATCATCATCAGTATGAAAATGCTGTTACATGTATGCCCCCTTTTCTAGGAACAATTATCAATGCTATCGACAATCAAATTAATCAAAAGAGTACAACAAGTGAATGCTTCTAACACAGTTAATCATGTGAATTCCAACACATACACGTTCACAAGACTTGTTCTAAGCAATAAAAATTGTTTTGTTTCATCACATCATTATCATAGCATTCACTATCTTTTATTTTTTTACTACTATATATTTTTAATGGGCATTAATACCCTTAATTAGTAATACTATTAACAATGAACTTTAATCAAACCACCTGAGTGGATGCTTTTAACACAGTTAATAAGAAATCACAAGTATATGTCCATTAGACAGGTGCTTGCAAAACCTTTCAGAATATATGGAAACTTCCCCACCTGTATTCTGAAGAATGCTGATTCCAGTAAGAACCTGTGGTGCTGGTAGCTGTGAAGTGCGTGGTCATCCTCCTTCTAGATAGCGGTCCTTTTGGTTTTCTGGAGCAGGAGTATATGTGGCTGACGGCATTGGGGGGGGGGGATTTCTAGTAGACATCTCTGCCAGTGGTGTCGGATGTTCATGTCACCATCTCAGCCCTTCCTTTCTCCCGACTGGTCGGGGACCCTGAGACACTTTTAAATTAAGCACGCATAATAGATCAAAGAAAATTTAGCCCAGCCGCCAGACTACGTAATACCCATCGGAGAGTTGAAATTGGAATGAGACCAAGATTCACGGATTCTGCAAAGCCACAAGGCTTCGGAAATACCTGCTACAAATTGTCGAGCAGCTGGTCAACTGGCATACTTTATTGCGTCGCCGCTCACTGCATACAGGACGGGCGCGGGTCATTTATCAAAGCGGCATTGCAACCAACAGCCACAGCCTACCTCGCCTCGGCGCGATTTTTCAAACATGCCAGGAAAATTTCAATCCCGGCACAATCTGTGTGTCCAATGGAGACATTTTTTCCTTTATGTTTGTATACTAGGAATATGTTCGGATCCGGCGTTAAACTGTAGGTCCCATATACCTGTGAGAGACTCAGTACCACATGCACCACGGGTATATGCGGGGAGGGTACAAACCAGTCGAATGACTGAAGGACTACGAACTAGGAATATTTTCATGACACGAGAAATTGCATTTGTTTTATGTTAACTGGAATAAATAATGACTTCCTTTTTATTGCCAAAGCAGTCTAGAGGGAGTTAGGTAGCGTTAGCTGCCTTATTTGCTATGTCCACACTTGTGCTTTTCAACTTGCACTTCGCTTTCAGTTTTCAGTTCTGCTTTCAACACCGAGTAGTTCTCGCGCATGCCTTAGACCGAAAGTACTGAACGCATGCCACAAAGTGTCTACACCTGTGAGTCACAGTTGTCAATGTTTCTCCAGTGTAAACGTGATAATGGACGTAACTGATACTGCTATGTTAGCGGGTATAAGTGTTGCATTTTTAGTGCTGAAAAGAGTTAGAAAAGGCGTGAAAAATATCAACGCTCGATATGGTTGAAAGATTATTTAATAACGCGAAATTTTGGAATTATGAGAGACCTGGATGATAACGTTTTATTTAAGAACTTTACGAGAATGTCTAGAACAAACTTTTACATGCTTTTACAAATGGTGAAGCCTAAGATCGCAAAAGAAAATACTCGCTTTAGAGAAGCAATACCAGCTGAAGTGAAATTAGCAATCACACTTCTTAGGTATTTGGCTACCGGTGGTTCATTTATGTCTTTGATGTACTTATTTAAAGTATCCAAGCAATTCATTTCATCAATGCTACCTGCGGTTCTTTCACAGTCAGTTCATACTTCGTAGCCAAAACAGAGTAAGCGTCATTTCTTTTCGTTTTGTTTGTATAATTTTTTCCGTAAAGTCCCATAAGGCCAACATTCGTTCTGTTGACATGGTAAGCAATAAACACAGTTACAGTAATCACGAAAACAGAACAAAACCTTTCTGTAACACTATGAAGTTGCACGGAATGTTGAAAGAAGATCCACTGGTGGTGGAAGCACATGCGTTACTGAATGGGTCACTAAAAACGGTGACCTTCAACTGATTTTGAGGCAGGCTTGTGCATGCATTACGTTCGCTAGAGGAAGGTCCTACTGCGCATGCCTCAAATGCACAAAAAGTGCACTAGTGTGAACATAAGTATTCGCATACAAGGAAGGCAGTGTGGCCAGAATTACGCTTCACCCACCAATTATTATGCCAGAAAGTTATTCCAAGTACTTATTTCCACAGACTGAGTTAACAGGGAGACTGAAAACATACCTTCATTTGATGCTGCAACCGGAAATCCATGCAGGACCTCTAGATTAGTAGCCAGGTGCCAGATCCACTGGCCTACTGAGCCCTTATGTTAGTTGTACTTTCAGATATATGGATCAGAATAATTGAAACATCATGCTTAAACGAATTTGTCATGCCTAAAACAATAACAAAACTAAATATGAAGTAGGTAATTATTTGTTACAAAACTGCAGAAACAGAGTAAACATTCTACGTTTCCAGTGGATTGGCTGCATTTAGAAGCTTTGGCAAAGCTAGGGCATTGTATATCCATTATTTATTCTGTTTACCTATATTTCTATCCATTGAATGCCTTTCTGTCTGGCATGCATCTTTACCTTTGGAATCTCTCTAAATGTAAGCTTACTGTATTTTATTTTACTTTTATTTATCTCCATTTCTCAGTCTCTTCCTCACTTGTCCATCCTTTTTATCATTTTATTCGCATTCAAATTGTTTTGAAATTGAAGCATCAGTGTTTTCAACCTCATTCTCATCTGTTTTTTTTTCCTGAAGTTAATTGACTATATAATTAAATTTGCTATTGCTGGGCACATGTAGTCTGTGACCATGCCTTTGATAGGCTGCCTGTGTGTGCACAGTGACAGTTCACACATATTTTAGATTCATATTAACCAGTATCCAAGTCACAGGTGTGAACAAAATTAATTTTGTCCATCCTTAGACTATATTTTGTGCCATCACGACATGTTTCAAGGCACATTATTTTGTGCCCCTTGTACAATTTATAATGTCATAACATTAAAAAAGACAATATGAAGTGGGTAACAACACTTTTCCAGTTGACAACCATATTTTATTGGTAAACAGTAGATATTTAGTCCATACTAGGGTGAGGCATCATCAGTGGTCAAGTTGAGAGTGATGAGGACACGCATCACGATATGTGCAAAACATTTAGTGTTCACAGTGATACAGTAAGAAAAAATTTTGTTATTAAAAGTTCTGACCACGAAAATCTATAAGTGAAACAAGGAAGCAGATATAAACATAAAATGCACAACATAAATACACATATGGTATGTGTATAGAAATATGTATATATTTATGTTGACGTTATTATACACAAAGCACAAAACAGATTCAATCTACCTGGTGTTTACAAACTAAATTGCTCAGATTGCAACAAATTCTACATAGGCCAGACAGAGGACGTAGCTTCAAACAAAGATACATTGAACACACAAAGGCACTACACTCCACTACCGAATCCACCTTTGCAAACCACCTCATTGAAGCAAACCACACATACACAAAGATCGACAATAACATGGATATTCTACACATACACACAAAAGGCTGAAAACTAGACACTCTTAACAACTGGAAATATACAAACACATAAAAACGACATCTTAAATGAACAGTCACAATTCAAATCACACGCATTATTCGAACATATCACACCCCACAAACACACAACATTGATCCTTCAAAAGTCGACACCGTCGCCAAGAACAAGACGGACAGCGCTCCCAGTAGCAGGCTCTGATGAAGCTTATAATAAGCGAAAACTGGTTCAGGCTATAAGGTAAAACTTTTACGTTTTTACCCATAAAAAACTTTGTGTTCCGAGTCGGTAGTGATTTAATTATATTTAGTTAATCAACGGACACGTCATGGGCAACGAAATCCAAAAGGTATATGCCTCAAACCGTATCGTGATTGGCACAAGACAGATGCGATAGTAAAATTACAAATTTTATTTCATTCACATATATCAACTAGGGACCTGGTCTTTTAAAATATTATAAGTATCTGTGCTCTTCGATATTCCTGTTTGGTTAATTGCTCCAGCCTAGTGATCATCCTGTGAAAGTTTTATTCTTATATTTTTGTTTATTCCCTACATTGTTTTATGCGTTATCTGTTGATGAGTATTACATCTTGTTGTCCTGTATTACATTATTGTCTATACTTTTCTATATTAATATTGTAGGAAGAATATGATCTATGCAAATGTTGTCATTAACAGGGCTTGATTTCAGGGGGAATATGCCGGAACGGCATTCTGGATCCTCTTGGACCAAAAATAAATTACCAAAAAAATATATATGAAAAGAAAAACTTAATTATTACAAAAATTTACTACTACTTTTTAAATTGTGCCCCTGATCAGCCCTACTAGAAAACTAAACATTTGTCAAAATCAAATGTCACCACTAATCTTTATCTTAATTACTATTTTTTTTTTTTTTTAATCATAATGTGGTCTGGGTTTGTCAACAAAAAACTGAAAATTACAGCTTCTTTATTTGAAAGCAGAAAATCAGTACCAGACCCCCATTATTCTATGGCCCTGAAAGCAGTATAAAACTTACCTTTTTTTGGAGTTCAACTTCAAGAAAAGGAAGGTAGGAAAAACAATAATCCCATAGACCCAGAAAAATTTTGTGAGGCACTGAAAAAATCTATTGAAAACAGACTGCTTAGTGAACAAGATCTCGAGCTAATATATTTGTGTGTACAACTTTTGAATTGATGCGTTCCGGCACTTATAATTTTAGAAATCAACCACTGGTCATTAGTATTATTTTACTGTCAGTTTATGAGTTTTGTGATTTGGTTTCTGTTTGTGTAGTGAGCCACAAGAGTACCAAGAGTACACCAAGTATAACAACAAAAGAAGACATGACGAACGAAGGAACGGAAAACAGAGACTGAAGAGGCCCATGACGCCCCCCAACAACACACAGTGGTCGAAATCACGGATCCTGCCAGAACTGGAAGTGACAGTGGAAGATTCAGCAGATCGAGTTGCTGCTGATGTCGCTGAAAAATTATGCGAAGAAAAGGATCATCTCATAAGTAAGTATACTATTGTTTGTTAATTGAACGTACATGAGAGAGCTTTTGTAACACATGTTACCAGTTTAATGGGGGAAGAGGATATACTTACTCAGTTTTTATCAAAACAATTTATTTGTACTTCAATGTTAGAATAAGTTGTTTCTTGACAGTTGCCCTGCTGAAGAGTTTGTATAGTTTTGTAACCCCTTTTTTTAGTGTTATTTTTACTTCCATGTTCCTTAAGGAAATGGAAGTATAGTGATGGCAAAAAAAATCGTGTTCGAGATTATTGCAGATTCTGATTGTACTACACTCAAAACATGAAAAAAGTCATTTTTCGAATAGTTTCTGTCTGTGTGTCTGTAGATTTTTTTTCTATGGCAAACGATAACAGCCGCAAATTCAAACAAAATCAAATAATTTATTGCATGCAGCCCTGATTTGTAGAGTACTCAAGACCTATTGTTTTTGGTGAAGATTGGTTAAGGGAAAGGGGTAGTTTACCTGCAACTTTTTTTTTTAATCAAGGGTAATTATTTTCTATTGCAAACGATAACAGCCGCAAATTCAAA
Source organism: Magicicada septendecula (assembly GCA_034769895.1). Taxonomy (NCBI): domain Eukaryota; kingdom Metazoa; phylum Arthropoda; class Insecta; order Hemiptera; family Cicadidae; genus Magicicada; species Magicicada septendecula. Next base: position 1,406,350,121 of record CM068367.1, read on the forward strand.
CAAAATCAAATAATTTTTTGCATGCAGCCCTGATTTGTAGAGTACTCAAGACCTATTGTTTTTGGTGAAGATCGGTTAAGGGAAAGGGGTAGTGTACCTGCAACATTTTATGTTTTAACAAGGGTATTGTCTATGGCAAACGATAACAGCCGCAAATTCAAACAGAATCAAATAATTTTTTGCATACAGCCCTGATTTGTAGAGTACTCAAGGTCTGTTGATTTTGTTGAAGATCGGTTAAGGGAAAGGGGTAGTTTACCTGCAACGTTTTTTTATCAAGGGTATTTTACTTCCATGTTCCTTAAGGAAATGGAAGTATGGTGATGGCAAAAAAAATCGTGTTTGAGATTATTGCAGATACTGATTGTACTACACTCAAAACATGAAAAAATATCGGTATGGAGAACCATACATGACTTCCATATTCTAAGATTTATATTTAAAATCATTTTCGAAATGAAATATTACCATAGAAACTACTTCTTTCTACTTACTGCTTCAGCCTTAACCACAGTACTCTGGTCACTAACGTATACCACCTCACGTTATCGCACTCGATTTTAACTGATGATGAAAGTCGATGGCATTGCCGAAATGTCTGGTTTTGTAGAAAACATTGGACTACGGCCAAATATCCCGAGAAGGAATTTTAACAAAAACTACTTCTTTGTTGCCGATAACATTGTACACATATATATAAAAGCTATGCATAAAATTAATGGCTTGTATAAGTTAATGATTGATCTCCATTAAGTAGTGCTCAAGTTTCCAAAGTTTTAATATTATGATGTCCGTAATTAAAACATCAGAGCAGGTTTAGTGTGTATGAGGGTACACCATGGACAAAAATTTTCAACATTTCCTATTGAGCGTTGCTTAGAGTAAAGCTGCGAATCTACAGTTTACGTTTCGCAGAACAAACACACGGAAAAGAAGGAGCGCTCCGAAGTCACTCATGGGCCCTCAGTATCTTGCAGAGGGTTCATTCCCTAAAGACGAAAAGTCTGTCTATGAATCGTTCCTTTGTAAACACGTGCAGTTACACTGCCCAGCGATCCACAGGAAGCAAATCGCTATCCACGCTGGACACTTTTTTGGCTTGCACGCGTTACGTTGGTATGGGTTTCGGCACTTTCCATTTAAAAAGCGTGCAAATGTCAGAAAATAAACATGAATGAGGCCAGATATAACACGAATTTTGTGTGTGTGTGTTCCCTGCCTTTTTATTGCGGTAGTCATAATAATAAAATGTAAACGTAAACATTACATAACTGAGATATGCTTGCCTGCCACGAACGATATATTTTCTCTCATACATGATTTACATTAAAATGAAAAAATTATAATTTTATTGCCTGGCAACAAAATTATATTATTTTTAACAATTACCATTGTTTGAAAAAGTTTAAATGAATTTTCAAGTACTTTACTGTTGTTAAAACGTAAAAGGTTGCAGGTAAACTACCTCTTCCCCTTAACCGATCTTCACCAAAATCAAAAGACCTTGAGTTCTGTACAATGCAGCGGTGTATGCAAAAAATTATTTGATTTTGTTTGAATATGCGGCAGTTATTGTTCGTCATAGAAAAAATTACCCTTGTTAAAACATAAAACGTTGCAGGTAAACTACCCCTTTCCCTTAACCGATCTTCACCAAAAACAATAGGTCTTGAGAACTCCATAATTCAGGGCTGTATGCGAAACATTATTTGATTCTGTTTGAATTTGCGGCTGTTATCGTTTGCCATAGAAAAAAATCTACAGACAGACACACAGACACTTTTTGAAAAACAACTTTTTTTCATGTTTTGAGTGTAGTATAATCAGAATCTGCAATAATCTCGAACACGATTTTTTTTGCCATCACCATACTTCCATTTCCTTAAGGAATATGGAAGTAAAAGTCATTTTTCGAAAAGTGTCTGGGTGTGTGTCTGTAGATTTTTTTTCTATGGAAAACGATAACAGCCGCAATTTCAAACTGAATCAAATCATTTTTTGCATACAGCCCTGATTTGTAGAGTACCCACGACCTATTGTTTTTGAAGAAGATCGGTTGAGGGAAAGGGGTAGTTTTCCTGCAACGTTTTTTTTAAATCAAGGGTAATTGTTTTCTTCTGCATACAGCTCTGAATTGTAGAGTTCTCAAGACCTATTGTTTTTGGTGAAGATTGGTTAAGGGAAAGGGGTAGTTTACATGCAACGTTTTATGTTTTAACAAGGGTATTTTATATGGCAAACGATAACAGCCGCAAATTCAAACAGAATCAAATGCTTATTTGCATACAGCCCTGATCTGCAGAGTACTCAAGACCTATTGTTTTAGGTGAAGATCGGTTAAGGGAAGGGGTAGTTTGCCAGCAACGTTTTATGTTTTAAAAGGGTATTTTTTATGGCAAACGATAAGAGTCGCAAATTCAAACAGAATCAAGTAATTTTTTGCATGTAGCCCTGATTTGTAGAGTACTCAAGACCTATTGATTTTGGTGAAGATCGGTTAAGGGAAAGGGGTAGTTTACCTGCAACGTTTTTTTATCGGGGGTAATTTTTTCGATGGCAAACGATAACAGCCGCAAATTCAAACAGAATCTACTATTCTTTTACATACAGCCCTGAATTGTAGAGTTCTCAAGACCTGTTGTTTTTGGTGAAGGTCAGTTATGGGAAAGGGGTAGTTTACCTGCAACGTTTTATGTTTTAAAAAGGGTTTTTTCTATGGCAAACGATAACAGCCACAAATTCAAACAGAATCAAATGATTATTTGCATACAGCCCTAAATTGTAGAGTCCTCAAGACCTATTGTTATTATTGAAGATCGGTTAAGGGAAAGGGGTAGTTTACCTGCAACATTTTAACTTGGGTATTTTCTATGGCAAACGATAAGAGCCGAAATTCAAACAGACTCAAATAATTTTTTGCATACAGCCCTGAACTGTAGAGTACTCAAGACCTATTGTTTTTGGTGAAGATCGGTTAAGGGAAAGGAGTAGTTTACCTGCAACGTTTTTTTATCAGGGGTAATTTTTGTCTATGGCAAACAATAACAGCCGCAAATTCAAACAGAATCAAATAATGTTTTGCATACCTTTTTGAATTAAAGAGAACTCAAGGTCTGTTGATTTTGTTGAAGATCGGTTAAGGGAAAGGGGTAGTTTACCAGCAACATTTTATGTTTTAACAAGGGTAATTTTTTATATGACAAACAATAACTGCCGTAAATTCAAACAGAATGAACTACGTTTTTGCATACTTTCCTGAATTGTAGAGAACTCAAGGCCTACTGATTTTGGTGAAGATCGGTTAAGGGAAAGGGGTAGTTTACCTGCAACGTTTTTTGTTTTAACAAGAGTAAAGTACTTAATTTTGATAAATAATGTATCCCAATAAGAAGCTCATAATAATCCACTGTAGTAACGTAGATGAAATATCTATAAATGAAGAGGTTAGGTGAACAGGGTGGGGGTAATTTTCTATTAATGAAAATTATAGTTGATTGGGGAGGGGAGAATTTTTTATATGTGTACTACGTTATCAGCACCAAAGAAGTAGTTCTTTGTTAAAATTCCTTCCCGGGCTGTTTATCTGTAGCCCAATGTTTTCTGCAAAACCAGACTTTTCGGCAGTCCATCGACTGCCATCATCAGTGAAAATCGAGTGCGAAAACGTCAGGTGGTATACGTTAGTGACCACAGTACCGTGGTTAAGGCTGAAGCAATAAGTAGAAAGAAGTAGTTTCTATGGTAATATTTCATTTCGAATATGATTTTAAATATAAATCTTAGAACATGGAAGTCATGTATGGTTCTGCATACCGATATTTACTTCCATGTTCCTTAAGGAAATGGAAGTATGGTAATGGCAAAAAAATCGTGTTCGAGATTATTGCAGATTCTGATTGTACTATACTCAAAACATGAAAAAAAGTCATTTTTTGAAATGTGTGTGTGTGTAGATTTTTTCTATGGCAAACGATAACAGCTGCAAATTCAAACAGAATCAAATAATTTTTTGCATACAGACCTGATTTGTAAAGTACTCAAGACCTGTTGTTTTTGGTGAAGATCGGTTAAGGGGAAGGGGTAGTTTACCTGCAACAGTTTTTTTAATCAAGGGTAATTTTTTTCTATGGCAAACGATAACAACCGCAAATTCAAACAGAATCTACTATTCTTTTGCATACAGCCCTGAATTGTAGAGTTCTCAAGACCTGTTGTTTTTGGTGAAGTTCGGTTATGGGAAAGGGGTAGTTTACCTGCAATGTTTTATGTATTAAAAAGGGTATTTTCTATGGCAAACGATAACAGCCGCAAATTCAAACAGAATCAAATGATTATTTGCATACAGCCCTAAATTGTAGAGTCCTCAAGACCTATTGTTATTAATGAAGATCGGTTAAGGGAAAGGGGTAGTTTACCTGCAAAGTTTTATGTTTTAACAAGGGTAATTTTTTCTATGACAAACGATAACTGACGTAAATTAAAACAGAATCAACTACTCTTTTGCATACCTTTTTGAATTATACAGCACTCAAGGTCTGTTGATTTTGTTGAAGATCGGTTAAGGGAATGGGGTAGTTTACCTGCAACATTTTAACTAGGGTATTTTCTATGGCAAACGATAACAGCCGCAAATTCAAACAGAATCAAATAATGTTTTGCATACCTTTTTGAATTAAAGAGAACTCAAGGTCTGTTGATTTTGTTGAAGATCGGTTAAGGGAAAGGGGTAGTTTACCAGCAACATTTTATGTTTTAACAAGGGTAATTTTTTATATGACAAACAATAACTGCCGTAAATTCAAACAGAGTGAACTACGTTTTTGCATACTTTCCTGAATTGTAGAGAACTCAAGGCCTACTGATTTTGGTGAAGACCGGTTAAGGGAAAGGGGTAGTTTACCTGCAACATTTTATGTTGTAACAAGAGAAATGTTTCCATGACGAATGATAACTGCCGCACATTCAAACAGTATCAAATATTTTTTTGCATGCATCCCTGCATTGTAGAGGACTGAAGGTCTATTGATTTTGGTGAAGATCGGTTAAGAGATAGGGGTACTTTACCTGCAACGTTTTATGTTTTAACAAGAGTAAAGTACTTAATTTTGATAAATAAAGTATCCTGATAAGAAGCTCATAATAATCCACTGTAGAAACATAGATGAAATATCTATAAATTATGAGGTTTGGTGTACGGGGTGGGGGTAACTTTCTACAAATGAAAATTATAGTTGAAGGGAGAGGGGAGAATTTTGTATATGTGTACTACGTTGTCGGCAACAAAGAAGTAGTTCTTTGTTAAAATTCCTTCCCGGGCTGTTTAGCTTTATTCCAATGTTTTCTGAAAAACCAGACTTTTCGGCAGTGCCATTGACTGCCATCATCAGTGAAAATCGAGTGCGAAAACGTGAAGTGGTATACGTTAGTGACCACAGTACTGTGGTTAAGGCTGAAGCAATAAGTAGAAAGAAGTAGTTTCTGTGGAAATATTTGAGGAGTGTAAATGGAAAAGGGTGAAAGTGCCATAAAATCAAAAAACGAGATTTTTATTGGAAAAGGCTATAAATGCCAGCGCCAATAATATAAGGTTGAAAGTGCCAGAAGCAGCCGCTTTTAGTTCGTATGATGACTGGAAGATAGCGCAGTGTTGTATGTGCCTGTAAATGGAAGTAGGAAAGGATGGAAGTGCCAACGCCATGATGAATGTTACAGTTAGCGTCTGTTTCTTGTCGCGTCAGTGTTTTGTTTTACATCACGTGTGTTAAATGCTCAGTATTTTTACTGTTATTTATTTTCAATTGTTAGTTATTTAGTTTCTGCGTATTATTTTAACTATTTAATACAGTTATATATTTACCAACTATGGACAACCATACTAGTAAATCTCGTCTTACTAAAGATCGTCGTTCAGCTCGGCAGCAAGGTAAACCCTATCAAACTGTTTCAGGCAAGAATGTTCCTGGAAAGAAACCGCCATCGAAAAACGCCGTCTGTAAGTGTACCTACAAATGCAAGGATTTAAGCGCCGAACTATAACGTCTCTCCTGTTAAGACATTATAACATAGGGAACCAGTTTAATTGTTTGCTGTTAATTAAACTAGCTGCCGTAGTTAGTAAAAATTACTTACCAACAAATTATGACAATGTATGTATCAGGAATTTGTCCAAGGTTACATAAATTTATTCACTCTCTGGATATTAGCGAAAACATCTCTTTATTATTGTATTTTAACTACGGATATAAACATAATAACTTTAATGGTCATCTTTTTGTTTTTACTTTACTTTTAAGGAAAATTCTTATAGATTCTGAATTCAATACTCTTTAAATTTTTACTCTTAGTATCTCAAAATCATACAGCTGTGTATTACTTTTATTACCACGGATCCGGGTTCTAACTTTGTAATATTCTAACATACTTTAACGTCATCCAATCTATTTGAAGAATAGTCTGATGTAATTTCAGATTAACTTTACCTTTAAACATCATCAGGTTATTACTATAGCATACAAAAATTACAAACATTAATATGCTAATATTTATGTGATCTAAAAAGTCTACAAGAAACTTTACTGTTCTTTTTGTTGCGGTTGTTAAAAACAATGTATGCACAGAAGTTATGGTTTAGTGTCACCTGAATATAACGTGAGTCTGCGGCTGGTGGTCGAGATGATCCTCTTCAGTAGGTCTTCTTGGGTGTAGTTCGTTGTCCATCTGGATCCTCCATTTAGTTTGTTGTTTCTGAATTGTGGTCTAGGTCATGACGCTGGGATTCTGCTACTTGGAGTTCGTACAGTTGTTGTAGTAACTTCTCTCCTGGTGTTGGTGTTCACTTTTCACATTTCATTATTTTTTATTTTAACAGCACTGATGTTACCTTTTACATGGTAAGGAACATATCTTACCACTTACTTTACATAAAGAGATGTGTCGGCTAAGTTTTTTATTTATTTTTTTTAATTAAGAATATTTTCTTAACGTCAGAACTACATTACTAGTTTTTTATCTTCGTTTCGCTTACGCTACATTGGATTAATTAAGTGAGAAGCACTAACTTCTAGTTATATCATTTTTCAGCGACATAAACGTAAGTTTAACTTCACGACACATTTTCGAGCTGCTTACATGTCAGAGATTCTCCGGCGACTGGTTTTATTTTAGCGGCAGGGAGTGTGGAAGCTGGCGCGGTTTACGCACTTAGAGAAAAGTAGTTCGTTCCTTTATTATTATTAAATGTCCATTAATCAACTACGATAAATTATCCTACCTTTTCTTAGTTAGGAGTTAGATATTTCCTTTATTATTATTACGTCTTTTATTTAATTATAAGGATTATTAGTTTTCGCTTAATAACATTGTACTTTGCATGTTCGTACTAGCCTTTATACACGTTGATACAGGTGTCTAGGTACAGAGGGGGTGGATTATACTCTCACTTGTTATAAGAACAAAAAAAATTAATTTGTGCTATTTAAATAATCTTTAAATCGTCACAGAACATAAGGAAATGTTATTTCTTGATCTGCACAAACTTGATGAAAAACAGCAAGGGACGTACTTATTGAATAGAATACACATGCAAAATATTTCCCGGCGTCGACATGGTCATTATAATGAACCCAGTGAAAGCCGACGCCAGTGTACGTTTTCTTATGTAGTTCCAGATGGAAGCAGAAAAAATGTCCATGTCTGTGCTCAAACATTTAAAAATATTTTTGGACTCACGCCAAAGAAACTACAAGTTTTGCAATCAAAGAAAAAAGAAGGATGCTTTGTATATGAAGATATGCGGGGCTTAAACCCAAACTCCAATGAGCATAAACGCAAGTTTACAGACAATGATCGGAACTTAGTGAGGGCTCATGTCAACTCATTTCCCCGGCACGAAAGTCACTATTGACGTCATCGTAGCTCCAGGGAGTATTTGACTCCAGATTTAAACAAGCACCGTCTATTTCAAACATTTAAAGAAAAATATCCTGATTCTGCTATCACTTATCGATACTACAGTAGAGTATTCGATGAAGACTTCCCTAAGCTAAAATTTCAACGACCTACAGTTGACTCTTGCAAAAAGTGTGATCTCTTTAAAGCAAAAATTTCCTCCGCTACAACTGAACAAGAGAAGTCTATCGCTACCCGGGACATGGAACATCACCACAGGAAGTCAGAGAAAGCTCAAAAATGTATGACTGAGGATCTTAAATCCTCACAGCTCCCTACAAGCTCTTTTACTTCATTTTGTATGGATCTCCAACAAGCAATGTTCGTGCCTATGTTAACACATAGTACAATGTTCTACTCGCGTCAACTGTCAACATACAATCTGGGAGTTCATATTGGTGACACTGGGTCAAGTTTTATGTGTATGTGGCATGAGGGGATAGGGGGCCGAGGTGGAAACGAGATCGCATCTTGTTTCTTCAGAGTTGTAACATCAGGCCGCATAACTAAAGACAGGCTCGTCATTTGGTGTGATAATTGTGCTTCGCAAAACAAAAATAAAATTCTCCTCATGGCTATCATTTATTTGGTGTATAAAGGATACTTTAAATCAATTGATATTAAGTTTTTTGTTAGTGGCCACAGTTTCATGGACTGTGATCGTGATTTCGGTGTTATCGAAAAGCGTCGGAGAAAGTGTAAGGCTATTGTTCCTCAAGACCTGATGGAAGTTGCTAGTTCTGCCAGTGTAAACAACCCATTTCAGGTTGTTCCAATGAAAACAGAGGACTTCATCGACTTCGCCAAGCTTGCAGCACAGTTCATTAATACGCAGAATCTTCAAATAAGCAAGGCTTCTCATATTCGGGTATCACACAAGAAGCCTTACATTGAAAAAACAGCAACATCATTTGGTATCCCTGGAGAGTTTCCATTCTGGACGAAAACTAATGTTTTGAAGAAACAGAAGGACATGGGCTCACTTCCTGCAGTAGAAGACCTGCCAAAAATTAATTTTACCATGAAAATTAGCAAGGAGAAGAAAAAGGACCTACTTTCCATGATTGACTACCTTGAGAATCCAGTTCACAAGCAATTCTATGAAGACTTTTTGCTGCAAGCAAGTGAAGGTTGCGAGTCTGATCAAGAGTAAAAGATAAGATTTTTTATATTTTTTTTTATGGTTTCAATTAATTTGTAAATGTTAAAATATTTTCTGTGTATTTGAACAAAATATTGGGCAATGAAAGGACTAAAGTTACAACGTTTTGAACTTTTTCTTGGATGGTTTCAATTTAGATTGTTTATTTTTGGTGTTTTTAAATAAATAAAGTGAAAGAAGCATAAGTTACAGCGTTTATTACTTTAACACCTTGGACTTTCATCCTTTTCTTCAAAACTAGATGGCACATTCACCATTCTTCAGTTTATCAAGGGCCATACTTCCACCTTTACCCAGGTAAGTCATTTAGATTATTGATAAAAAGTAAAATTAAAAAAAAATATCTATTAGGTTCAAAACTAAATTTAGTGTTATTTTTGAAATATCGTATAACCATTATTGAGACTACTATACACATTTCATCGATTACTGAACAATTTACATTTTGGCACATACACCATTTTCCATTTACACTCCTCATTTCATTTCGAATATGATTTTAAATATAAATCTTAGAACATGGAAGTCATGTATGGTTCTCCATACCGATATTTTTTCAAATATGATTTTGATTACATATTGTTCAGTAATGTGTCAATTATGTGAATGTATTAATTGAGCCTAATGTACTCATAAATCCAGCTACAAGTTTATATATCAAAGTACACATCAGACCAACTAAATGAAAGTCATTTTATTATGGCTGATTTTTATAGATTTATTCAGTTATTGCAGGCTTGATTTATTTGCATTTTTTGTTAGATAAAATCATTTCATGAAAACTAATATTGTGTGTGTGTGTGTGTGTGTGTGTGTGTGTGTGTGTGTGTGTGTGTGTGTGTGTGTGTGTGTGTGTGTGTGTGTGTGTGTGTGTGTGTGTGTGTGTGTGTGTGTGTGTGTGTGTGTGTGTGTGTGTGTGTGTGAATACAATATGTGTGATTGTAAATGTTGGCGTTTATAGAATTCCATCAAAGAAATAACTTTTCTCAGTACATTCAATAAAGAAGCAAAGTAAATTAGACTTCACGTAAACATGTATAATAAAAAACAATGAAAATTAATACAGAATGAGAAATTGGAACATTTACAGAAAGTAAGAAACAAAAGTGCATAGGAATTGTGTTAGTTGGGGAAACATATTGTTATGACGGTCTACTTGATCGTCGTAGGTACAGTGGAAAACAACAAAATACGAGACACCAATTAAGTCACTAATTACCAGCTTTAATTTCCACAGTTAACAGTTCGTAATTAACAACACAGTCTCTTCAACAAATCAAATAAAAATTATTCACACCCAATAAAATGTCCACTAAAATTAAACACAATTGTATTACAATTACCGTCCGATTATAAAACACTACACTATAAAAAACTAATAACCACTTGAACGCGCACAGTAATTTCGCCCGACCATAACTCTCGAACCGCGCTGTCAATATATCACACTAATACTGAAACTTAAGGCCGCTGCCGCCATGTATTTATAGCCGCCGAAAATCTAGACGATTCCTAATTGCATCTTAGCGTCCGTATGAACTACATAATTAACTGTGGCCTTGACACAGTCTGCACGGCTGGAGGCATCGAGAAGACTCTCGCAAATGTGTCTACAAGCACGTATGCCACACACGTTCATCGAGATTCTTCTGGCACATTCGACAAACACGTAGATTGTTCTGTGATGTCATAACACTGCCCCCTCCTTAAGCCTGTTCATCCCGAACTGACAAACCGTCTCTGAAGTAATACTCGACCAGGCGATCTAGGTGGACATCCTTGCGAAAGATAATTCTCCTGTTCTTCGAATTCAGACTCATGAGATCCGAGCATCACGTTCCCAGGAATGTGAGTCTTCCACTCAACCACTAGTTTTGCTGGAATCACTCCCGTTGCGTCATGTACTGATGACCTAAACACCACTGGCTGATCCAAGTTTGCTTGGTTCTCATCAACTACCTCTTGCATAACCTCATCTTCAGCTACTTTGCCCTCTGGCACTTCTGTCAGCTCAGGAACAAGCAAGAGTTTTGTCTTGACACCCATAGTTGGCTTTCCAATCACTTCTTTTGTCTTTACACTTATTTATATTTCCTCTGCTAGTTCTTCCTCCATTTCCGCTTCCAATAGGGAGGGTTCCTCTTGACCAGACCTGTTGACTTTTTCTGTGACTAATACCACTCGCTTAATCGAGTGGTTGGTAGACCCTGTCATTTTAGCCATGCAAAGCTTTATCTTCTCTTGGCCAACCTTCAGGACATTCTCAAGTCCACAACGAATCCGTAGGCATTCATAATGTCCGTGCCAAGAATCACTTCATCAACAATGTCTGCAACGAGCATTTGGTGGCTAAACTCGAGAAGACCCAGGCGTACACGTACGTCTACCTTTCCTAGCACCTTAGCGGGGCTTCCAGTCACAGTCTGTATTGTACAAGAGCTAATTAGAGGCTGGCAGTTGCTGACTAAGTCAGGGCGCACAATGGACACTGTTGCGCCCGTGTCAACTGTAAATGATGTTGGTTTACCTTCCGCACATCCATTAACGATCAAGTTTCCACTGGTCTTATGTAGTGTGGAAACTGTGTGCTGTTCTGGGGCTTTACTTCTCCAATTGGTGCAATCACTCTCTTCTCTCGGTATCTTCTTCTCCCAACAGTCTACCTGTAGGTGACCACGTTTTCCCCAGTTGTAATATTTCGGTCTTCTGTCTTTTTCAAATCGCTGCGACTCTTTTGAACTTTTGAATTGTTTGTCCGACAACATTGTTTTTCTGCAGCCATCGTAACGGTATTGGGATACAGGGATCTTCTGACTCCAATGTGATGGCACAAACCCATTAATGTAGTGGGATGCTGACTTGGCAGTTTCAAACTCTAGGGCGTGAACAAGAGCTTCTGAGCTATTTCGGTGTCTTGCCATTCATAACACTTGCTGTAGTTCATTATCTCTGACACCGGCAGTAAATGTCTGCATCGCAAAACTCGTTGAAAATCTTCTGGCACTTCAGGATAGGCCAGTCTAATTAGTCTGTCAATACTTGCTTCAAACTCTTGAAGGCTCTCCCCTGAATGCTGTTGCCTTGCTCTCAACTGGGTGCAGTACACATTTCACAAATGTTTATCACCATACCGTAATTCGAGAGCTTTTATCAACTCGGCATAGATGTTCTGGCTGTCAGGTGGGACTTTCTGTAGTAGTTCTGCCGCGGGTCCTTTTAATGCGAGAATGAGTTAGACTGCCTTGTCTTTCTCTGTCCAGTTATTTGCGCATGCAGCAGCTTCAAATTAGCATAAATACGTCGCCCAGTGCATGCTTCGATCAAAGATTGGGGCCTTGACATGAACTGTCCCAACCGCAGGCGAGGTGACCTTCTCTATTGACTTATTTTCTGTGTCTTTCACAGTCTTTATCATTGGTACAGTGTGTTCACAAAGTTGTTTTGGTTGTAACTTCAGGCACTGCTCGACTTCATTTTTAATCTGCTCTTTTATATTTGTAATCGAGTCTTCTATTTTTGTTGACATAGCTTTTTCCACACTCATGACTGACTTTTCTACTTCAGCTATTTTATTAGACATCGATTCTTCAACACTCGAGACAGATTTTTCTACTTCAGCTACTTTTAATGTCATTGATTCTTGTACCTCCAATATTTTAGTAACTTGTTTATTAAGCTCACCTCGTAGGAGACCCAACTCTGCAGCGGTTTGTTCTTGTGTCTGCTTTTGCTCCTGTATTAACTCCTTGATGTCTTCTGTTTCACGCTTCCATTCTTCTTTTTGTCTTTCTTCTGTTTCAAGTATTAGTGCTTTCTGACATACCTCTGCTTCTTCTCTTTCTTGTCTTTGTTCTTCTTTTTGTCGTCTTTCTGCTTCTTCCTGTGTCTGCCGCAGCAGTGTTTGTAAAGCTTCCATCATCTGACTGGCGTCCATATTTACTGATTAATTACGAATTACACTCATCTTATACAAAGTGTCCACTGTTCCCACTGTTAACCGTTTTATCCCAGTTCTGACACCACTGTTACGACGGTCTACTCGATCGTCGTAGGTACAGTGGAAACAAAATAAGTACAAGACACCAATTAAGTCACTAATTACCAGCTTTAATTTCCACAGTTAACAGTTCGTAATTAACAACACAGTCTCTACAACAAATCAAATAAAAATTGTTCACACGCAATAAAATGTCCACTAAAATTAAACACAATTGTATTACAATTACCGTCCGATTATAAAACGCAACACTTAACTAATAACCACTTGAACGCGCACAGTAATTTCGCCCGACCATAACTCTCGAACCGCGCTGTCAATATATCGCACTAATACTGAAACTTAAGGCCGCTGCCGCCATGGATTTATAGCCGCCAAAAATCTAGACGATTCCTAATTGCATCTTAGCGTCCGTATGAACTACGTAATTAACTGTGGCCTTGACACAGTCCGCACGGCTGGCGGCATTGAGAAGACTCTCGCAAATGCGTCTACAAGCACATACGCCACACACGTTTCATCGAGATTCGTCTGGCACATTCGACAAACACGTAGATTGTTCTGTGATGTCGTAACAATATTAAATAACTCTCTGGAAAGAGAAGCTGTCAAATAAACATATTTTATATTTTAAAGAAAAATCGGGCATCTAGTGTAGGTAGAGGAAATGAGAAATATGTTAGTCAACAGAGTGTAATGTTATACATATTCATGTGAACACTAGGAAAAAGGATTGTTCAGGACATTCGAGTATTTTAAATAAGCATCTACAGAAAATTAAGATAAATTGAAGAAACCATACAAACAAAAAATTATAAAAAGAGACTAACCAAGACCTAGTGATAAGAACCATAAATAGAAAACCTGTAGGAAAACTGAAGAAAACATAACAAAACAAACTGTGGAATACCAGCCAACCAACAAAAGGGAACAGGGTGAGCCAGCAGAGACGCAGAAAAGCATACATACAGATTGGTTTTAATTTTCAGGGCTGTTAGGCTGTGGTGTAAGTTCACTAAAAACATGGTTGTTGTGATCATTATTTTTGTATTATGTAAAATAACAATGGTCAATAAATGTCTAAAACTTACACAAACAAACAACACTAAACAAAATACCAGACATTTTGACCCATGATGGCCTTCTCAGTGGCATACGAAAAAGGTTTCAAGTCCCGTGAAAGATTGAGGAATGTAGTGTGGGTAATGATATGTAACTAATAATTATTTACACAAGAGGTAACTAATAATTAATTCCCAAATAAACACAAGAGGTACGATCCTAAACAAAAGTATATAGCTTTTAGCATATGCAGACAATATTGATCTAATTGCCAGGACAAAACGAGATCTCATTAGTGCCTTTACAGCATTAGAGGAGGCCTCAAATAAAATTAGACTGCAGATAAACTTGGAGAAAACAAAATATATGTAAGCTGCCAACAAACTACCATTAAACCCGACCCTCTAAAACCTGGAAATAAGGACACAAAATATAGAGGCAGTAAAAGAATTCATATCTTGGCTCCCAGATAAACAGCGCTAACAACATCAACACTGAAATAAGGAGAATATATCTCGCAAATAAAACATTATGGATTAAAAAAGCACCTGACATCTAGCTTCATCTCAAGAAGCACGAAATGCAAAATCTACAAAACACTTATGAGGCCAGTGCTGACATATGCTTCAGAAACCTGGACAATGACAAAAAATACCGAGAGACTTCTAGGTTGCTGTGAAAGACTGATTCTAAGAACAATATTTAGAGGGGTACAAGAAAATGGAATGTGGCGCAGGCACTATAATTATGAACTTTACCATCTGTACAAAGAACTGGACGTTGTCAGGATAATCAAAATACACAGGCTAAGGTGGGTTGGATACATAGATAGAATGGAGGAAGGACAGCCTGCGAAACACATTATCTACCAGAAACCAGTGGGTAGTAGAAAAAGGGAAAGACCCCGAAGTAGATTCAAAGACCAGATAGAGGAGGACCTCGGAAAGCTGAACAAAAGAAACTGGAAAGCCAGGGCATGCAATAAGGAGGAATGGAATCGACTCTTGGAGCAGGCCAAGACCCACCAAGGGTTGTAGAGCCATGGTTGATGATTGAATAATTATTTGCATTAAAACTTCTGAAGACGAAGATTGGATCTGTGAAACGTGTGTCAGGTGTACATATAGGCCTAAACTGATAAAAAGTAAAAATACACTTCAGAAGTATTCTATTATTGGAGATGTATATTCTATTGTGTGTTTACATTTTGTATCACTGAGGGAGTATATGAATTCTACAGAGAGGCTGCTCAATATTATGCCAGGTACTCTGTTCTACAAGCTGAGTCAGCTGCGGTCTGAAAAACATACCTTCATTATTTATATGGTCCACTGAGAACTCAAACCCTGGACCTCCTCATTAGTAGCAAGATGATATACCCACTGATCTACTAAGTCTCCACCCCCCCCCCAATGTATGTGCCACAAAATTTCATTGTTTAGAATTGTGAAATATACATATATAAGCCATTAAGTTTTCTCATTTGTTGTTTTTCCATTTTAGTTGGGGACTGAACAACCTTGTAATCATTAAGTGGGATATGTAGTGTGTGTATGTATTTAGTTCTGATTTCAGTGGGTGAAATTGAAATCACCTGTAATAACTGGCACTGTGATGAGGTGAACAGTTTTTACAAACTGACGATTGGCTTCGACTTTGATTACAACATACAGCCCAGTCAGCCTTATCATACTGATGCTAATGTGGTCGTTTGTGTGCTATGTACATACGGTATAGCTGCGTCCCCATATTGGTGCCAAATGTGTGTGTGTGTGTGTGTGCGTGCGTGCGTGCGTGATGGGGGGAATGTATAAGTAGGCAATTCATATTGATTGGTAAAAAAATGTTAGCTGAGATAGCCTGTAAGGTTGTATAGTAACATGAAAATGGCTTCACATTCAACCAAAACGTTTCATTAAGATCTGATCAGTGATTTAATATGTTATGATTACAGTTTAAATTGATTAATTTGTTAAAAAATTATATAAATCTAAGTTAGAATTAACTTTGACACTGAGAATTCACATGATTTGTGTTTCCACGGGGTCATAAGTCAAGAAACTGCTAGTTTACCTGGACAAAGACAAAGGTTCAAACCGTGGAGATAGTTCAGTTTAGACTAGAGGAGTCGTGACATAGGTAACCTTGTAAAGGGAAGTGTGGACGAAGTAGACTGTGCCCTGAGATCTGGTTCAGTTAACAGTGTAATACCGGTTCTGGTTCAGTCTAATACTAGGTTCATCAGTATTCTCCAAGAATGCTGCTGTGATGCGTTTCTGTAATACAAATGACTAAAATGTGATCCAACCTGCTACAAGACCGTGCTATTACTTGTTTGTCGTTCTAAGTGGACTGTAGTTAGCACTCTTCACTTGAACTTTGTTCAGGAGATAAAAAACGCTGTTCTGTATTATGAAGTAGAGGTGAAGTATCTTTATTTTCAGTAAGGTGAATGTTGTTTTATCTAGTGTATTGTGCTTGAAAAGCTTATCTGAGTGTCATTTGATGATGGCTTCTGTAAGAGCAAGAATTTATAAGAGGTACGATTGTTTATGTAACTAGTGTTTAATGTTTTCCCCTAGTTCAGATAACACAAGCAGAGGTTATAAATGAATATTGTTCGAGTTGCTTAGAAGTGCTCGGTATCTATGTATAACAATTTTATATCTGTAATGAAGTTCTTTTTTTTGTGTGGACATCTTGAGAATACAATTTTCTCTCTTTACCGCTTGTTCCGTGTATGTAACATGACCAGCTGGCTAATAGTATTTGTGGAGTAATAAATTTTCCACATTATGATAGGACAAAGTACAAAACGTATGTTTATTTCATCATTTAAAAGGCTCGATTCAAATAAGTGCTTTAAATTGACTTTTGGACTAAATTATTAGATTTACATGTCAGACACGTTAAAAAAATAAAGTATCATTTGTATGTGTTGGGGGCGGGGTGATAATATTATTTATGATATAACGTCCATCTTACATTAAACCATGGCCTTGATTATCAGAATGCCTATGCTGGCAATCTAGAACAATCAGTGTAAGTAAAAGTTTGCAGACAAGTGACAAAAAAGGTTGTTGTTATGTCGTTTCTTATTGGTAGCCTGGACTCCAATCCGTCAGCCTTCTGGTGTTCCAAATGTTCACTACCCATCTTGTAGTTGTTTCACGATACAGTGTGCGTTCTTCAGAGGAGTAGATGGGTTGACATGGGTATCAAGGCATTTGTATCTGGTATTGAGACAAACTGAAGCAATATAATATCTCCTAGTTTTATTTTTGTTTTTCTCCCAAGTTACTATATTTTTATAGCAGTATAACTATATTTTTCTGTTTTGTCACTGATGCTGCTCCTGGTAACTGATATTGTTTTCTCGACATTTTTTAAGTGTGGTTTTCACAGTGTTGACCATAGTTATACTTCTGGTTTGGTGAATAGAGCTACCCTTCTTTGCTAGATTATCTGCTGTCTCATTCTCTGATATTACCATACGTGAAGGGAGCTATTGGAGAATGATGTTTTATTGAGGTTTTGTAGAGTTTCTATCAAACTGTCCCTGACAGTTGGGGTTGTGTGTGTCTGAAACCTCTGATGGTAGGTGTGGCATATGAAGTTACATCTTGTATTAATGCGTTGGAATCAGTCATTATAACAATATTTCGATAGTTGTGGGGATAATTTAATGTGGCCGGAATGGCCCATGATATGGCTTCGATGTCTGCGCCAAAATTTGTTCTGGTCAGGAAGATGTGTCCCACTCCATTGTTGTCTCTCTCATCCTTTGATCCGTCTGTGTAAATTCCAGCTAGTGACGAAAAAAGTTTCTTGGAAATTTTCAACGTGTAACCCTGGGTGCACCATAAAATGAGGTTCGTTTTCAGGTCCAGATAGGCTCTATCTGTGACTGCGTCTTTTGTAGTTGATACCCAGGACTTGCTCTCATACATTAACACTGCCTTGTAAATTTTCAGTTGTATTTCATTGAAGCCTTTCCATCCTAAGTGTGCTGTACATGGTTTGAAATTGATTGAGTTTGTTAGTCAGCTCTGTTGAAGTTGAAGTAATTAAAACCTCACCTCCCAGGTAATTAAAATGTTATGATTGTTCCATTGAGCTGTCATTAATTGAAATTCTTGTTTGTACCAGAAAGGTATTCTTTAAAAACCTTCTAAGCAGTGGGTAACTACTATCAGGTAAACCCTCTTAACTGGACTGCCTCCGTTCAGTGGCATATGCAGAAATCAATCTGGGGGGGGGGGGCTTGAACCTTAGCAGTCTGTATATTAGCCTACTCTTCTACAACTTATAGTATAAGATAGAGTACATACACCAGTTAATGGTTACAATTTATTAGTAGGCATATTATTTTCAGTAGGTTTCACATTTTCTTTATTAAAAATGTATTATTTGTGATTGGGGGACTTGTGTCTCATTCTATTTTTTAATCAGTAATTTTAAAAACATTACTTTTTCTTTCAAAAACTAAATATTCTTTAATTGATTTTTTGTGTCCATTGTAATATTTAACAATAGATTCATTTTACTTCAATTAGACTATAATATTTTGTTCTTCGTATTGTTTAAATTAGCAGCCATCCTTACTATTTCTTTTATGAATTTGCTAACTGCTATAATTTTTTATTGTTCGACTAAGCTTTTCGTCATTACTGACATCTTCAGGTCTTAAACAACGTCTATCAACTGTACGTTGTAGGCTTTTATACTTTAGGCCCCTCCCCTTGTCATCGCCCCTCCTATTGGTTCTAGCTGCTACCGCTTTCACGGGAACTTTGTCTACCTTTTTCCGTTAGGCATTTTTCTAACGTCCGTCAAATTGTTTTAAGAATCTCCCGTTAATTTCTTCATTCTTGACTTATAATTTTTTTGTAACCTTTTACATTTCGTCATTTTTTAGTGTGTTATTCTTATTATTTTAATTTATTTTTGTTTATTGTTTAATATATAATAAAATATTTCTTCATTTGTAAAATCCACTTTTATATTCATTAATTTATTTTTATCTTCTTTTTTAATTTTAAGTATTTCTAGTTCTTCTATTAATTTTCTTTTTTGCGGATTGTTTTCTATTTTGATTATTTCCATATTTTCATTGGGATTTATGAACTTATGGCCTGATTCGTTGAAATGTCTAGCATATAGTGAGTTCGTTACTCTAACCCCTTCTCCTTTTGCATGTTCATTCATTCTAATTTTAAATTTTCTTCCAGTTTCGCCCAGATATATCTTATTACTTTCCCCACATTTTAATTTGTATACGCCGCTTTTTTCTGTTAATGGAATTTCTTCTGTTTTATCATTTTTTATATATTCGAATACATTTTTCGTTTTCTTTATTCCTATCTGTATTTCATATTTTTCGAAACATTTTTGTTTGATATCCTATGTATGTTATTGCTCCTTTATATTTCTTTTCTTCATTTGTTTTTTCTTTTTTGTTATTTTCTATTTCTTTATTTTCCTCTATTTTCTTAACTATTCTATTAATTATTTTAGGGTTGTAATTATTATTTTTTGCTATTTGTTGTATTTTCTTTAATTCTTTTTGTTTGAGTTCTTCATTTTCTAGATAATTTATAGCTCTATAGCAAAATGAATTTAATGCTGCCATTTTATAATTGACTGGATGATATGATTCTTGTGGAATTATTACATCTGAGTATGTTTCTTTCCTATATATATCGAATTTGAGTTTGTTATCTTCAATTTTTATATTGATATCCAGGAAATTAATTTCTAATCCTCCAATTTCTTCTTGAAATTTTATTGTTTTTTCTATGTTATTTAGTTGTTCCGTAAATTTTTTAAATTCATTTACTTCACCTTCCCAAACTATTAGTATGTCATCTACATACCTGATCCATTTTTTAATTCTTCTTTCTTTATCTATATCTTTTAAAATTTTAATTTCAAAGCTATTCATGAATATCTCTGCCATTAATGGTGAAAGCGGTGATCCCATTGGTAATCCATTATCTTGTATGTAAAATTTGTTTTGTTAAATCTGAAGTAATTCTGGCTTAGGCATAATTCTAATCCTTCTATTATTTCGTTTTTCCATTCTATATTACTTAATTTGTTTTTCTTTATTATTTCTACTGTTTTTGCTATTGGTATGTTGGTGTACATATCTTTTATATCTAATGACATTAATTTTGTCTTATTTGTTATGGTAATTTCTTTGAATCTTTCTATTACCTTTTTACTATTTTCTATGCTGTGGATTTCTTCTTTTTCATATGCCATTTTGATTCTTTTACTTATTTCTTTTGATATTTTGTATGTTGGCGAATTTATAAATGATACTATAGGTCTTAATGGCATTTCTTTTTTATGTAACTTAATTTGACATCTAAATTTTGGAGCTTCAGGATTATGTTCTATTTTTTATTTCTTTTGCCATTCTGTTAAATATGTTGTCTTTTTTATCAATTTCTTTGTTTGTGCTTGAAATTTACTTGTGTAATCATATTTTATTTCTTTATATGGTCCTTTTTGTATAAATTGTTCTGCTTTTTCGATATAATTTCTTTTGTTCATTACCACTGCTGTATTACCTTTATCGGCTTTTATAACTATCAAATTGTTCTCCGTGATTTTCTTTTTTAATTCTCTTATATTTCTTTTTATTTGTTTCGTTTTTATTTCTTACATTTTTGTTTTTCTTACATATTTTTTCTACTATTTCTTTTACTTCACTTCTTAATTGTTTTTTAGTTTCTTCATTTTTTATTTTATCGATTATTTCTTCACATTCTATTAATGTATTTTCTTTATCTATGTTTGTTTTTGTTGTATATTTTAAACTTTTCCCTAATAATTTATGTTCATTTTCTGTAAACTTTGTTTCTGTTAAATTTAATACTTTTTCAGCAAATTTTATTTCTTTATCTTTTTCTTTATTTTTATTTCTTGTTCCTTCTATTAATTCCTTGAGTTTCTTATTTAATCTCTCTTCCATTTTTCTTGTTTTCTTTCCTATGTATTTTTCACCTTTCTTTGTATTAAATAGGAAGGATGGCTGCTAATTTAAACAATACGAAGAATAAAACATGCGAATTGCAAGCAGATAAATATAAAAATGTAAGGGAATTTTTTAAGTATTTAAAAATTAAAGCAAAATTGAAAAAAACGCTAGGGAAAATTTGGTTTAATAAACAGTGTTTAATTAATAAAATAACTCCAAAATACGCAAAAATTAAAATTAATAACAAAAGCAAAGTAGCAAACCAAGTGAAAAACATGGCGGAAAAAATATGGATAAAACTTGAAATTAAGAACTTATACAGTAAAATAAATAAATATAACAAAGAAATGTATCAATTACATCAAAAATTATATACAAGTTACAATTATATAGAAATAAAAGAAATGAGAAAAGAGTTTGGTGAAAAATATATAGAAAAGAAAACAAGAAAAATGGAAGAGAGATTAAATAAGAAACTCAAGGAATTAATAGAAGGAACAAGAAATAAAAATAAAGAAAAAGATAAAGAAATAAAATTTGCTGAAAAAGTATTAAATTTAACAGAAACAAAGTTTACAGAAAATGAAAATAAATTATTAGGGAAAAGTTTAAAATATACAACAAAAACAAACATAGATAAAGAAAATACATTAATAGAATGTGAAGAAATAATCGATAAAATAAAAAATGAAGAAACTAAAAAACAATTAAGAAGTGAAGTAAAAGAAACAGTAGAAAAAATATGTAAGAAAAACAAAAATGTAAGAAATAAAAACGAAACACAAATAAAAAGAAATATAAGAGAATTAAAAAAGAAAATCACGGAGAACAATTTGATAGTTATAAAAGCCGATAAAGGTAATACAGCAGTGGTAATGAACAAAAGAAATTATATTGAAAAAGCAGAACAATTTATACAAAAAGGACCATATAAAGAAATAAAATATGATTACACAAGTAAATTTCAAGCACAAACAAAGAAATTGATAAAAAAGATAACATATTTAACAGAATGGCAAAAGAAACAAAAAATAGAACATAATCCTGAAGCTCCAAAATTTAGATGTCAAATTAAGTTACATAACAAAGAAATGCCATTAAGACCTATAGTATCATTTATAAATTCGCCAACATACAAAATATCAAAAGAAATAAGTAAAAGAATCAAAATGGCATATGAAAAAGAAGAAATCCACAGCATAGAAAATAGTAAAAAGGTAATAGAAAGATTCAAAGAAATTACCATAACAAATAAGACAAAATTAATGTCATTAGATATAAAAGATATGTACACCAACATACCAATAGCAAAAACAGTAGAAATAATAAAGAAAAACAAATTAAGTAATATAGAATGGAAAAACGAAATAATAGAAGGATTAGAATTATACCTAAGCCAGAATTACTTCAGATTTAATAACAAATTTTACATACAAGATAATGGATTACCAATGGGATCACCGCTTTCACCATTAATGGCAGAGATATTCATGAATAGCTTTGAAATTAAAATTTTAAAAGATATAGATAAAGAAAGAAGAATTAAAAAATGGATCAGGTATGTAGATGACATACTAATAGTTTGGGAAGGTGAAGTAAATGAATTTAAAAAATTTACGGAACAACTAAATAACATAGAAAAAACAATAAAATTTCAAGAAGAAATTGGAGGATTAGAAATTAATTTCCTGGATATCAATATAAAAATTGAAGATAACAAACTCAAATTCGATATATATAGGAAAGAAACATACTCAGATTTAATAATTCCACAAGAATCATATCATCCAGTCAATTATAAAATGGCAGCATTAAATTCATTTTGCTATAGAGCTATAAATTATCTAGAAAATGAAGAACTCAAACAAAAAGAATTAAAGAAAATACAACAAATAGCAAAAAATAATAATTACAACCCTAAAATAATTAATAGAATAGTTAAGAAAATAGAGGAAAATAAAGAAATAGAAAATAACAAAAAAGAAAAAACAAATGAAGAAAAGAAATATAAAGGAGCAATAACATACATAGGATATCAAACAAAAATGTTTCGAAAAATATGAAATACAGATAGGAATAAAGAAAACGAAAAATGTATTCGAATATATAAAAAATGATAAAACAGAAGAAATTCCATTAACAGAAAAAAGCGGCGTATACAAATTAAAATGTGGGGAATGTAATAAGATATATCTGGGCGAAACTGGAAGAAAATTTAAAATTAGAATGAATGAACACGCAAAAGGAGAAGGGGTTAGAGTAACGAACTCACTATATGCTAGACATTTCAACGAATCAGGCCATAAGTTCATAAATCCCAATGAAAATATGGAAATAATCAAAATAGAAAACAATCCGCAAAAAAGAAAATTAATAGAAGAACTAGAAATACTTAAAGTTAAAAAAGAAGATAAAAATAAATTAATGAATATAAAAGTGGATTTTACAAATGAAGAAATATTTTATTATATATTAAACAATAAACAAAAATAAATTAAAATAATAAGAATAACACACTAAAAAATGATGAAATGTAAAAGGTTACAAAAAAATTATAAGTCAAGAATGAAGAAATTAACTGGTGCTGGTGTGGCTTGCATATGGCTGCCCCATCAAATGAAAGCGAGAGAGAGAAAACAGGTAGCTTACTGAATGTTACACTCAGCGTAATACACCGCTCAATGAACTACATAACTGAAGTAATAATTGGTATTATAAAATACTTATTTTGTTAGTATTTATATCCCCATCCAAATCGGTCAAAATATACAATTTCTGTAATTTTAAACGAGAGCCTAAATAAATTAAGGAAGCGCATATCACATTTTTGTGGTGGGGGGGGCTTGAGCTCCCTCAGCCCCCCTGCATATGCCATTAGTATCATCCTCAGAAGCTAAAACTTAGATTTAAATAATTATAAAACAAAATATTGGCAACAAATAAATAATTATGATTAAAATCTCATAAAATTGGAAATCTTACTAACATTAGGAATAACATGTAAGAATAGAAAACAAAATAATATAAATTAAAATAAACTTTTCTTACATGTGAGTGCCGGTTGAAAGACCCTGTTCAATAAGCTTTCTGCTGCCACTCACAGGTAAGAAATGTTTATTTTATTTTACATGAAATCTCCACTGTAATTGGATAATAATTACAGTGGTTCCTAGTATTAGTAAGATTTATTGTCGTTATAAGATTTTAATGGTAATTTTTTATATTTTGCCAATACTTTGTTTTATAACTTTTTCTTGGAAGTTTTTTTTTTAGCTTTTGAGGAACACCCCACATTCTAGGGGTCAAAACATCAAGTGAAAAAATAATATATTAGAGGCAGTGTGAGTAGAGGGTCTGACAGATGGAGATAGAGACAGAGATACCTCCACCTGAGTTGTACTGTTAGAGACATTCAAGTTATATCCCCCCTCTGAATACAATATACTTTTCATATCCCTATTGCCTCACACTATTCAGTTAAAAACTGAGTCAGATGAAGTAGTAGAATTTATCTATAAATTGCGCCACCAGTCCATGACTAAAAGCAACGTTGGTCTTAAGACACGTCCTAAGGATAACTGAAAAATTTATGTTGCTGATTATTATTTACAAAGTGTGTTGTTGTTTTGAATAAAAGTTGACAAGCATAAAGGTGCTCATTTGTCAAAATAAAATGTAAATAATAATAATCTCTTATCAGATACATGTTTTTGTGAGTTATAGTTTACGAAGTTTAAAAGACATCACGGCAATGACTCAGATATAAATAAAAATGTCACACAGTAATATTTAATACACTTTCTTGGAAATTGAGGAAAAAGCTGACGCCAACACATTGCAGTAATGCTAATTAAACAGGTATTATCACCATCTCGGTACAAATTTTAACGTCATATACTGAAACATAGTATTAATTTTTTAACATTTTTGTACATTACTTGGTGATATGAAATTTTAAAATGTATAAGGCAGGACTGTTGTGCGTCTCCCACATTCTTTAATATATACTTGGAAGAAATAATAAATAATTGTTTTGATGGGGGAAGAGGAGTTAGGAAAATAGAGTGCATCAGGTTTGCAGATGAAAAGTTTGGAATGAAAAATCAATGTAAAGAAGACAAAGTTCATGGTCATATGCACAGATTGAAATAGTGAATGAGGAAATTGGACAAATGACAGTTTTTAAATATCCGTGATGTTTAGTTAGAATGGACATCCATTGTAGCAAAGAGGTAAAACGCAGAATTGCCTTAGCTAAGGGCACCCTTAATAGAAAGAAATTATTATTGTGTGGGGCACTAGACATAAAGGTGAGAAAGAGGATGTTGAAGTATTTTGTTTGCAGTGTGGTCTTATACATGGCAGAAACTTGGACATTGATGAAAGATGAGGAGTGTATCAACTCTGTAAAATTTGCCATGAATATAATTTAAAAATTTCCACAACAAAGACTAAGAGTAAAGGAAAATTTCCAGTACACTCCAAAATAGTAATAGACAATAAAATTATTGGACACATCCCACTACAGCTATCTAGGGTGCGACATAAGCTATGATTATGAAAATGATATCAGTAATTAAATAAAGAGACACCAGAGGGTGTGTGGTACAATTCATAAGACTGGGAAAAGTACGAAAAGTACAGAATTTAAATTTTATAAAGTAATGGTGGCACCAGTATTGATGTATGGGAGTGAATTATGGACACTCACCCAAAATCAGAGAAAACCAATTCAAGCTGCTGAAATTAAATTCTTAAGGAGAGTCAAAGGATGCACCCTAGGAGATCACGTAAGAAATGCAGACATAAGGCAAGAGCTGAATATATACTCAATAAACGATAAAATTAAACAAAACAAAGGGAACTGGATACAACAGATTAATAGAATGGATGTATAAATAATTAAAGAATACCAAAAAAGATAATTCAGTATAAGCCTCTTTGAGAACGAGATAGAGGCAGACCAAGAAAACTGTGGCTGTGAAGACGGAACAGGCTGCAAGCCTAATCCTTGAAGTGAAGAAGAAGAAATTCTTTGTGTTCCCCTATAAATTGGCCATTCTGAGCTAATTAGCTAAATTTTTAGCCACAATTATTTTTATATGAACACATTACTAGCCCAGCCACAAAACCTCCAATCTAGAAGGTCAGGGACTTTACGTGTTACCGTACCTTAGCTAGTCGCTTTTAGAGGGCCAGTGACTCATCCTTCTGAGGAAGGACCAGGTGGTCTCGCATTCATTGTTCTGATGTCGGTCACTCTTTAGTATTTACAGTAGTGAATATGAACCACATACTTAGTACTGTGGGTAGGTACCTACTTCATACTTCATAGGAACCACATACCTACTTCTGTGTCTTTGTAAGCCTTGAGGGACATTGTAGTATGGGATGTGCATTGAAAAGTTGGTGAAAAAAACACAGGTCTGATGCACAGAATGAAAGATCAGCACTAAAAAAAATGTTATGGATTTAATCAAATGTTTGCCCCCATCTAATCTCCACCCACCCAGCTTCCAGGTTTTATGGTCACATATGTTTTTTGCGTAGTGTGTAACGTAAAGTCAGGGGCGGATCCAGAAAGCAACTTTGGGTGGGGAAAAGTTGACTTAAGGGGAAGGAGGATTATGGAAAGTTGAACCATTAGTTAAAGGCCCAAAAGTATAAATTATAGGAATGAGTGAAGATCACAAATATAGTTTGTTATTATCAACACAATAAGTTTATTAATAATAATAAGTAAAATATAAAATCGTAGCTGTGTTTGTCAGTTCATTGTTTATTTAATAATATTCACTTAAAATATACACAGTAATATAAACTGTAATATTACAGTTTAAAATACAAACTACTGTGGTACACATATTACTGTTTTTCTATAACTATTTATATGGTATGTATCAAACAAAATTAACATCCTGGTACGGTACAGTTAATATTTAAAGTAATTAAAGAGTCAAACCATAAACTTACATAAAATGATATACTTTTTAACATTGAACATGTTTATAAGGACGTTTCGCACATTTGCGGCTGATCGCTGGTGCGTGATCGAAAATGGGAACCGGTGAGTTTCCATAGAAACTACTTCTTTGTTCTCAATAACGAGAAAATTTTGAATTTTTTGGTGAGTTTCAGTGCTATATCCCCTTAAATTTATCGTAAGGTAGTACATCAGACAAGAATTTATTATGGAGCGATGGATCAGGAGGAACCAAGTGGAAGTATGGCTCAGACTTCCAACGATTGGAGTGTAGAAGGAACTAATTTGGCGGAAAAGCTACAATTGGAAGCAAAACATCCAAAACGAAAGCTCGAATATTGCAGAGTTATTTCGTTTATTCGACGCCGCTCTTTTGCGCTTTAACGTTTATAGCATGCGCAGCTATACGTCACGTATCGATGACTTATACTGGAGCCCATTAATTATATGTGGTGATTTTAACTACAACTTGAAACTGCCCGAAGCTGGACGACTGCCCGCATATTTGGAAGAATTTTATTTGGTACGTTTAGCATCTGATCGAAATATCATAACCACTCGTAATGGTACTACGATTGATGGTGTATTTTATAAGTTGCGACCAACCGAAGTGGTCCCATACGCTTCATATTTCACTACGCATCGTCCGATGATTATACTTCCAAGTGAAATCAATGAATCTCAAGAAGAACAGCAAGCTTCTCTCTGTGCGCGCTTATGACTGCGACTACATTTAACTTATAATCTGTACATTGGTAAATGAAAAAAATATATATATATTTTTTTAGATTTATTGAAGCATTTTCGATGCCCTTCTCTGTGCATTGCATTTATGCAATGCCTGTAAATTTTTTTATTATATTATAAAATGACGAAAAAAATTTCGTCTGAGTGACCATTTGGGAGGGGAAATTTTCCCCTTTTCTCCCACCGTGGATAAAGTAGGCACCCGGTAAAGTAGACAGACAAATCAGTTACACAAGTATAACAGTGCTGAGGAAGTCAGTAGTTTTATGAAACTACAAAAAAATTAATTTGGTGGTTGTGTAAATGTAAAATCTTGAGGAAACATCACGCAGCTGTAATGGAATGCCAGAAGGCTGATTGACTACAACATAATTAGAAATTTAAAGTTATAAATGTATTCAAACACACACACACACACACACACACATACAACTAATTCTTACATTTCAAATTAATGTAGTTTTACTATTTTTACTATCAAATTTTTACTATTTTAATCAGTTAATTGTAAAAACTTGTATGATTTTGTTGCAGAGAGGACAGCGGAAGTGATTGGAGTAGAAAAGACGATAAAATTGTATAACGAGACAAAACTAATAGAATTCTCTGGAGGAATGCTTGTTATGGTAAGGATTTGTGTGTGTGCTCGCGCGCACTCTTTTATTGATCATGAAAATAATTAATTTTCTCTACGCATATAATAATTGTTGTCTTGTTTGTTCATCATCTTTTTTCACAGCACTACACTTTATATAATAATGAAACTTTCTCTTGTGAAACTTACTTGGCTTTTTCCGTAGAACGCGTTTCGGCGTCGTGTTCGCCTTCTTCAGCTTAGAAACAGACTGCCAGTACTTTGTAACGGTTATTGCTTGCAAGGTATAGTGGGGGTGGTGTGTAGAGGAAGGGGATTGGCGCAGGGATCCAAATTATTGTTTGTTTGTTGTATAATTGTGTCAAAAAGTGTATGTGATTTATATTGTAATTGGTCGTTAAGTATGTTGTTTGGTTGTGTTGTGAGGTGTTTGTATATTTCATATTGTTCAGCTGTGTTGAGTTTTCGACCTTTGGGTAAGTAGTGTAAAATTTCAAGATTAGTATCTATGTTGGTGTAGCTATGGTTATGTGTGTGTATGTGTGTGGCAAATGCAGAATGTATATTGTTGTTGGATAAGGCCTTTAAGTGTTCAGAGTAACGGGATGAAAAAGATCTTCCCGTCTGGCCTATGTAGAAACTATTGCAGTTATTACATAGACAAATACAATAGAACAGGTGTTTACAAATTAAATTGTAATAACTGCAATAGTTTCTACACAGGCCAGACGGGAAGATCTTTTTCATCCCGTTACTCTGAATACTTAAAGGCCTTATCCAACAACAATATACATTCTGCATTTGCCACACACATACACACACATAACCATAGCTACACCAACATAGATACTAATCTTGAAATTTTACACTACTTACCCAAAGGTCGAAAACTCAACACAGCTGAACAATATGAAATATACAAACACCACACAACACAACCAAACAACATACTTAACGACCAATTACAATATAAATCACATACACTTTTCGACACAATTATACAACAAACAAACAATAATTTGGATCCCCGCGCCAATCCCCTTCCTCTACACACCACCCCCACTATACCTTCCAAGCAATAACCGTTACAAAGTACTGGCAGTCTGTTTCTAAGCTGAAGAAGGTGAACACGGCGCCGAAACGCTTTCTACGGAAAAAGACAAGTAAGTTTCACAAGAGAAAGTTTCATTATTATATAAAATATAATAATTGTTTTGTCTAATGCACATTTCATAGATTCCCACAAATTCAAAAAAGCAGGATACAGAATCGCACACAAAACTACTAACAAAACAGAACACACACACACACAAAACACAAAACTAATTCGATCTACCTGGTGTTTACAAACTAAATTGCTCAGATTGCAACAAATTCTACATAGGCCAGACAGGACGTAGCTTCAAACAAAGATACATTAAACACACAAAGGCACTACACTCCACTACAGAATCCACCTTTGCAAACCACACATACAAAAACATCGACAATAACATGGATATTCTACACCTACACACAAAAGGGCGAAAACTAGACACTCTAGAACAATTGGAAATAACAAACACACGAAAACAAATAAAAACGACATCCTAAATAAACAGACACAATTCAAATCACACGCATTATTCGAACATATCACACCCCACACACACATCTATCTTTCAAAAGTCGATATCGTCGCCAAAAACAAGACGGACAGTGCTCCCAGCGGCAGCCTCTGAAGAAGCTTTTTAAAAGCGAAAACCGGTTCAGGCTATAAAGGAAAACTTTTACGTTATTACCCGTAAAAAACTTTGTGTTCTGAGTCGGTAGTGAGTTAATTATATTTATATTAAATACAAATTTAAGCCTACCTGAGATTCATTCACTAACAAGTGTAAACCTTCAAAAGAATAAACCACTTCACCAACCTATAAAGTTAAATACAACTATAGAGAAACTATTTAAAAAAGAACCACTACTTATCCTGTAAGGCCTGCTCAACAGAACTGAGAAGCACAATCATACTGATGCAAGTTACACAACAAAGAACTTGGAATGTAGACCTGAAGATGAGCACAGATGAAAAGTGTGGTAAATTCTAGTGATGGTAATAGTCTAACCTAACCCTTCTAACAGCAAAAATAGTGTCATTCCCAAGAATACAAACAATTTAAATTAAAAATTCTTGCTGAAAATTTCAATCCAATTCTATGATAATAGAGAATGAGCTCTGATTAACTCAATTACAAATTTTAATAAAACATGTGTAATACATTTTGTTAAACATTCCTATCAAACAATTCTATAGTAAAGAAAAGAAGGCTGTAACTTTGTTCATGTTTGAAGTTGTTCAGAAATCTGATTGCATATAGTATTTCCGATTGC
This sequence comes from Magicicada septendecula, assembly GCA_034769895.1. Taxonomy (NCBI): domain Eukaryota; kingdom Metazoa; phylum Arthropoda; class Insecta; order Hemiptera; family Cicadidae; genus Magicicada; species Magicicada septendecula. The sequence continues at coordinate 1,406,380,969 of CM068367.1, forward strand.
ATACAATATATCAGATTGCATATTTAAATTGTATGTATACTTTCAGAATGGATCTCGGCGCAGAACATCTGGTGGTGTTTTCCTTACACTTTTGAAAAAAGATGAAGACATCACGCATGATATGTTAAAGGAAATATTTGGTCCAGAAAAAACCTTTACCGTCAAAGCCAGGCGACAAATGGTAGCTTTAAAACGCAAACGAAAAACCAATGAACTAAGGAAGAGTCTCATTGAAGGTAGACAGTGTGAAGTGATGTATTTTGTGTGTTACATTTTTGAAGTCACGGTTGTACTAAAATATAATGCATATATGCAGTCTTTGGTGTCTGTTGCAGCATTTGTCGCCCACTGAGCACTGCTATATTACTGTATATCATATGCTTGTTATCCTTGTTGAATCCCTCTAGTCAACCACTTTCATTCTTTTCAACTTAAAAGCTGCATATACACTTTTGATGGCTGCGGATACCACAACTAGCAGCTGCCGGCGCATTGTATTAGCTAGCCATGCAACCATCACACTAAACACAAAAGCTGCGCGGTATGCCTTGGTCCTTTACGGACTGTTGATCAGAGGTTTATTATTATATATTACTTATTATTTTATTATATACACACCTTTGTTGTACTGTCTTTCCTGTCATGAGCTTATTTTCATCATCTAAAAGGTTATCATTTTGCAAGTCTCATAACACTTTCAACTCCATGTCATTCCCTGGTGAACCACCATTTTCAGAATTATTTCAAAAAATTTTAGCAAAACAATACTTACATTATATCATTATTTCAGCTCCTTTGAATATCTGACATATTTTAACTTTATCTTTTATATATAGATTTTATAAGTGACTTACCTTTTGAAAGTAACACTTTGTTTACATATTGGTTCAGACGCCATTGTTGTGTTACCAACATTACGTATTTTGTGTTCGGGTCCAAGGTTCTTATTAAGCGATCGCAGAGACTTAATGGTTATTAGAAATAATCAACACTGATATTATTTGATTACAAACTCAGGATTTAATGATCTGAATATTTTAAACATTTATATAAACAAAAACAAGATGGAGTCATGAAAACATAAAAACAAAATTGCTGCGCGATATTCTCGCTGCTTCAGCCTTACTTGTGGCGCAATTACATGATATGTATATATGTTCAAGTTACCCTGGTTTACTCTAAAATGAATTCAAAACATACAGCAGTTACCATTTTCTAAATTGTTACGTCAACCAATGGTTGTGATCCTTACATCAATATATATACCGGTATACTCACACCCATACTCACACGCACACACTACTGAAACGGTACATTTTTAGATTACTGAGCTCAACATAATTTATAAAGATAGGTATTGTATAAAATGGGTGATGGTTTACTTCCCTGCCTCGCCGGTTACAGATGTAGCTATGCGTCCCTCATGCTCTTGCTTGGTGTCCTGCCGAGTTATTATACTGTTCCTTTATGCACTCACTGATTTTATGTTACATTTCGATATTGTTAAATGTGTTATATAAGGTTTAAACTCACATTGTATTAACTTTTACTGCTATTTTGAACACTTTTGAATGTTTCCTGGCCAGCAATTTGTGCAGCGTGCAGTTTGCACGGAAGGTATTAGGCGACTGAGACAGACATCTTGGTGTATATCCGCCAGGTGGAAGGGATAATTCGTCATCATCCTATTGTTTTGCGGTGATGACGGCATTGTTATATGGCTCAGTTATTACGTCTTTCGTATTTTTGATGACGTTTCAGCAGTGTCCGTTTGTCGTTTTGTCTGCGTTGCTGTCATTTGGCACGTACACCAGTGACCTTGACGTCAACTCGTTCTGGCAGACTGCGTTGTATGATATATATTGGAAATTTTAACTTCATGTCGTTTAATACATTGTATTACAATAAAATTATATTTGCATGTACCTACAAATTCCTCTACGGACTTATGTACCGTTACAATATGTTAATAGTCTGATCACATGTATATAAGCTTTAACAAATTAGTCTACAACATACGCTTTCGTCACCAAAAAAATCATTTTAATCTTTGTTATTTAAAACTTATAGCAACTATATTTACACTGTTCAGATTAGCTAATTTAATTAGTGTCTATAAAAAAAAAGAATAATGAAAAACAGTCAATTCTGAATAATTTTCGTCAGTTGGTACTATTATAACAGATTCTCTTTCGAACTTAGAGAGAACTGGCTGAATATTATTATCAGTCCAATCAATATCAACGTCACTGTCATGATTTCCTCCCCTTTTTGCAGTTTTGGTCCTTTTTGTGATACATCTGCGTACATGGAAAACCAATATAACTACTACAGGACGAAAGAATAAACATAAAATATATATATATATATATGAAATTATGTGTGTGAAATTATATTTCCGTTTCATCATTGGAAGATTCATCAGGCTCGTAGATACTTTCTTATCCATATCATCAATTTTGGAATCCGAAATGTATTAATTCATGAAGTACAAAACCACGTGTATTTGACATTTTGTTTACAGTAGAAACACAACATGCCTAGAACCTGAACTCTGATTACTTCACTGGTTTATCAGAGACATTGACGTGTAAAACATCAAACTAAATGGTAACAGCAGACTATGTAACGAATGAATTAGCCTCACACTACAGACTCTGATTGTACAGCATACAGATTAAATACAAGAAAACCGAGCTCCCATGTGGTATACAGGCATGATTGTTCTACTTCTCCTCTTCAACCTGTTCCAGTGCCCATCTCATCCTTGGAAAGCCCACATCTCTCCTTACTCCGAGGCTGCTTTGGATACTACAAATATTTCAAAATTTTACATGAAAAGGTTACTGGCCTGTTGCACAACCCGCTACCAGGAGAACCAGAGACTTTTCTGTCAGGGTTACCATACCTTAGCCAAAAGGCCCCTGTTTTGGGGCGCAGGAGATTTGCCCTCACCCTTCTCTTTCTGAGATAGGATTTGGTGGATTTGTATCAGTTATTCTGGTACTCAAAGTTTCTTAGTATTTCCAGTGCTCACCTATCGGCATCAGTGAGCACTCTAAGGTCCTAAGCCACCCAAAATTAAGAAATTATAATTGAAAACGGAAGACGCTGTAGACCTCAATTACTCTAATAGCATCGGGGACAGAAAAGAACAAGAGGCAGTCAAGAGAGACTAGACAGAAAAGACTAAAGGAAGGGATCCCACCCAAGACAAGTTGAAGCAAAGTGAGAATCCAGCTAGGGCACATTGGGATTGCCAAGCTTGTATCCACAAGATATGGACCCCTGAAAAATACACAGGCATGATCCGCTGCGGTATTTAGCGCTGTCCGTGATATGTGCGGGCATGGTGTTGAAAGTATTGAAAACTATACCTGTCTTAGTAGCCAACGTTTCAAACTATTCAATCCAGTATGGGCGTGGACATTATCTTTTAATAAAATTTGATTGTAATCTTGTTTTTGAGTATTTTTTAATATTCTTGATATTTTTCTGTAAACACTTTGGAAGTTATTTACTAATTTAGTGGTGACAACAAGGTACATTGTGTTTTAGGACAGAGAGATTAATCTGAACAAAGAAGTTATCAAGTATTAAATACCAGATGCCTGGTCTACGATAGTTGTTCTGGTAAACTCAAGTTTAATATATTTTGGGGAAAGTCTAAAAGGAAAGGGAAATTTTCATTTCCTCCCGATTGGGTAGGGGGCAGTACTGACCGGTTTGTTACAATACATAACTTTACAGTGTCTGCTTGTAGGTATTTATTGTTTTATTATTATTATCACTTTGCTGTTGAGCTTAAATTAAAATAAGTGCGCAATGACTGACTTGCACCAAATAAGAATTGGAGCAGTGATATGTTTTCAAACCTACAGAGATTGTTTGAGTTGTAGCAAGAATTACATGTGGATTGATAGCCTTAAAAATAGCTGGATTTCTATCTGCAGTGAACAATAGAAAGGTAAGAAGTTCCATTTCGAAGAACAATGACAGTATCTAAATAGATAAACAATTTTTATTTCACTGCTAAAGACAAAAATTAACCAATGAAATCTACTGTGAGCTAATCAAAGTCAAATGTCAAACCAAAAAAAATTTGGTAAATTTTTAAATTTGCTTCAGAACAACGCTTGATTATATGAGTGAACAATAAATAAGCCTTTGTCTTTTCATGGCTTTTTGTTCTGAACCATAAACCAAAGAAGACAAGGAAATCATGTTTGTTCAAATCAAGAGGTCAGTAGAAGCAGTGTAAAATGGGCTGCAAATCATACTGAAAAGTTTCTTGCAGAAAAGAATTCAAAATGTTGTTAAGAGGTGGACAAAGTGCATAGAAGTAGGAAGGGATTGTGTAGGAAAATGATGCAAGTTTCATTTATTTATGTGCAATAGAAATAATGATTAAATTTCCATTTACTTTTAAATTTTAATTTAGAAATCTGACAGCCGATCTTGCGCAGTGGAATGTGCAGTGCGTACAGGTGAATTACCCTCACTTGAGGGTACCGCATACAGTGGCTACTGTCTGGCCACGATTCGATGATCGAGCATTGTGTAAGGTGGGAGAAGCATGGCCGAATACTACAGTAGGCTAAGTGGGGGTAAACCAAACGGCTAGTACACGTATTTCACCCTACCTCGCTTACAAGTGGCCGCGTGGTGGGGGAGAGCAGCTTCGATCATCCAGTTGCGGCCAGACAGTAGAGAGGAGAGTATGTAGTAACATTTTGCTCTCTCGCTGACACACTAACTGTCTGTCACACACTGTCGCTCGGTAACGACACTTGCATGGTTCTGATATTCCCACCAACCTTGTTGCTGCTGCTGATATCTGGGGCATATTTATGGGGGAGGGGATGAATGGGACAAGATCTCTCCCCCCAGAGCGTCAACAAAATTTGATGAATTTTGTTAATCTCTTAGTTTTTAGACTGTTTTATTATTATTTTTTTAGCTGTATAATTTAGTAGTAATTCTTTTTTAAATACACAAACAGGTTTTTTACACAGCATTTGGGTACACGAGTGAAATATGCAATATAGAAAAATCAATGCTGTCAATAAGTATCTTGTAAACAAGTTTCAAAAATGGGTAATCCTATTGTGTCATTACCAACTACGTCCATATGATTGATTTGAGAATGTTATCAAAAGTTTTTCAGCCACTTTAAAGACAGTAATATTGATTAATCTTAAGTTGTTTTTATTTTGTGCAAGGCCGACTTGACTGGAGACCCCCCCCCCAGGTCAAACTCTAGATACGCCACTGGCTGATATACACGACTGTTGTGTGCATCTGCAAAATGAATGAAAATGTTGTTGCCCTTGCAACGAGGCATCTGTCCATTGCGCATCTCAAAGTCAGTTTTAAAATCTATCGTCAGGTCCTATACTCTTGTAATATTACAATATTGTAAAATTGTAATAGTCTTAGTCAGTAGTAGTAATATAGTAATAATAGTTATATTAAATTGTAATAGTCTGTAGCCTTAGCCCCAAATATCCAATCCCCCCTTATCTTCATATCATCCAATCACCAAAAATAGAGAAATGTAGGGAAAAAAAAAAAAAAAAAAAAAAAAAAAGAGGATCTAGCATTGAATTATAATTTAGACAAACTGGAAATATTGGAAAGACGAATTATTAGAAAAATATTAGGCCCACAAAAAACTTCAGAAGGTTGGAAATTATGAAGTAATGACAAAATATATCAAAGTATAGAAAATGTAACAGAAACAATGAGAAAAAGAAGACTATTATTTTTTGGACATTTATATAGAATGGACGACAATAAGTTGACAAAGCAGATCTTCAAATATCTGTGGGGGAAGAAATCAATATCAAGTTGGATTAAAGAAGTCCAAAAGGATTTAGAAAAAAATAATATACATGCAGAAGAAGTAATTGAAGGAGAAGTTTTTCGGACAAAAGTGTTAAAATGGAGGGAGTCCAGGGTAGAAGAGAGAAAAACGCAGGTTCAAAGTGGACTGAAAACAGGAAGAAGAGACACAGTGAGAAGATGAAGGAATATTGGAAAAAAAAGAAAGAGCAAAGAGTAAAGAATTGAAATTGGCATGTGGTCCTTAGATGCCCGATACGAAAAAAAAATATGAGGATACAGAAGAATTTGGAGAGAGTTCACGGTAGAAAGAGAAGGAGGTGCATGGGTACCAGCAACACTGGACACTATAACAAAATATACAAAGACTACTTTAATTAATTTAAAAATAAAAATATAAGA